>CAXASN010000074.1:0-315000 GCA_963971575.1 Liopterus haemorrhoidalis
CTGAAAATGCTTTATCACATTGATCACATTTGAATGGTTTCTCTCCAGAATGTACCCGTTTGTGTGTGACGAGATCTTTTAATCGTGAAAATACTTTATCACACTGATCACATTTGAAAGGTTTCTCTCCAGAATGTATTCGTTTGTGATTAATCAGATTTGAAGACACTGAAAATGCTTTATCACATTGATCACATTTGAATGGTTTCTCTCCAGAATGTGACCGTTTGTGATACATGAGAACTGATGACTGTGAAAATGATTTATCGCACTGGTCACATTTGAATGGTTTCTCTCCAGAATGTAATTTTTTGTGAGCCATCAGATCTGAAGACACTGCAAATGCTTTATCACATTGATCACATTTGAATGGTTTCTTTCCAGAATGTCTTTGTTTGTGAACAACGAGATGTGATGATTGTGAAAATGATTTACTACACTGATCACATTTGAATGGTTTCTCTCCAGACTGTAATCGTTTGTGATAAATCAGTTTTGAAGACACTAAAAAAGCTCTATCACATTGATCACATTTGAATGGCTTCTCTCCAGAATGTGTTCGTTTGTGAGTAATGAGACTTGATGATTGTGAAAATGCTTTATCACATTGATCACATTTGAATGGTTTCTGTCCAGAATGTAACCGTTTGTGATAAATGAGACCTGATGACTGTGAAAATGATTTATCGCACTGATCACATTTGAATGGTTTCTCTCCAGAATGTACTTGTTTGTGATAAAAGAGAATTGATGGCCGTGAAAATACTTTACCGCACTGGTCACATTTAAATGGTTTCCCTCCAGAATGCATTTTATTGTGTGTTGACCTTGTTTTCGTGGGTAGTTTACGCTTGTTAATGGCCAATGGCTCCCAAATCTCATCTGATTCACTGGAAGATGTTTCACTGGCTGCAAACAATTTTGCATTGATTAGTGAGATAAACATTCTGTTGTGGAAATATAGTTGTTTTCTAATCAATAATAAAGTTATTTATCCAACAACATAATACCTAAATATTGGGGTTTAGTCAAAATGACACATATAGTAAGAACTGAAGCCACATGACTTAACAAAATAGTTTTACATACAACACATATGAATTTAAGAAACAGTGCAGTTAAATTATACAATATTTGCATTTATGGTGTCAATATTCCTCTATACTGTAAAACTACCGGACGTTATAGATTTTAATGCAGTTGGTACACAGTTAAATAATGTTAAAGCCATATAGTGGAGACTTTGAGTGTACAGTGCAGTGTTATATATTGCGGGTATAATAAGTACGGAAATCTGTATTAGTAGCGATAAGGTACGGATTATTTCAAATAAACATTACGGCTTCTAATATATAAACAGATGGAAGAGTTAAATAGACAAAACTCGAAAAAGGGATCTGCAAGATAATCTAAAGGGAGCACCAGCTATTATGCGAATAGCACGATTTTGAACTAGGGAAACATGTTACGATACAGAGGAACTAACCCGAAAGAAGATGCCTTAGCACATGGTTGCGTGAAACATTCTACAGTAAGCAGCTTGTTTAATATAAAACAAGGTTTGTTAAGTTCAGGTAGCAAATAGCCAACGTGATTCCGCCAGTTTAGATTATCAGTTATTATTATACCCAAACATTTTATAGATTTGGAAAACTTTTTTGCCTTTGTAAGTGAATACATGTGCTGATAATTAGTTCATTTTTGTGTTCATTGAAGAGCAGACGATGATTTTTTGCGGTATTTAGAATGAGTTTTTTTTTTTAAAGCACCACCGACTCATTGCTTCTAAGTTATTTTTACCATTGAGAGCTAGTGACGATGCATGTACATTATGAAGTGAGTGTGAAGTATCATCCGCATACAAAATAGTATTACAAATAGTATTATTTGGAAATAATGAAAGTAAATCATTTACATACAAGCGAAATAAAATTGGGCCAAGTATAGAACCTTGTGGGACTCCTGTGTTACACTGTCGCTTGTGAGATCTGTAATTATTACGGTTTTGGATTATTAGCCAACAATAGAAACAATTTGTTCTCAATAAGGAAAAAAATATATATGAGGACCACGTTTGCGGCGGACCTACGATACCGATGGCATTTAATTTAAATCCCGTAATGAGGCGATGGACTAAATCAAAGGCTTTAGTAAAATTGTAAAATATGCCTACGCAATGTGATTTTGCTTCTATGTTTTTGTGTATGAAACTGAGAAATGAAAAACGGCTGTTGTGGTTGATTATCTCAATAACTTCTTCAAATCTGTTATTCATACTATTTTTATATATATATATATATATTTTAATTAATAATAAACAACCCAAAATACTTGATTTAAATTTTTTGGATTTCGAAATACATAGTGTGAACAAAAGCGTCTTCTCGGACAGCTACAAATGCTTGAATGATTGCTATTGGTTCCACATTACTATGGCCACATCTTCTTGTTTCCTACTGTTACACATATACTCTGCTCTAAACATTCAGCCTCGTTCTAATTTAAACTGGTGAAATTATACGGAATATTAATCTAAATTTTTGATGCACGTAGAGCGAAAAAAAAAAATAAGAACTAGTTCTCTTGATTGAACCTTTATAGTAATTCTACCACGAATTTAAAAGAGAATTCAAAACAGAAGCTATAAATAGCAAAACCATGGGTGCCCGCAGAATTTTTCAAGGTGAGGGCCAAAATATGAAGACATATTTGTAAATATTTAGTCATTTATCATAATAAATAAACTTTTAATTTTTTTTAAGTACTTTGTTGAATTTATTGATAAATTTTTTATAAGCTAACTAAATATCAAAGTTCGAGGTCGTTTTAAATTTCGGACGACCTAAAATTTAAAACCACCTCGAAGTTTCAAATTAGGTCCTTTTATACAAATATTACTAGTGAATCTATTGGCGTACTTTAGAACGTTCGAAATTGATTTATTTAACCCAAAAATCTTTGAAATATATTTACTAACGAATTTCGGCCAAAAAAATCAGTTTCGAATTTTTCAAAGTACATTATTGGATTAACTGATAATTTCTCTAAAACAAAAGACTATTTAAATGGAAATGAAGGTGTCTGCGATCATTGGCATATTGGCATTTATGAGTATTTCTATAAAATTTACTCTTTTATTAGTAATTTTTCATGCGAACACTTAATACATTCAAACCGGATAAGCGATTGTCGATAAGCGATTGTCGTAAAAAAAAAAAACAGAAAATAATACATACATATATTACGATAGTATATTAGCGCGAGACATCCGAAACAATAAAATAACTTCTTACGGTAAGAAGTCAATTTTTATTAAAAAGTAGACAATTTTATAATAATTATAATTATTTTATTGACCAACAAAGGTAACATTATTAAGTCCACCATCTTATATATACATTTACGTTTATATTAGAAATAGTTGAAGTTTGTTACGTTGTCATGGCAACGTATGCCCATATAAGGAAAATTGAATATTAATATTAATGTTGTAGAGAATTAATACAAATTAGACTGAAAATATATTTCATGTAATTCTTATTAACTGTCAAAATTTTACTGGTTTACTAAAATTATTTAATCTAAATACTAAACTAAAAACAATGTTTTACTAAAATTTTAATTCAAATAATCTTTTTCTAATCACATTTTAAAGTTATAAAATGTGACTAATTATAATCTTGCCATCAATTCTTATCGTATAATACTAATATTTTTTTGTGAAATTGTTGCTCAAATACAGCAAAATGTCAATATGTATTTTATCCCCTAGCGAATAAAAAGCACTCTTAACTGTGTTTAAAGATACGAGTAAAAAAAAAGATTTTATTTATAAATGTTGGCGTCTAGATTTGTTTTTGCAAAAATATCTATAATTTTTTCACAATCTAACTCATTTATTGCTTGGTTTTCAATATTTAACAATGCCAATGAATCTAAACGATTTTTTTAAGAAAAAAAAAAAGTTTATGTATTTGTATTATTTTTCTAATGAATGTATTTATACTGTATAGTAAATTTTGATTTTTTTTTCAAAATTTTTGCGCCCCACCTCAAAAAATTATGTAAGTTGGTTAGAAGTGGGTCCCTTAGGCCTGGTGGGCCTGAGGCGGCCGCGTATCCCGCTCCTCATGGTTGAATTTTTAATAATTGAAATAATAGTACTTAGAGGTTCGGACCGGACCCGATTTTACTGCACACTTTGTTTATGTAGTTATTTGTTATTAGTTATCAGTATTTGGGTCCCTTTGTTGCGTTTCTATCGGTATTTTCCGTGTCGAAAATGAGCAAGTCAGAAAAACATATTTTATATATTATATGCTGTAGAAATACCACACTATAAATCAATAATTGTTAATATTTATAGAACTCCAGACGGTAATTTTGAAATTTTTCAAAAAACGTTAACTGGTATCTTATTGTTCATTTCCAGTAAATATCCTGACTACTATATATTTTGCTGTGCGGACTACAATGTCAATTTTATAAAGAATGACCATGCCTTATGTAGACTTAAGGATATCATATATACGTTTGACCTAAAAATTAACTATAACGTTACTAGGTACTCTTACCTTGGTAATGGAAATTGTTTAGATAATATTTTTACTAATTTAAATGACGAAAATTATACAGTATCTGTAATTAATACCCATTTTTCAGACCACTGAGGTATACTTTTTTCATTTCAATCTGAAAAACGGCACTTAAGAAAATCAATTAAAAATAATTACAGCTCATTTAATAATAATAACGTTAATAATTACGTGGAAATTTTGAATGACATAAACTGGGAAAATATTAACAGTATTAATGACAAAAAAGTTAATGAATTTAACAAAGAAATTCTGAATGCAATAGATTCCTGCTTCCCGTACAAGCAGTACAATAATAATAGAAAGAATAAACTTCCGTGGTACGATAATAATCTAAAAAAAAAAAAAAAATGAAAGAATACTTGATGCTGTTGTATGACTTTAGCATGACTAATAATAATTTTCGTGCACTATACATAAACTATAAAAAAAAGTACAACAAGAATTTGAAAAAAGCTAAAAAATTATACTATAGCAATCTTATTACACCTTCTGAAAATAAGTCGAAAACAATGTGGAATATTATAAAACATGAGACGGGTAGGGCGTCATCTACAAATACCACAACAACTATACTAACTGCCGATTATTTTAACAACTTTTTTGCTCATACTGCCGAAGTGTTGGAACCAATTAGATAATATGAACGTAACTGCCTTGGACTTGTTAAAAGCTAAATTAGAACCTGTGAGCAATAGTCTATATCTTGAACCCACAGATACTAGCGAAATAAAGGGAATAATAGAGATTCTCAAAAACTCTAAAAGTACCGATCATTACGGGTTAACTACCAACCTAATTAAATTATCGATAGACCATAATACGGAGCCTTTAGTAAATATAACTAACCACATCTTTGAATCGGGAACCTTTCCACTATCCCTAAAATATTCTAAAGTAGTACCCGTTTTCAAAAAGGGAGAAGCTAATAAGCCGTCAAATTTCAGACCTATAAGCCTTACGCCTATCATCTCAAAGATTGTGGAAAAAGTTCTCTATAACCGAATTTTGAAGTTTGCTAATCGCCACAATATCTTTTCCCCGTCCCAATTTGGTTTTCGACCCAGTTTATCTACAACAAAGGCTGCAGTGGATCTCATTAATGAGGTCATTATATCTCTCGAGGAAGGAGAATTCGTAACTGCTTCGCTATGTGATCTGTCCAAGGCTTTTGACTGTGTTTATCAACCTGTATTAGAGGAAAAACTAACCCACTACGGTCACTACGATGAAGTTTAAAAATACGGTCTACGTACTCTAGACTGAGGATGACTTGACTTAACAGTCGAAACGTCTCTTAATATTTTATAATAAATTTTTGACGAGTATACAAGAACTTGTATTTCCTCTCTAATAACATCCTTTATTTCCATATATTTTGGTGTTTTTGCTTCAATTCTTAATATGGAAAGATTATGCAACCGTCGTTCGCCTGTTGAATTGCGTAAATAATTTTTAATTATCTTTAGTTCAGAAAATGTTCTTATTGAAGTGGCTACAGTGACGGGTAGCGTGAGGAACAACAATAATGCGATTATAACATCTGCAAAACTTAGAGATATTGTAGTATATTACGTTAGGTTAATGTTTGGGGTGTGTTTTTGAATGACGGTTAATTATCAGGGTATTTTTACACGATAAGTAAATATCCACGGTGTGTTTGACGGGGGGTTTATGTTCGAGGGGTATTTGTCCAGGGGGTATGTGTTCTAGAACCAATTATGAGATATGGGATACTATAAATCCTTATTCGTCATTTTATTATTGGTAACACCATTAAATTTTTATAGTAGTATCTTGACAAAATAAAGATTTTTTTTTTTTTAAGAGAATGAAGAAAATACAGATAACTCTAAAGTAGGTGGTTGAATTATGTTTGATAGTATCTCCATAGGTTATGAAATAAAACACTGATACGTGTGGTCTCGCTTATGGTTAAGCTACTTCTGTTTATTTATGACAATGTGTTACAAAGGGGGCGCACATGCACAGAGTATACATTTTACAATACAAAAATTTTAAAATAAATTCTTCCATGCTCCCCCAGCAAGCGGGACGC
This sequence comes from Liopterus haemorrhoidalis, assembly GCA_963971575.1. Taxonomy (NCBI): domain Eukaryota; kingdom Metazoa; phylum Arthropoda; class Insecta; order Coleoptera; family Dytiscidae; genus Liopterus; species Liopterus haemorrhoidalis. The sequence continues at coordinate 6,655 of CAXASN010000074.1, forward strand.
TTGAGCATTCATGTAGCTGAATTGGGTTCATTCAGCGGCAACGCGCTGACCTGGGTCACAGCTCGTTTTGTCACACCTGAGGCTATCTTTAATGTGACTACGCGAACGATTCGATCTGGGCCGTGATGTACTTCAACGATGCGGGCCAGCTGCCACTGACGAGGTGGGAGGTGGTTATCCTTGATGACAACCAGCATACCTGGTGCTAGTTGTGGAGAGCTGGTTCTCCACTTGTTCCGGGGTTGGAGTTGGTGCAAGTAATCTTGTTTCCAACGTCGCCAGAAATGTTGTACCATAGACTGAATGTATTGGTACCGTGAAAGTTGGTTCTCATTGAGCTTTAATACGATAGGATCAGGGATAGATGTCATGGATCTACCAATGAGTAAATGTGAAGGAGTTAATGCTCTAGGATCATTGGGATCACTGGAGAGTGGACACAAAGGTCTTGAATTCAATACTGCTTCGATTTGAACTACAATAGTTTGAAATTCTTCGTATACTAAAGATGTCGTGTTTAAAATCTTGTAAAGATGAGATTTCATTGATTTGATATTTGATTCCCATATTCCCCCAAAATGAGGACTGTAGGGTGGTATGAAGTGCCATTCCATACCCATGTTTGCGCAAGTTTTAAAAATTTCGTCATTGTTATGTTCTAAGAAATTGTTTAACTCTTGCAATTGCAAATGCGCACCAAGAAAGTTGCGTCCGTTGTCTGAATAAATATGCCCTGGTAGGCCGCGTCGCGCAGTGAATCTACGTAAACTTGCGATGAAACATTCTGTACTTAAGTCACCTACTACTTCTAAGTGAATGCATTTAGTAGCTAGGCAAATATATAAGCAGATGTATGCCTTGATTCGTTTAGCTCCTCTTCCGCGTTTGTCACTAATTAAAAAGGGACCGGCGAAATCGACTCCGGTGTGCTCGAATGGAAATGATTAAGAAATTCGCTGTTTGGGTAGGTCACCCATTAGTGTGGAATACGCCTTTGCTTTAGATTTAAAACCTTTAACGCAGTTCTTTACGACTGTCTTGGCTAGAGCTTTACCTGATATGATCCAATACCGTTCTCGGATTGAACTCAGCATTTGTTGTGCACCGGCGTGCAGTAAAAGAACATGCTCATGTTCCATGATAATTTTTGATAAATGATGGGCTTTGGGAAGTAAAATTGGATGCCGTTTGTCGAAATGGTAATTCGCCAATTTTAATCTTCCGCCTACGCGTAAAATTTTGTTTTCATCGAGAAATGGCGTTAAAGCCAATAGTTTGCTAGTTGACTTTATGGGATGATTATTGGTGATCGCAGCAATTTCCTCTGGAAAATGCTGACCTTGTACTAACATGATTCGACATTGAAGTGCTGCAGACATTTCGTCTGGCGTTATTGGTTCGTACATTTTTGACCTTGTTAAACAATTTTGCTTAAATCGTTTGATGTATGCGATAATACGTAAGGATTTATTCAAATCTGAATATTTGTCAAGTGAAGATGAGACTGAATTTGTTGCAGAAGCTGTTAATGCAATTTGCTTCCTCAATTCCGGAACCTCGATATCACGTTTGATATCTGGGAATTCTTGAACCCAGTTGGAGTCCTGTAAAAATTGTGGACCGTGCCACCACATGTTGCAATTTTTCAACTGAAGTGGGGTGGCACCCCTGGATAAAATATCCGCGGGATTATGTTTTATGTTAACATAACGCCAATCTGCTGTTTCAGTCATGGACTGAATTTTGCTAACGCGATTTCTAACGAAAATGTTTAAGGAATTTGGGTTTGTGTTCAACCAGTGAAGTACGACCTGGGAGTCGCACCAGTAATATGTCTTAGTTGAAACTGTTAATGATTCGCGAACCTTGTTCATCAAATGAGCACGTGTTAATGCGCCACAGAGTTCCAATCTGGGCACTGTGATGATTTTTAAAGGTGCCACTCTTGATTTGGCACATAGAAGATGAACGGAAATGTCACCGTTCTGGTTTATACTTTTGACGAAAATGCAAGCTCCGTATGCGACCTTTGACGCATCGCTGAAGCCGTGGAGCTCGATTGTTTGAGCTTGTTTGATAATGACACATCTTTGGCATTTAAAAGAAGAAATGATGTCCCTTTGAGCGCATAATGTTAACCATTCAGTGGTTAAATCGGGAGGGAGCTGCTCATCCCAACCGATGCCTGCTGCCCATAAACTTTGCATGATGATTTTCATCTTGATTGTTATTGGGCTGAGTAGACTCAATGGGTCAAATGTTTTTGAAGCCGCTGATAATACGCTTCGCTTTGTGGGACATGAATCCTCATTTGTTGTGGTTTGATAACATAAAGAATCGTCCTTAACTGACCAACAAATACCAAGTGTTTTGGTTTTGTCGGTTGGACCAATCATTAAAACATCAGATTTGTTGACTGATTTTGCGACTGATTTGGCAAGAGCCTCGTCATTTGAGACGAATTTGCGAAGCTCAAAGCCTGCTATTTGTAAAATTGCAACTACATCCTTACATGTACTGACCAATTGTTCTGGATCATCGTCACCAGTCAAAAGGTCATCAACGTACATGTCCTGTTCGATGATTTTCGAAGCAAGAGGGTGTACTGATTGAAATTGTTTTGCTAATTCGTATAAGCATCGAATTGCTAAATATGGAGCTGAAGATAGACCATATGTTACTCTGGTTAATTCAAAGGTTTGTATGTCCTTTTCTGAACTGTTTCTCCATAGAATGCTTTGGAACTTTCTATGGTCCGGATGCACCATGACTTGTCTATACATTTGTTTGATGTCACCCGACATGACATATTGATGTTGCCGAAAACGCAATGTAATATTTAGCAAGTCATTCTGAATTGTGGGGCCTACCGACTGGGCCTCATTTAATGAAATTCCACTGTTAGGTTTTGCGGAACCGTCGAAAACGACCCGTAACTTAGTGGTTGATTTGTCGTCGCGAAAAACGCCATGATGGGGTAGAAAATACCTGTTTTGAATGGTGTCATTTTGGACTTGAACCATATGACCTAATGTTTTGTATTCTTCCATAAAATCTATGTAAAGATTTTGAAATGTCGCATCGCGACTGAACTTACGTTCTATTGATAGTAAGCGATTGTGCGCAATATGTTTTGTATCGCCTATGCTATCAACTAGATCATTGAAAGGAATCTGGACTACGAATCTGCCAGACTCGTCGCGGGTTGTTGTTTTCTCAAAAAACTCATTTGTGCTCAGGTTTGAGCTGTCCGAATTAGAAACCTCCTGGATGTAGGATTGCTCTTCCAATTCCCAAAATTTCTGTAAATTTTGGTCTAATTCACTTGACCGCGAAAAATGACATTGTACCTTGTTACAATGTGTTGGCATGGTGCCTGAAATGACCCAACCTAGTCGAGAATTCTGTAATGTAGGTTTGCCCTTTCCCAGATAAATATTACCATCCAGAATGAGTCTCCAAAATATGTCTGAGCCCAAAAGCAAGTCTACGCTGTTGGATTCATTGAAATAAGGATCCGCTAGTGTGAGGTCACTTGGAATGTTGATTAAAGATTTATCAAATGAAAATGGGGGAAAATTTGAAGTGATTTTTGGTAAAATTAGAAACTCTAACTTTGTGTTGAATGCCGTGCAGTTTGACATGATGTCTGCAGTGCATTTTCGCGTGATAGGGGAACTGACTAGATTTATTCCCACTAGTGAGATGTTCGTGTCTTAAGTCTCAAACTTCAAAGCTTTAACTAAATGCTCACTCATGAAAGAGCTTTCTGACCCTGAATCGAGTAGGGCCCGACATGTATGAATTGTCCCGTCAGCAGCCGGTATGTTTACTAGGGCTGTTGATAGGACTATTAATGAATGCGTTAATGATGGAGCACTTACTGTTGTGTGACTGGTTGAAATGCTCTTGGGCTCTGACGCTCCCTCAGCCTTGCCTGCGGACTGGGGTTCGCTGCCCATTGAATTGGGTTTGGCTGTAGACGCTCCCCCAGCCTCGCTAGTAGGCTGTGGACCGTTGCCTTTGAACTCAGTGTTCCGAGTTGTGTGGCCATGCAGTAATGAATTGTGCTTGGCCTTGCAATGCTTGCAGCCTTGCGCCTTGCACGCTTTGGCTGTATGATTTGAGCGCAGACAGTTATAACAGAGATTGAGCTTCGTTATTCGCTTCGCTCGCGAGTCTTTATTTAAATCGAGAAAAGTCTGACATGTCCAAATAGCATGTGACCCTTTGCAGTTTTGACATTTGTAGTCGGTCACTGTTATCAATGATTTTGATTTGATGACTGACCGCCTTTGGTCAACATTGACGTCGCGCCTACCCTCGATTTGTTCTAGAATATTTACTTTTGAGCGCAAAAATTCAAGAAGGTCATGTACTGTCGGAGGGGCTTGATCGTCACCGAAATCCGCATTCACCTTTACTTCCCACTCGCGTGCGCTTGTTTTGTCAAGCTTTTCTGAAATTGATATAAAAAAAACCGAGCCCCATTCGTCGACCGGTTGTTTGAGACCGCGTAGGGCAGATAAATGATTTGAAATGCCATCAACAAAGGTTCTAACCTCTTTGCTACCTTCTTTGCTAATGAAAGGTATTGCTAAAATGGATTTGACATGGTTGTGAATAAGCGTACGAGAATTGTCAAACCGTTTGCATACTAGATCCCATGCATGATCGTATACCGATGCTGAAACTTGCAAATTTCTTATGGTCTCTAGTGCAGAGCCTTCTAAACATGATCTTAAGTAATGATACTTCTGTATGGACGCGATCGTCTCATTTTCATGGATCAGTGATATGAATGAATCGCGAAACTCTAGCCAAGCATCGTAATTCCCCTTGAATTTAGGCAACTGTAGCGTTGGAAGTTTCACTGAAATGTTTTGCGGTGTTGAATGAACCGAATTTCTGGAATGATGAGATTCACGTGACTCATTATCAAATTTGTTAATGTTTTCGTTTAATATATGATTTGCATTCGCTAAGGCCTCATAAAATTCTGATTCGAATCTTACGCGATAGTCACGTTCGCTCTCTAAAAATGATTCTTCAAGAGTTAGTTCGATCTCTGTTTGAATATATTCAAACTCTGGTAGAATCGATTCAAAATTTGAAACTCTGAGTTTCAATTCTAGTAATTTGACTTCTGAAAAGTCTGTAAAATTGTTCAAATATGTGTTGAAACTCGTAACTCTATGTTTTAAATTCCCGCGTTTTCTGTGTAAAACCCTTACTTCTTCCATTTTCAATGCGAATTTATAAATGTTTACGTTTTAAATTGAAAACAATGGAAAAATATATAAATTGTGTTAGAATGATTTTTAACCTGAGTGTACCGTGCTTAACCTTGCAACTGTAGCTTGATGGCGCGGGGTACAGAGCGTGTTGTTTACGTTCGCTCGGCGAGCGAGTATTAGAATGTAGGCAATTGCAATGCTTGAGAATTTGTATTGAAATCTCACGTTTACAAAATTGATTTTTGTTCAAAGCAATATTGAATTTGACAAATACCTTGTATAAACGGGCTTTGGAGAGGATGGACAGTAGCTCGTCTAATGAACGGCGACATGTGTTGCACCGCAGACTTCTCATCTGTTGCCTCCCTGCACTGCGTTTTTTCTTGTAGGTACCGCTTTTGACCGGAAAGGTGATGTCTTGTCCGGAACTGATGTATTGATCTTGTATCTTGACTTCACTGGACCAAAATGTGATATGTGATCTTGATCCGTGACTCGTTGTGCCAAAATATGATCCTCGCTGGATTGACCAAAATTATGATATTCTTGGCTTGGATATGACCAGAAATTATGATCCCTGGCTCGAATGACCAAAAATTATGGTTGAATTATGTTTGATAGTATCTCCATAGGTTATGAAATAAAACACTGATACGTGTGGTCTCGCTTATGGTTAAGCTACTTCTGTTTATTTATGTAAATGTGTTACAAAGGGGGCGCACATGCGCAGAGTATACATTTTACAATACAAAAATTTTAAAATAAATTCTTCCAGTAGGTATTTTATAATTTTTAAATCTTGTTTTTGAAATTATAATTTTTATACAAATTTTCAAAAATTATGGGCCCCTTACAACTCAGAGCCCCCTGCAACGCAAGAACTGCGGCACTATAGTTACACCATTGCAAGTCGATATGAATTAAATCATTTAATGGATAAATTATATCAACGTATTACTACAACTAGCAAACTATTACCCGTTGTGGTTTTGTGAATGTATTCAGTAAATGGAAAATGGGAATATCAGTATTGGAAGCTCACAACTACCACAATAATATTAAATTATTAACTGACCTGTATCTTGTCCAGCTGCACTCTCCTCATATTCACCGTCATCTCCACATTCACTCTTGATGTCAATCTCCTCATTAATGATTACATTAGTATTGTCGTTATACTGAGACATGTCGTCAGCAGATGATATGATACATGTTTTCCGAGTATCGCAACTCTCTGAAATATATACACTCATAGTTAATGAAAATTTGACATAGTTAATATTGTGCCTGTGAACATTTTACAGTACTAGGCGCCCGTGATAGTCAAGGGGCTACGCGTTAAGTTGTTAATAAAACTAGAGCTGTACTGACCAATGTTTGAGTCAGCTGTACTTGTTGGTATATTTCCTTCACATTCACTGCTGTCCACAGGTTCAAACTTGACGACAGTCCCATCATCACGATAAACGACAACTGTAACTCCATCTGTGATACCTGAAATAAACACATCATCAGTGAAATTAAAACCAAATGCCTACCTAGAAATTTTAATCATTTATAAAATAACAACTAATATAGATGTTACAATGTTATATTATTTTTATTCGCGGTATGAAGTTTCTAGCATATTAGAGCACCACACGCATGCGCATTAATCTTTTTAGGGTTCACGGATAAAATAGTTACTGTTTCTGACAAAATGTTTGTTATTCCTGGTATTCTTTAGATAATTACGAAATCTGTTCATAGCAAGTCAGTCGTCTTTGTAGATTAGAGCAAAAACTCTTAGTCTGAACATGAGCGTTGTTAATGTCGTTGAATTTAATTAATAAACAAAGTTCTTTCTCTTAAATTTAAGCGTTCGTGGTGACAAGAATATCCAACACGTCTCAAGTCGGACATGCACATTACATCTGTTCATGATTTATTCTGTAATTGTTGGTACCCTATTATAAACGTCATCCGCGAACAAAGCTAATATGTATTTCAAAACACAGAAGTTAAAATTTTGATCTGAAACATAAAATTCAGCTACTTGTATAGACTTTCGTAGAGAAAATTATTGTCTACTATCTGATGTACCCGTACTTCGTACAGAATTTTTTAAAACCATTTTTATTGATAAGTGAATATGATAAGTGAAATATATAAATGTATATGTAGCGCCTCTAGAATTACGTGAAAATATGAGAAAAATTTAAGTTATTACTAATAAATAAAATTTATGGGATTTAAGTGTGAATTTTCACACATTTTAGGGTTTTGTTGATATTTAATAAGTGTAAGAAGCCATCATAATGCTGAATGTCTATGAATTGAATTTCTCCCTATTAGGGTTGCCAACTAAGGTCTAACTCTGACCCGGAGCGAAAAAAAAAGTTGTGTTTTAAATAGAGATGTGCCGGATCACATAAAAGCCAGATCTGCGGATTCAGATACGGATAGGGATTATTTGTTTTCTGATCCGTGGATACGGATACGGATCTTGCATCTAAGTACAGAGACCTTGAATCGATTGTTCCTATAGACCGTTCAATTGTTAGAATGCAGTACAGGTTTAATGCAGTTTCGTAAACCACCAGCAAATTATGTGCTGCTCGACTTAACATCAGTCTTAACGCCAAACAAAAATTTACTCCACCTTGGGCATTTTTTGATGCAAGCTTGAATGAAAACTAAATTAAATTTTTGTATAAGATATTTGTTTAAATTCCGCCTTAGAAAAACGGATACGGACCCGAGTATGGAATTTTATTTTTTCAGATCATCCGCAGATAAGGATAGCCGGCACAGCACTAGTTTTAAATATAATCCATTGCTCATTTGAGTAAGCCATGATATTTTTTTGTATGGTTGCATAAAACTTGACATTAAAAAATAATGACATTCTTCCAATCTTATTTGTATAATTTTTATGTTCAATAAATATACTTGCACATATTATCCACTCATATTAAATAAAATCTATTAAATAGAAAAAATGTTTTTTAATATTTTATTTTCACATGTCTAGTTATTTTTCGTGGCTACCAACAAAACTGTCACCCTACCATAGCCTACTCAGATAAAGAAACATCGTGAATGGATTTTAAGTAAATATTTATTATATATACAATATATGCTTCATAAAATAAGAAAAGAAAACCAAAAAGGCGATGAAAGAGAGGCGCAGATATTCATAAAATCACTTGAAGAGCGGGGGTCAGAAATTCAGAAAATACTTGAAGTGTAGGAAAGGCAGAAAACGTGTAACAACTGTTGTAAAACATGTAAACAATGGATGTTTATATTTCGCGCGACCCGGAGATATACGGTTCAAACCCGGAACCCCCGGGCCAGATCCGAATAGGAGGCAACCCTACGCCCTATTAAAAACGTGTTATAAGATTTATAAGAATTTCATTACTATAAATGATTTATAAAAATGATTTTTTTTTTTACTTTGATACCTTAAAAACAAAAAACAAAAATAATTCTAATAACAGATTGAATCACGACGTATAATAGTGGGCGGAGCCTAATGAATATTGCCTACACACTACACTATACACACATGAACTCGGTTCACAGCTGTTAAAATTTATTATATTTTTAATTTAAAAAATTGATGTGAAGTGTGAATTTTTACACATTTAAGGGTTTTGCAGGTATTAGTAACTGAATGATGATTATTTGGGATGCCAAAACAAATTTTATGTCAAAATATTTTTTTTATGAATTTTAATTCGAATGCCTAATACCATTATTTAAGTTTCTAAATATATGCAGTATTTTTTTTACATAGCAAGGTTCATTAAGATTTTGGAAATTGCGCCTATGGCTTCTATTGGTTGCTTAAATCATTAGCCCCGCCCTCTGATTTTGTATACATCAAACATAGCATTAAATTATAATTTCAACACTTCCCACTGGTTATTAAATTTACTCTTTTAAAAATTAAATGCAACATTTACCAAAATATAACTAGAATTTTGACAAAATAATTTAAACAAAAGAAAACTGCAAAAAAAAATATTTAAAACTGACAGGATTCGAACTCTAGATCGCAAGTTACCTGTGTAGCAAATTAGAAAACCAATGACTAAACGAACATCGCTATGAGCACTGGCTTATCTACTGGGTTACATAGCGAATTAAATATTTAACATATTTTGGTTAAAAACCCAAAAAATGCATTATTTTCCGAAAACATAATCTGATCAAAAATTCCTGTTGTACTATTCCGGTTCACACCAATGTACATTACTTCGATTTTTTTCAGATTTTTAGTTTAAACCATCTGGGCTACAGGTGTGGGACAAAAAATTTTTTGCACAATTTTGGCAAAAATCGCGTCAAAATAATATATTGTGAAAAAATAAAATTTTGATCGTTAATCCACGTACTAAGGGCTTTCATTTGATACCTTACTCAGAATTTTAAAAAAATATTTTTTTTTTTTCGATGAGCACATATTTGTTTATATTTTTAGGGGGATATGTTTTAGTATTTTTCCTATGTGCGGGTCAAAAAGTTGTACAAGCATGCCAAATTTCAACTCTCTAGGTTTAGCCGTTTGGCTACAATTTTTACCGAACAGACAGACAGACATACGACAAAATGACGGTATAAGGGTTTTTTGGTCATACCTACAAAACCCTAAAAAGGACACACACTGCCTTAGTCATAAATACAAAATATCCATAACATTGTTAGCCATCATTTATAAAGTATAATTAATTTTGTTAAAAACACAACTGCAATATTTTTGTAAGAACGAAATCTGATCAAAAATTCCGTACGTTTCCGGTTTATCAATGTACATAACTTTTAAATATAACCCCTTTGCATTAAACGGTGCGGGGGAGTATTTTTTAGTACTTTTTTGGAAAATAAATATTTAAATAAAAATTGAAAAATTACTTTTCTTTCCTTAATCTACGTCTTAAGAGCTTTCTTTTAATACCAAACAATAAGTTTTAAAAAATAAAAAAAAAATTCAACGACACATTTTTTCATAAATAAAAATGTTTATTCGCCCATTAAGAAGTTTCATTTGATACCCCACTCCAAATTCCAAAAAAATATTTATTTTTTATTAAATACATACATCTTTTATTTATCTCTTGATGTCTCTTTTCAACTCTCAGTATTTTTCCAAAAAGTTGTACAAGCATGCCAACTATCAACTTTCTATGTTCAGCCGTTAGGCTACAGTTTCTACCGTACAGACAGACAGACACATAAGTGACGTTATAAGGTTTTTTTAATGGTCATACCAACAAAACCCTACAAAATCATCAGTGATTTTTTTTTTACTTCGCCACTTGAAAGTAAGCATATAGTTGACTGAAGAAAATTTATGATTCTCAATACAAAAAAGAGGAAAATTCACTTTGGCGATTACCTGTATTTTGCTTATATCTACTGTGCTATTCATTTAATCAATAGCAAATGGCGTGCCATTGAACTGCACTTTATGGAGATAATTTGGTCTAATTTAACCGAAGTCATATTTCTTGTAGTTTTTGAGATCCCCATACATCCCCGCTTAAATGAGACAGCTGTTATAATACCTGTACAATCTTCCTTTTCTTTTTTCACTGTGTTACTGCTATGATAGTACTCTTCCAAGGCTCCTAAACATTGATTCTGTTCGTTTTTGAAATCCGTCAAATAAACACACAATTCTCCGTTAGTTGTCTGCAACTGCAATGTGATGTGTAATTTATATATATTTGACTGTTCAGCAAGTATTGCTCACGGAATTCATAGAAACCATCCACTTTACTGCAACATTCTGAACATATCGCTCCCTGATTGTACAATACTGGAGAGACCTGAAAATAATTGTTAACATTGTTCAGAGATTTGTCTGACTTAGATAGATTTGGAAAAAATATTATACAGGTGTATCAGAACATTCGTCCACTTGGTAAACAACACGGGAATTATTATTTCCCGAAATATAATTTTACCTTCGATAACCTGGCCTAAATTTATTTTTATACATTTTTGCAATGAATTTGTAATCAGTGATTCTTAAATTCTGGTCCGCGGGTAAAGGCCTTTAAGTGATTAAATTTGTTTATATTGGAACTAGAAACTTTACAACTGCGGATTGGATGTACCTGAATTATATTAATTATAAAAAGGAAATTAGGAAATATGTAAATCCATTATATTTAAAATAACATACATACAGCGACTTGAAAAAGAAGATAGTGACACAACTATAGGGGAAAAATTTTAAGATCGTAGCGCCACGCGGATTTTTTTGAAACCATTCTAAATCAGATACCACTTGACATTTACTAGTAAATAATAGCAAAAAGTGTATCAAAAAACGACAAAAAATAAATAATTGTTTGGGATTTTCTGATTTTGTGAAGTGACATTACTTGTAAACATCTAAAATACTACATTTTGTGATCTGGTTTTAAGTTATGGCGGTTTTCCATTGTCGATTATTTTAACTATATTGGGGGAAATAATAATTCCCGTGTTGTTTACCAAGGGGTAGAAATCTACAATGCTGGGCATATAATATTGTGTGGAGTCACTGAAAAAAACAGAGAGTTCATAAAGATTTATGCTTATGCCTACAAACTTGTGCATTGCAAACCCACACACAATAACAGGAATTTTCAAGATATGCGATAATAAATACAAAATTGAAAATATTTTTTGTAGTCACAATCATTAAAATGTAATGAGCAAACTTTGATACAAGGGCTCACTTTTTTTCCAATTTTTAAATTGTTTATCTAAACATCGCGTCGATTCCTAACCTCTTGCTTTCCCAATTTTGTTTCGAACCATACGGTGTCTGATATTAGTGGAAACAAATGAAACGATATTTCCGGGTTTCTTCTTTTCAATGAATTGCACATAGGCACACAACAATATGTATTATACATTTTTCAATGATTATAATAAAACTTTAAAAACAAACTTCATACAAAACTAATACACAAAACGAAATGTTATATGATGTACACAAGTTCATGAAACGCTCACCAGATGGTAGGGTGCTTAGCTGCAGATCCCTATAATCTGTCTCAATTTGTAATACGAAACTAGATATGGTTACTTTGGTGACTGTTGTGGTGTAAACAGACTTTGGCGTATCCGTGTGAACCAATACTATGACAATATTATAAATGTATTGTCAATATACAACATAAAAAATGAACTGTTACTGTTAGTTCCGTATTACAAAATGAGACAGATAATAGTAAAATTTTGATACATATAATCTGTCTCAATTTGTAATACGAAACTAGATATGGTTACTTTGGTGACTGTTGTGGTGTAAACAGACTTTGGCGTATCCGTGTGAACCAATACTATGACAATATTATAAATGTATTGTCAATATACAACATAAAAAATGAACTGTTACTGTTAGTTCCGTATTACAAAATGAGAAAGATAATATGTCATTTATTGTTTAACCTTTAATAAACATATGTACATATTTTAAATAATTAATGTAAGTAGATATTGTATTATAATAAATTGAAATGTTATAAATGACATTTAAACTATTTATTATTAAAAAATGTTGGTTTTGACTACTGAGGGAAACTTTTTTAATATTTTTCTGTATTCCAGATTATTTTTGCGAAGTTTTTCAAAACCGTTGCTTACAATGAATCTTGATATAAGATGGTCAAATGTGATAAAAAATGAGGAACAAAGAAACACTGTCCGATGTAACACTATAATGCCTGGACTATAATATCAGAACGAGAAAATACGTGCTGGGCACAGTGAAAAAGGTTTTCTTGCTGCGACTTACAATATTTGTAGTACTACTGCGACCGGATTCAAATGGAAAGACATGAGAAGAGTTGTAGTTAACTAAATTAATTTTAATTATTAAATAATAAATGACAGTGCAATAAACTAGTGAAAAAGATACAGGTCTGGTGATCCTGCTATCCAAACAGCATTCTTTTTGTATATAAATATGCATACCTAAAGTGTATCGTGGCCAAATCACTAGGCGTTTACGAAAACTCTACCGGTGGATATGGTACATCGGCCTATCTTTACTATACCCCACTGAACATAACCTTATGTGCTGCCTCTATACAGAAGGCTTAAATAATCCTTAAAAAGGTTAGGTTAGGCTAGGCTTTAGCTAGAATACTAGTTATGTTAGAAAAGTTTAGCTAGAATACTAGTTATGTTAGAATAGTTTAGCTAGAATACTAGTTATGTTAGAATAGTTTGGCTAGAATACTAGTTATGTTAGAATAGTTTAGCTAGAATACTAGTTATGTTAGAATAGTTTAGCTAGAATAAGGTTATGTTCAGTGGGGTATTGAAAATCTTCCCCAGTAAATCTACCGGTCGGTAAACAGCTACATGCTTATACACGTTCACTGAACTCGTTTTCGAACACAGTTGATGTTCCCGGTATCTACCGGTAGAGTTTTCGTAAACGCCTTATTGCAATTCTAAGCTTACCTTAATTTTGGCAGGTTAACGGCGTATTTTTATTTTAAATTATTAAACAAACATTGTCATGACATTCCGTCACAAAAATTCGCATACCAATGTGGTAAACTATATATATATTGTAATAAATACTTAAATATATGCAGTGACGATATTCAACCGGTACAAGCATATCAGTTCTTAAAATATTGAAATACTTCCATACTGGTTGTTAAAATGAATAGTATGATAACAGGTACAGAAAAAGATTTCACGTAGTTTCTACTTTTGGCAAATGACCACATCAACAATTTTTAAAAATCAACAAATTGTATGATAATTATTAAAATAATTAGGGCTACAACTATAGTTAGTTTTTTTTTCTCGTCAGATTTTTTTTTTTTTTTTTTTTATCTAACTGGTTTATTATTTTGAATATATACCCTGCATATACGTACGATAAATGTTTGCAAATAATAAACCTGTATGTTAAATATATTTTTATTTACATTGTAATATTTTGTGAAGATTAATGTAAGAAAAAGTTAATGTTTTTTTAGAATAATAAAGTTTATTGTGTAAGGATAGCTGCTGTGGGCTTTATTAAAACTTATCATAAATACAATTCATTAAGTTAATATTAAACAACTTCATATCCGTCTTACTGTCATGTCCGTCTCACTATCTTCGTCTCTAAACTGCAACGTCTAGCTCACAACCTCATGTCCGTCTTACACTCTGTTCGTCTAACTTCCCTCGTTCCACACTAGATGTCTCCACCTACCTATATTTTACCGTAAATATAACAGTCATGTCTCACGGGTCGTCGTTCACGTCGCGAGCGGGTTTTTTGATTTTGGCGAGATCCTACAGTTCGGCCATTCTGACCAGCCGTTGACCCAACGGTGTCGTGTTCAGATTCGACCTCGTCTTGTTCCGAATCTTTATCGTCTTTCTTGTCGTCTTCGCTCTTCTCATTGTGGTCGTCACTTTCATTTCCATCGCGATTAACGTCATCTTCTCTTTCATCATCATTATCGTCATATTCATCATTGGCGTCGTTTACTTCATTCGTCTCTTCAGGTACGTCTTCAGCTTCTTCGTCACTCGTTTCCTCGTCAGTGCTGTAGGGTATTGGTCCATGGTTTAATTCTTTCCGGTGGTAAAACACTTTGATATGGTTTTTGCTTCAATTTAGTTCCGGGTACATCTATTACTACGTATCGGTCATTATCCAATACTTTTTCAATCATGTAAGGCCCTACATATTTGGGTAACATCTTAGGACCTATGTTTCCTTCTGCACCGGTTCGTTGCACTGCAATAAAATCGCCCTCACTATACCTCAAATGTGGTCGTCTTCGTTTATTATAGCATTTCTCATTTTGAGCCGCAGCTTTCCGTATATTTTCAACTGCGTTAGCTCTCATGTTTTGGCGTTGATCGTTCAACAAATATTCGTCAATGCCAATGTCAAGTTCTGTGTCTAGAACTGCATCGTAGCCTCTTGGTTTAAATCCAAATAAAATTTCACCTGGACTCCAACCTGTGCTCTTTTGTTTGGTACGGTTCAGTGCGAGTTGTACGAAACCAATCTTTTCGTCCCATCTCTCTATATCTGTACAGCTCTTCAACAATGCGGGCATTAATGTTCTATTGTACCGCTCGATTTGTCCGTTACCTCTAGGGGTCTGTACTGCAACATGAGTTTCTTTATTCGGATCGTAAATCTTAAGTACGGGCTCGGAGATCAGAATACTCCTTAGCACCTCGAAAGCATGGACTTGCTTAGGTCCAATTTTGAATTTTGCGTCCTTCTTCAAAAGGTCCGTCCAGGGTTTAGCGATCAGCGAATATCCACTGATGAATCTTCGGAAATAGCTTGCGAGACCCAGGAATCCTCGGACTTGTCTCAATGTTTTAGGAAAGGGAAAATTAGCTACAGCCTTTACTTTTAGCTTACCAGGTCTAATTTCTCCATGGCTGATTTCATATCCTAAGTAGTCGATTCGCTGCTTGGCAAAACAACATTTGTCTAGTCTCAATCTGATTCCATATTCCCAAATTCTGGCTGCAACAATCTGTAATATCTCAAGATGCTGCTCGAGCGTCTCCGTTGCAATTAGGATATCATCAAGATATATTTGTATCTTTTCTTCACGTAGCAAGTCATCGAAAATTCGGGTTATATACCTTTGGAAAACTGCAGGTCCATTGCAGAGACCAAAAGGGACTTTCAAGAATTCGTATTGACCTCTCGGTACAACAAAAGAGGTGTACTGAATCGAATCTTCATCCAGGTCAATGTGGAAGAAACCATCTTTAAGATCTAATGCTGTGAAGTATTTCGCTTGGCTTAGATTGCCAATGAGGTCATCAATATGTGGCAGGGGATACTTATCCTTTACTGTCACCTCGTTCAAGGCTCTATAGTCCACGCACAAGCGCAATTCGTTGTTCTTCTTCTTCGTCAGGACCACTGGACTTGAATATTCTGACGTGCTTGGCCTGATTATTCCACGTCCTAACCAATCTTCTATGATCCCGTCTACTTGGTCGCGTTCACTATAAGCAAGTCGTCTAGGGCTACAACTTATTTGTTTGTTGGACTTCAGCTGTATCTTCATTTTGATGTTCGCTTTACTTTCCGGATATGGGTTGGCTGGAACACAACTTTCAATCATTTCTTCAATTTGCTTCGTCACACCATAGGGTAGGTTATCATCAATGTCTAAATCAAGGATCTTTTCAACATCTACGTTCATCATCGATAATACGTCTGTCGTCGTCTCGTCTTTGGACTCTTCAAATTTTATTGTCCACCTCATTTCGTCACTTAGGAACTGCCGTCCCAATACTAGGTCAACCTTGATTGCATCGTCAGGTACAATAACTGTGTTAATTGTGTAGCCTCGTCCTTCTATTTCGATGTCGAGCGTTGCTTCTTGCGTGCATCGCACTTCTTTACCACTTAGTCCTGTCAGAACTCGCTGCTTCTGTCGTGTTGGAAGGTAAAATCTGTAGGCCTGGCTCTTTCTGATCAGATTCACACATGAACCTGTATCGAAAAGTGTCATTAGCTTCTCGCCCTTAACATTCACGAAACGTTGGTATGGTGACTCGTCTTCATATGCGAGGTTAATATTTCGCCTTTCGGGGTTGCGTTCTTCGATACGGTCGTTTGGTCTACTATTTCGTCGATTATCTGGGCACTCATCACATTTATGGCCGTATTTTTGGCATTTAAAACATCGCGGTCCTCTGTTCCTATCGGGACATGCTCTCGACATATGCCCTCTTCGGCCGCAATTGAAACAATTGTTTTGTTCTGCAGATGTCGGCGTTTTCGTCGGGGTATGTTTGGATTTGGATTCTGTCTTCGGCGTCCAGCGTTCGTTCTTATTATGGTCGATCATCTTTGACTGTTCGTGCTGCTTGAGTCTCCTAAGAAGCTCTTTCGGGTTGTCAGGTGCTATCAGCCTCAAAGTATCGCAAAGCACCGTGTCGTTCAAGCCGTTTATAACATATTTTACTACTGCAGCGTCACTTAAATCTGCCCTTTTTGCAATAGCGACTACATCATAAAAATATTCTTCAATCGATTCACTCTTCTGTTTTTTTCGGTTAACTAGCTCAAAATGTACGTCAGCTTCATTTTTAGATGACGGAAAACTGTCCACGATCGCGCTGCAAAATTGGTCCCAATCGGTGAGGTGTTCAATGGAGCTATCGTACCATACGCGTGCGGCACCTCTTAACTTAGTTGCTGCATGTAACACCGTTGTGAAATTGTCCCATCTATAGGCCGTTGCGATTGCATCAACTCTTCGAATCCACTGTGGTGCAGTTAAGGATGTAGATTTCGACGGGTCGAACACTGGAACTACATCAACAATGTCTTTAGGCCGTAAATTCACGGTTCGGCTGTCCGATCGTTCTAGTACACGTCTTTCGCGGTCAAGCAACTGTTTTTCACGAGCTAATAATTCCCGTTCCCAACTTATCAACTGTCTTTGGGCTTCTAAATCACTAACGACAGAATTCGGCGTCGCACCGTTCGCGGAAGGAGTCGTTGCACATGTATTCGACGCGTTAATCATCGCGGCAGCGTCGTTTTCCATCGTCATAGGCAATAACGCGGCAGGAAGAACGTTTTGTACCGGAGTTATTAACGTAGAACCGATCACATTGTCCATTGTTGCATTAATAACGTTTTCCGTTTCACTATCACTGGAATCTTGCACAATTTTAACGTTTGTAGCGCTGCCAGTCGACATTTTTAACCGTGGAAATAGTTCTGTTCAAAATACAATACCGGATCACTAGCAACAAAGTGATTAGAGTCTGTTCAATAATGTCAGCAAACACTAATGTCACACATAAACAAAAGAGAGTGCACGAGACGCCACTGGTGACACAACACTACTTTTAAAATGTCAGCCACAATTCTTTATTTACGTCCAATCTGTATTAGCGAACAGATTATCCATTAATATCCGTCAAGAATCCATTATTAACCGTTTTAATCACTTATCATCCTTTTTAATCCGTCAACACCTTTTATAATCCGTGATTATTTGTAATAATCCTTTAATCACTTAACGATCTGTTTTAAACACATCCATCCCACTTCTGAAGACTGTAAGGATAGCTGCTGTGGGCTTTATTAAAACTTATCATAAATACAATTCATTAAGTTAATATTAAACAACTTCATATCCGTCTTACTGTCATGTCCGTCTCACTATCTTCGTCTCTAAACTGCAACGTCTAGCTCACAACCTCATGTCCGTCTTACACTCTGTTCGTCTAACTTCCCTCGTTCCACACTAGATGTCTCCACCTACCTATATTTTACCGTAAATATAACAGTCATGTCTCACGGGTCGTCGTTCACGTCGCGAGCGGGTTTTTTGATTTTGGCGGGATCCTACAATTGATTATTATTTATGAATGTTTTATTTCAAGGGAAGCGAAAATTATGAGCGATGTTGGCCGTAGACCTAAATATTTTGAGAATATGAAAAATTCCAAATTTCAACATAGTTTTGTAAAGATTTGATTACTTTTTGAATATTTCTAATCGTATCAAGAATTTTATATTCTGTTTATTTAGGTAATTTCTATCAAATTTCTGATTGCGGTTATATAAGTAATGTTTTTCCACATATAGTTGATTACAAAAATAATCATTATTTTACAGTTCTGGTTAATTATAATTTATATGGAGACTATAGGGATTTGCAGCTAAGCACCCTACCATCTGGTGAGCGTTTCATGAACTTGTGTACATCATATAACATTTCGTTTTGTGTATTGGTTTTGTGTGAAGTTTGTTTTTAAAGTTTTATTATAATCATTGAAAAATGTATAATACATATTGTTGTGTGCCTATGTGCAATTCATTGAAAAGAAGAAACCCGGAAATATCGTTTCATTTGTTTCCACTAATATCAGACACCGTATGGTTCGAAACAAAATTGGGAAAGCAAGAGGTTATGAATCGACGCGATGTTTAGATAAACAATTTAAAAATTGGAAAAAAGGTGAACCCTTGTATCAAAGTTTGCTCATTACATTTTAATGATAGTGACTACAAAAAATATTTTCAATTTTGTATTTATTATCGCATATCTTGAAAATTCCTGTTATTGTGTGTGGGTTTATAATGCACAAGTTTGTAGGCATAAGCATAAATCTTTATGAACTCTCTGTTTTTTTCAGTGACTCCACACAATATTATATGCCCAGCATTGTAGATTTCTACCCCTTGGTAAACAACACGGGAATTATTATTTCCCCCAATATAGTTAAAATAATCGACAATGGAAAACCGCCATAACTTAAAACCAGATCACAAAATGTAGTATTTTAGATGTTTACAAGTAATGTCACTTCACAAAATCAGAAAATCCCAAACAATTATTTATTTTTTGTCCTTTTTTGATACACTTTTCGCTATTATTTACTAGTAAATGTCAAGTGGTATCTGATTTAGAATGGTTTCAAAAAAATCCGCGTGGCGCTACGATCTTAAAATTTTTCCCCTATAGTTGTGTCACTATCTTCTTTTTCAAGTCGCTGTATGTATGTTATTTTAAATATAATGGATTTACATATTTCCTAATTTCCTTTTTATAATTAATATAATTCAGGTACATCCAATCCGCAGTTGTAAAGTTTCTAGTTCCAATATAAACAAATTTAATCACTTAAAGGCCTTTACCCGCGGACCAGAATTTAAGAATCACTGATTACAAATTCATTGCAAAAATGTATAAAAATAAATTTAGGCCAGGTTATCGAAGGTAAAATTATATTCTATTGATATATCAGATTTAAAATATAAGTTATTATGAAAGGCGTTTTTTTAATTAAATGTCTTTAATATTCGAGATATTTACAATATTTCGAATTATTATTGGCGTATTTATTCTTGGCCTCTAACACTTTTGATCTCCTTCAGTTTAATGTTTTTCTTAAACTATATTAATAATCAATACATTTGTTTTCTCTCAAATTCTAAGTATTATTCGATTTACAATAATAGAAACGTATTTCATAGATCAATATTATTATTACTATTATTTATATGTTCACTTAAAGTATTTAATTATAAATTAGTGTATAGCTATTTTGCGTGCATTACGACAATATTACAAAAAAAAAGTGGAAAAACATTTCACTTTTATCCAGTGGTAACATTGTAGAGGCAAAATCTGTAGAACTAAAATTTATTATTTGAAGGCAATCGTTAAAAATATAGTAGTACTACTGTAGGAAATAGAATGATGTTATATGTGTTATAAGAGTACTGTATTGGAATTTTATGGAACGAAAATTATAATAAAATCAATAATTTCATCATTGTTATCGTGTAAAAGGGATAACTTCTCATTACAGTTGGCAAAAATTTCAGTGTTCCCAACTTAATTTCTTTTTTTTTGTCGGACCGGTGACCCAAGCCCCTCACAAGTGCATATACCGACAACACACAGTGGGGTGCACACTCACGGTGTAATTTCTGAACGCACCCCTGTCGATTACCTTTACACCCGCGAAATTTGAATGTATCCAATATTATTATTCCCAAAAAAATAGTTGTTAAAATAGACAAGTATACATCTCCACTTCAACATGGATTTATTAAAAACAGATCGTGGACACAGCACTTTTCAATTACATCAACGATATTTTGAAAATAGTGGATGGGGGCAAAGCCGGGCTAGGAATCTTCGCAGACTTAAAAGTAAAGCTTTCGGCTGCGTCGATCACACGATTTTACTGACAAAAATAGAACGATGCGGAATTCGAGATCAAGCCCTGGAATGGTTCAAATCATTCCTGTCGAACAGATCCCAATATACAAGCATCCGAATTAATAATAAAACATATTGCTCCAAAAATCAACCCTTGGAAATAGGGGTGCCACAAGGCAGTGTTATTGGTCCGACTTTATTTATACTATACTCTAACGATCTTCCCAATTATTTTAACAAAATAAAAAATTTAACAATAACTTCTTTCGCAGATGACAATAACTTCCTTATAAAGTGCGAAACCGATAACGGATTCACTTCACACTTACAATCAATATTAAGTAATATACACAGTTGGACCGAAAAAAACATATTAACTTTAAATATAAATAAAACAAATTGTGTTTTATTTAAATCAGTTCAGAATAAAATAAATTCTTACAACTACTAAATTTACAATGGTCAAGAAATAGAAACAGAGAATGTAAAACTGCTAGGTCTCACTATGGACTCTCAAATAAATTGGACCGCTCATTGATCAAAGATTAAGCTCGTGTCTCTATGCGTTAAGATCACTAAGAAACCATTGTAATGAGGACACGATGAGAACATTATATTTCTCTTGTTTCCATTCAATTTTAAAATCTAATATAATACACTGGGGTCAATCAAATGAATGGAAACGCATTTTTCGACTAAAAAAATCAGCGATACGAATACTAGCCACTATGAAATATAGATTCTTGTAGTCTTTTAAAAAATTAGAGATATTGACGCTCCCGTCCGAATACATTTTATCCCTGTGTATGTTTTGTTACAAAAATAAGAATCTTTGCTCCATTAATAATCATGGATACTCAACAAGAAAAAAAATCTACTTGTTCCTATGTCTCACAATTCGTCTCGTTACCAAAAGGGAGCATATTTTAACTGCTGCAATTACTTTAAATCATTGCCTGAAAAATTAAAAAACATAAAATCTGTCAGCAAATTCAAATACAATGTTAAACGTCTCATAATTGATAAATAATTTAGATGAATACTGTAGAAATTAAAATAGTTATGTACAAACATTTTTATTATAATTATTGTCATATTTGTATCAATTCTTACTTTTGACTTGCGATACATGTATATAATAATAATAATAATAATAATGCTTTATTAAATAGCTAAAGGTACTACAAAAAAAATACAAAAGCATAAAATACATGCAAAATATACAAAGTGTAGCTAATTAAACATGTTAAAAAAAAACCATATATAAAATTTTAAAATATCACATTAGAGCATTATCACATTCATAATATAAAAGGTATACATTGTACATATTTAAAATATTATTAAAACAATTCTTAAATAAAATATAGTAAATAAAGTAATTACAACAAAATTAAATTAACATAAAATCAATATAAATGATAAAATAAATAAATACATAAATAAATAAATAAAATAAATAAACAAATAAATAAATAAATAAATAAATAAATAAGATCATTAAAAATATACAATAATTTGCTCAACGTTCAACAGCGTTTACTAACCAATCTTTATATTTAATTTTAAATTGATTAATTGTTGAACATTTTCTTACACTCAAAGGTAGCTTATTATATTCGATAATACCTTTAAAGAATATTGAATTCATTGTAGATGCTTTTTTAACTGATTTAACATAAAAATTATTTTGACCTCTTGTTGGATAGTTATGCACATTTGAATTAAGTTTAAGTAATTTATACAAGTAAAATGGCAGCTGACCATTGGTAATTTTGTAAATGAGAACCATATTATTAAATTTAATTTGATCCGACACGTTCATCCAATTTAATATCTTTAACATAACATTAACTGATGTATACTTATCACACTGTAGAATAACTCTCATAGCTCTGTTTTGTAGTTTTTGAAATTTATTCAGTTCAGTTTTGTTCAACATAAATAGTATGGAGCTACAGTAGTTAAAGTGAGGTTTAATGACACAGTTATAAATTGTAATTTTAGACCATGTTGATAAATATTTAGTGGTCCTTGACATAAACCCAATTTTTTTGGCAATTTTCTTTATTAACATATTAGAATGTTCTTTAAACCCTAACTCACTATCAATAATTACGCCTAAGTATTTTATTTCGCGTGTGTATTCTAATTTGACTAATGTATAACATTGTATTTTTATTTATCTGTAGTATACATAATGTACGTACATATTAGCAAAATAAATTATTATTATTATATTATACATTTTCGTTTTAAATTAAATTTTATTACAATTCAAAAATGTAATAAAATTTTACATCAAACGAAAATACAAGTTATAAAGTAAGAAGAGAGTATAAACAAAGACACAAAGTTTATAAAATTGAACATTACATTATTACGTATTATACATATACATTAGTATAGGGTGACCATTTTATTAAGAAGGCAATGCGGGACGGTGCAAAAAAAAAGTCCTCATCTCCCAAAATTCAAGTGAAGAGCAAAAAAAAGGTCTTCACCTCCCAAATCCAAGTGAAGAGTGAAGAGCGAAAAAAAAGGTCCTCATCTCCCAAATCCAAGTGAAGAGCGAAAAAAAAAAGGTCCTCATCTCCCAAATCCAAGTGAAGAGTGAAGAGCAAAAAAAAAAGGTCCTCACCTCCCAAATCCAAAATGCGGAACTTTTGCGGGACGCATCTTAATGCGGGACAAAATGTTAAAATGCGGGACGAATGGTCACCCTACATTAGTAGGTTATTTATTTAGCGTATGGCTCCATAAAGTTACATAATATAAACAAGTCACATAATACCTATAAAATAGCACAATTATAAGTAGTAAAATATAATGTTTCTAGTTACAGTATACCATAAAAGGAAAAATTAAAAACAAATTGAGAAATGATTACAGTGATATGTCTGTATTTGACAACCAGTTCAAAGCACTTTCTGTCACCAATACAAAATAATACATTAGTAGGTACATAAATAGTATGATTTAGAAGTCTAAAAAATCTTTGGGTCACAATCTAGCACATAATGTGAAAAAGTCTTTTTTCATATCCTTCTTTTCCGTTTTCAAAATATGAAATTCACACTATAAGTTACAAACACGGTCTTCTTTACTTTACTGTTAAAAAAAACTTGTCCTGAAGGGAATCAAATTTCAAGTTAAGGCATTCTGATTAAGTTCTATGAACTTGTTTAACTAGATGCCTCAATTTACGAAATTAATAAACTGTACGTCACAGCTAGGACATTTAATTGTAATTTCTTTTTTGAATTTGTTTTATTAAAAATATCGTGCACATTTGCAATGTGCCTTTACAACGACGATTTATTACAATCAGACCATGGCCTTGAACATCATCTGAACATTTAACGTACAACGTTTTAAGACATGCAATTTGCGCGTGAATGATTGCGACCCCCCCACAATCAAACCTTGAAGCCTATCCTACGAAAAATTATTGGGTGCACGCCTGACGGAAAACAAGGAGATAAATATATAATAAAATATTTTAACAAATATGAATACCAAAATTAAAGTAGATGGGCTTGAACACCACTAAAAAACTCAAAATACATATTTTAAGAGATCCATTTTGCGCATAAATGATAGAAACCCCCCCCCCCCTCCCCAATCAACCTCTAAGTCACTCCTAAGAAAAACAACTGGGTACGTGCCTTATGGTAAACAACAAGATAATTATATAATAAAATACTTTAATAAGTATGATTACTAGAATTAAAGTACGGTAAAAAAAAAGAAATATAAATACGACAGTAAATACCCACTTCAATGTTTTTTCATATGTCTAACGACATAGGAAGACCTTGTAAATGCTTTATCACACTACTCACATTAAAAGGGGTTTTCTCCAGAATGTGTTCGTTTGTGTCTATTGAGAAGTGATGACGCTTGAAATGCTTTATCACACTGCCCACATTTGAATGGTTTCACTCCAGAATGTACTCGTTTGTGCGTAATGAGATTTGATGATGCTGAAAATGTTATACCACACTGATCACATATGAAAGGTTTTTCTCCAGAATGTACTCGTTTGTGATCCATGAGTTGTGATGACCTTGAAAATGCTTTACCACACTGCGCACATTGAAATGGTTTCTCTCCAGAATGTATTCGTTAGTGATCAGTGAGATTTGATAACTTTCCAAATGCTTTATCACACTGCTAATATTTGTATGGTTTCTCTCCAGAACGGATTCGTTTGCGATCAGTGAGATTTGATAACTTTCCAAATGCTTTATCACACTGCTCACATTTGTATGGTTTCTCTCCAGAATGTACTCGTTTGTGGGTATTGAGATGTGCTAACTGTGAAAATGCTTTATCACACTGTTCACATTTGAATGGTTTCTCTCCAGAATGTACTCGTTTGTGGGCATTGAGATGTGCTAACTGTGAAAATGCTTTATCACACTGCTCACATTTGTATGGTTTCTCTCCAGAATGTACTCGTTTGTGGGCATTGAGATGTGCTAACTGTGAAAATGCTTTATCACACTGTTCACATTTGAATGGTTTCTCTCCAGAATGTACTCGTTTGTGTACAATGAGATCAGATGACTTTGAAAATGGTTTATCACACTGATTACATTTGAATGGTTTCTTTCCAGAATGTATGCGTTTGTGTGCAATGAGATTTGATTGGTATAAAAACGCTTTATCACACTGATCACATTTGAAAGGTTTATCTCCAGAATGAACTAGTTTGTGAGAATTGAGGCTTGAAGACACTGAAAATGATTTATCACACTGATCACATTTGAATGGTTTTTGTCCATAATGTACTCGTTTGTGTCTAATGAGATTCGATGAAACTGAAAATGCTTTATGACACTGACCACATTTAAATGGTTTCTCTCTAGAATGTATTAGTTTGTGTCTAATGAGATGTGATGACACTCTAAATACTTTATCACACTGCTCACATTTGTATGGTTTCTCTCCAGAATGTATTAGTTTGTGTCTAATGAGATGTGATGACACTCTAAATACTTTATCACACTGCTCACATTTGTATGGTTTCTCTCCAGAATGTACTCGTTTGTGTACAATGAGATGTGCTAACTGTGAAAATGCTTTTTCACACAGTTCACATTTGAATGGTTTCTCTCCAGAATGGACTCGTTTGTGAATACTGAGAGTTGGTAACCGTGAAAATGCTTTATCACACTGCTCACATTTGTATGGTTTTTCTCCAGAATGTACTCGGTCGTGAACAATGAGAGCTGATAAACACGGAAATGCTTTATCACACTGACCACATTTAAATGGTTTCTTTCCGGAATGTCTAATGAGATGTGATGACCTTATTGTTGAAGATTGTTTACGCTTGCAGAGAGCCAACGACTCCAAACTCTCATCGGATTCACGGGAAGATGTTTCACTAGCTGCAAACAAATTTACATTAATTATTGAGACAAAGATTCAGTTGTTGAAATATAGTCTTTTTCTAATATTAACTTTTGCTGAAGGTCGCTACAAAGAATATTTTTGGGAAAAGTTTAAGAATTGCTATTTTCTATATTATGAAGAATACGAAGGTTAAATTAAGATAGATAAATTATTTTAATCTTCAAATAAAAATATTAAGTTGGAAAAACGAGTTATTACAAGCTTTGTTTTGTTTTTATCTATCAAAGAACTTTCCAATCGTTGCGTCGCAACACCTTTATGTGGCAGGACTCGTTAGTACGTTGTAAATTTTTTTGAATAAATGCTTATACTGTTCTTGTTGTACAAATCTAAATGTAACTAAAAAAGAAACATTCAGTTTATAAAAGCAATTAAAACTTACACAGGTAATTAGTGTTTCGTTTTGTTTACATCTTTTTTAAATAAATTGTTTTTTCCTTTGTTTTTTTTTTTTTCCTAGCAAAACTAAGTGTGTTCCGTAAATACAAATGTTGAAAAGCACTGGTCTATCGGACAGAAAATGTATTTCTGCTAAATAAATCTTGAGGGCATTATAATAATACTATTAATAATAATAATATTCATTCGGGTTAATTACATTAAATCATGTTTATCGAAATCAAAATTAAATCAAGTCATTACATAATAGCATATTAGAATCAAAAAAGTATAAATAAAACATAATTAAAGTTAATGTTACAAGAAATAAATTAAAATAAATAATCCAACTAACTAAAATAATAAAGAGATAAAAAAACTGTTAGTACTGTATAGGCAATTCTCAGTCAGGATTGAATTCACTATGTTTTAATATCTCAGGTTTTAGTTCCCTGACTGAAGTAGGTAGGTGGTTGTAAAAAAAATGATTTTGGGGCGGCGGATGTTTAACTTTCCCAGGTGTCATACACATAAGTATCTGAATTGGAAGGACAAACTCTCCGGCACTGTACTCCTGGGCATTCAGTACAAGTATATGGAAACTGGGAATACCAGTATTGGAATAATATTGAATTATTGACTGACCTATATCTTGT
Organism: Liopterus haemorrhoidalis; assembly: GCA_963971575.1. NCBI lineage: Eukaryota > Metazoa > Arthropoda > Insecta > Coleoptera > Dytiscidae > Liopterus > Liopterus haemorrhoidalis. Next base: position 34,036 of record CAXASN010000074.1, read on the forward strand.
CCAGCTGCACTCTCCTCATATTCACCGTCATCTCCACATTCCGACTTGATGTCAATCTCCTCAGTGATGATGCTCTCAGTGTTGTAGTCATACTGCGACATGTCGTCAGTAGATGATGTGCCACATATCTCCAGATGATCGCGACCCTCTGAAATATATATATTTGTAAAAAAAATCAGTTCTGGAACTAGCAGAAAAAGAAGAAGATAACAATCAAGATGATATAAATGAAAATGGGATCAAAATACATCGTGCCATGCATCACCCGAATATCGCGACGCTCTGAAATATAAATACTCATAGTTAATGTGATAATATCTATATTTTTAATATATATATATATATATATATATATATTTTTGTCAGTTCACCTGCATCAGAAAATATTTAAATTTCGATTTATTATAAAATGAACATTATGAAATATTTCATTAGGCGGGAATTAACCAAGTACACACATAAAAAGTAATTGATTGGGTCTCTCATAAGAAAGATACTAACGGACATTAAGGTGGATATTGGTTGTTTAAAAGTAGTATTTCGTTAAAGTGGTAATTCGTTATGCGAGATACGCCTGTAAAGAGTATCCTGTTTAAGTGGTTAATAACAATAAGGGCTTAAGTAGTTAATAAAACCTCTACTGACCAGTGTTTGACGCAGTTGTACTTTCTACGATATTTCCTTCACATTCACTATTGTCCTCAGGTTCAGACTTGGCGTCATTACTTTCTGTACCTTCATGATAAACAACAACTGTAACTACATCTGTGACACCCGAAATAAACACGTCATAGGGAAATATAATCGAATATGTTTGATTTAAAATATATATTTTATTTAAAAGGTTCACTAATAATTGACCAATTGCTTCTGAATTAGACTGAACTATGACGATGAAATATGAATAACAATTTTAAGTGTGAGTTAGTTCTAAAAGTACCAGTTACTGACCATTATCCAATTCAGCTGTGTGCTCTGTTCCAGCCATCACTATAAAATCATCTGTAGTTTCATATTCTGTCTTAATGTCAGGCTCATTTTTAATAATATCAATGTCTCTGGAATCATCAGGATGCATATCACCGGCTGTCCCATCATTCATATTCACTCCTGGAACAATAATTTACTGTCATATAAATGAACTACAATGAGTCACTTTCTATTAATTACGACATAAGAAATAATCAATGTAATAAAAGTTTCACTCAGCATGACATAGAAGTACGTCATTCGTCATATTAACAAATATTTATATATTTTGCTTCCTGTGTAACAAAATTACACAGTGACAAATAAGTGCCATTTATAGTTATTTTTACAATAAATTAGTCAATTACCCAGTAGTTAATCGCGATATTTTCGAACATTTAATTTAATATCTAATATTTATTTTTAGTTTATTTTCTGAATTTTATTCAAGACAAATAAATATTAATAAATTTTGTTTCTAATAGAGATCAGTCAAGTACAGTCAGTTACAACACATGTAATGAAAGCAAATTTGGGATTATTTAACGCACAGTTTTCATTCGAAACAGTTTTTGTACTTTTGTATACTTTTCGTCTAAAATTAACAGGTAAAAGACATTGGCTAAATGAAAATTTTAACATTTTGTTTATTACGTTAAAAAAAAAAGAAAGTAGATACAAGGTATATTTCTAATAGTGAGGAATCAAACGTAAAAATACCTGCGTGATCAGCATTTTCTTCCTGTTCTTCTTTTACAGTGTTACTGTAATTGTAGTACTCTTCACGCGCTTCACATGTAACCAAGTAAGTGTGACCAGATACTGGTAATAAAGCTGTACTACTGCACTGATCTTCAGACTCTTCAGAACTCGTCAACAACTCTTCTCGTTTTTCTTTATAATTTATCAAAGAAACACACAACTCACCGCTAGTTTCAGAGAAAGAACTCAGTTGTGATGAGTAATTTATAAATATTTGACTGTTTCGCAAACATTGCTCACGAAACTCGTAGATCTCATCCACTTTACTGCAGCATTCCGCACATATTGCGCCCTGATTGGACAACACTGTGGAGTTCTGAAAATAATTGTCATCCACGGTTAGACTTGCCAGCTGTAACTGAAATAGAAAAGTACAGCTGACAAGCTAAATATAAGGACTGTTCATATTAACCGCAAGTCAAAGCTCGTATCAGTGGGTTGAATTTTTCTTATCTGATGATAATAAACCATTAAAAATTACTCTACAATTTAGTGCAAACTATTGAAAACAAAATTTCCGCTTAGTTTGTTCTTACAAATGTGAACAGCTTCTACAAACCTTAAAAGGAGAGCTAATTGCGACTTACAAAAATAAAAATTCCAATTAGTTCCTCCTGAACGTTTGGAAAACCCATATTTCTAGAATGTTTTTAAACATCTTTGCATTAAATTTACGTATGACTGTTACTGAAGATGAGTTGTTAAACAGAGCCACTGTAACGGAAATTAATAGAATTGGAATTACATGGCTTTATAAAGTCCTGTTACGCGTTTCTAACTAGTTTTACATATATCACATTTCAAATATACGTTAATGATGAAAATAAATAGGTATTTACCAATTCCGGTAATAATAATACCAGCCTGGAATAATAGTTAAAATTTTCACTACTGGTTAAAAGACTGCGTAGATGTTTTTCATGTTTGAGACAGATACAACAAATATTTGTTAAATAATGCATTATAACTGCAGATTTGTTTGAACAATTTCGAGCTAATTTTCAAATAAGCAAAAGTTACTCTGGTTATAACTATCACGACTTTACATACATTATGTAGCAGTCCGTGCTGAGCACGCTCAGTGCTGATGAGAGGATAAATCTGCCGCTCGATTGACACATATACGCATGCGTTCCAGTGTAGCGGGAAACGAGGATGAAACGAGGAAACCACTGTTGTGTTTACATGTACTTATATGCAGCGCACACATTTTTAAATAAATTGAAAATGTCTGTGATGTGATTAATTTGCAATAAAATATTTTCAAAACAATATAATTTAAATGTCCATTTAAAAAGTATTCATAAGATAAACTTTAATGGTAATCGACGAATATGGCGTGGGGTTTCCTGCATCATGTATGTTTACAAACAGGCAGGACACTACTGTTCATGATTTTTTTTTCGTAAGATTTTCAAAACAATCGTTTTAATAAATTGCAATGTTTTTATATCCGATATAAATGAAGTGTTTTACAATGCCTGGTGTGCAGTGATGGGCACCAAACTTTAAAAACTTTAGAAATAACCCTTGAAGAATCAAAATTTATAGAAATGTTACCAAAAGTAATAGTTTTTTACTTTCGGACAATGACATGAAAATATTTGGTGAATATTTTTTCACAAATTATTATGAGAAGCCCAATCTTTGGGCTTATACTTATAGAAAATGTTTAGAAATTAACAAAGAAAATAAAAAACTGAAACACCAACTAGATACGACAAAATTTGAACCAAGTAATAAAAAAATTAATAAACAAATTTCTATATTTAGTACCAGCAAAAAAATTAAGAAGTCACATATTTTAAAAAACCGACAACGCAAGAGGAAGAAAATATTATTGAAAAAATACAGAAGTAACTTTTTTTTGTCTTAACTGTGTGAGTAGTAACACACACACACACACGTGTAATTTCATTCATTTTATCTCCTTTGTATTTATTTAAGCAAATTATAATTTAAGAATGAATTATTTGTTGCTTAACAATAATTTTATGACTATCGACAACTCTGTGATATTTGTTCCTTTTTTTTTTTGTTTTTTCTTGTTTTGGATTATTGTTCATATTAGCTACGTGCTGTTCTATTAAATAAATAAATAAATAAATAATAAATTGATAATTATTATTGTCTTAATATTGATGTATGTAATCTTAAATATATCCACAATAAATCAGAATATTATATTTTTAATCTCCGCTCAAGATCATTTTGAAGCATGCGCACATGTGTCAATCGAGTGTCAGATTTATCCTCTCATCAGTGCAGACAACCAGTTTTGCCACATAAATAATAAATAAATTACTAGATAATAACTAGAAAAACAACTGATTTTAACCAGTCACCACTTTTATTTACTGGAGGTGGTATTCAAATTCCGTTTTTGGCTAAAATGTAGTAAGATGGACCAATCAGGTGGGGGATATTTGAGAAAGGAGGGGCGCGGCCAACAACTTTACATAAAACCAGTACTTCTCAAACAAAAACGAATAATAAATTAAGATTATAATTAAGATAAGATACTATAATATAACTAGCTGGAGTGCCCGTACTTCGTACGGTTTTTGTAATGTATATTTTTGCCGTAACGTAAATGATAAGTGAGATTGGCATACCTCTAAGCTTGTGGCGCCCTCTCTATATTTACTCTTCCGCTGTGTTCTTGGATACAGCTCGGATGCTAGCTAATTTGTTCCCAGAATCGCACATATGTGTATTTGTAAATTTGTTCATTACAAACGCCATATTAAAATATTTTTATTTAAAAAATTACTTATTATTATTTTAAACTTACCTTCTTCATTCAAATTATTATTATGTATTACATTCCTCAACATGACAAAAAATTACTAAATGATGGAAAATAGGTTGGCACCCATGGGGGCTCATAAGCTTGAACACCACTTAAACATTCAAAATACACGTTTAAAGAGAAGCATTTTGCAAATAAATAATAGATATCGCCTCCCCCAATCAGACCCCTAAGCCCCTCCTAAGAAAACCAACTGGGTATGCGCCTGAGGGTGAACAACGAAATAATTATATAATAAAATATTTTAATTAAGTTAAAGTAGGGTGAAATCAAATATTCATGCAAAATTCAGTAGATACCCACATCAATATATTTGCATGTGTCTAACGACATACAATGACATTGAAAATGCTTTATCACACCTCTCACATTAAAAAGGTTTTTGTCCAGAATGTTTTCGTTTGTGACTATTGAGATGTGATGACTGTGAAAATACTTTATCACACTGCTCACATTTGTATGGTTTCTCTCCTGAATGTACTCGTTTGTGTACAATGAGATTTGTTGACCGTGGAAATGCTTTATCACACTGATCACATTTGTATGGTTTTTCTCCAGAATGTACTCGCTTGTGTATAGTGAGAGCTGAAGACCGTGGAAATGCTTTACCACACTGATCACATTTGAATGGTTTCTCTCCTGAATGTACTCGTTTGTGTCTAATGAGATTTGATGACCGCTGAAATGCTTTATCACACTCATCACATTTGAAAGGTTTCTTTCCAGTATGTATCAGTTTGTGTGCAATGAGATTTGATTGTGCTAAAAATTTTTTATCACACTGATCACATTTGAAAGGTTTCTCTCCAGAATGTGTTCGTTTGTGACTATTGAAATTTGATAACCATGAACAAGCTTCATCACACTGATGATATTTGAGTGATTTTTTTCCAGAATGTATTTTAATAATTCTAATGAGATGTGATGACCTTATTGTAAAATGTTGTTTACGCTTGCTAATAGCCAACGGCTCCCAATTCTCATCTGATTCACGGGAAGATGTTTCACCAGCTGCAAACAAATTTACAATGATTATTAAGACAAAAATTCAGCTGTTGAAATATAGTCATTTTCTAATATTTACTTTTGCTGCAGGTGGCTCCATATGATGTTATTGGGAAATGTTTAAACATGGCTATGTTTTTCATTATGAAATATACGAAGGAGGTTAAATTAGGAAAGATAAATTATTTTAATCTACAAACAAATATAATAAATTGAGAAAACAATTCAAAATCAAATAAACGATTTATTTCAACCCTCCTTTTTCATCTATCGCAGTGCTTTCAAACCGTTTTATCGCAACAAATTTATGTGTCACGACTCGTTAGTTTATCCCGAAATTTTTGGTTTAAATTCTTATACTGGTCTTTGATATACAAATCTAAATGAAAATAAAAATAGTAATTTTAGTTTATAAAATCCATAGTAATTTAGAATTTAGTGTTTTGTTTTGTTTTCATCTTTTTTACATATATATATTTTTTTCTATTTAAGACTAATAATGGGAAGTTTAGTCAACATTAAGCATTAGTCTTAACGTTAGTTTTAGTTTTAGCTTTAGTTTAAGACTTCGTCTTAAGCCTAATAAATAGTACGCGTTTATCCAATGATTAAGGACCGGCCTTTCCACCTTCTGATAAACTTCTGGGTAACTATCTGATAAAGTTATCTGATACTTTATCTGATGGATAAATGTCATTCCGTCTTTCAAATCAAATTTATCTGTCAGATAGTTTTCTGACGGATAATGAGACTGACATCTACGCGATGTTATTTTTGCTACTTATTTTTTTGTAAGATTTTCTTAAAATTCCGAGTTTGTAGAACACATTGTTTAAAAAAAATAAATAAATTTTTGGTTCAAAATTTAAAAAGTTGTGGCATTTTGAAAACCATGCGATCCCGGTAAACACCCTGTACAATAGAAGCAGCTCCATCAACGAGCAACATAACCTAGAACTCGCACGTTTGCGGCTTCTCAGCCTGGCGTGTTATTATCTATTAACTGAAAAAATATAGCAAATTATTGGGTCTATTCTCTAAGCATGATGTTAAAATCTTAACGCCAGAAACTGACGTTAATTTTTTTAACATCATTTTTAACGTAAATGCTATTCGCTAAGCATATAAGTGTTAAAATAATAGCGCGGCGGCGTTAAAATAGCCAGTTAACGTTCTACAATAAGCGCCTACTAAAACGGTGGCTTTAAAAGTTAACGCTGGTGTTTAGTTTGCAAAATAGCTGGTCCTAATTAAGTAAAAACCAAGTTATTTAAAAAAAAAAATGAATAAAACAAAAGACGGTAGGAATATTAATTATTATAAGACAAAATTCAAACTTTCTATTACTTTTTAAAGTGAATTCTTTACAGTAGAACTAATAATGGCGCTTCGCAATTTTTGTGATACAAGTAACCCAGACGCAAGTTCAAATAATTGTATAGAAAGGAAGTAAATGCAGTATTGAAAAGCAGTTTTTGGTTTTTGTTGAGACACAGAACTTAAAATTATAATCATCTGAAAGCTACAAAAATCACTTATGCCTCTGCCCTGTTTCACAATATCGCTGTACATTTTAATGGTGTATTATTTGAAGAAACAATTGATGAGAATGATAATGAAGATCACAACAATGTTATTCCAGAGTAGAAATAGCGTAATAAATCAATTCATTATTTAATAATTAATATCAGCGAACACCTTTTTAAAAATAGAATGAACACATAATTCACATTTTATTCCAAAATTAGATAAACTGTTATAATACAATGTAGTATATTAACTAAATAAAAGTTGAATAAAGTTATATTTTTATTTAATACACTGTGGAAACCAGTTATAATGAGTATCACAGGACCAAACATTTCTATTCCATTTGTAAAATAAATTTCACTACTGAATATTTAATTCAACACCGAAATATTAGGTTAAGATTCTCTTGGCATTTGTACTCTTGTCAAAAATTGTAAAATTCTTGTTAAAATTCAACGTAGCAGCGCATGCGCGTGCAGTAAATATAGTCTCTCTACGAGGTTAGTTAGCACCTCGCGTTAACAAATATTGTATTAACGCTTACCTTAACAAATGCTCATACAGAATAGCATTTTTGGGTAAAGGCGTGAGACATGGTGTTAAAATAAAAATATTAACCTGACGCTAATTTTAATGCATTTCTTACAGAATACACCCATATGTCGCTTAAGTTCAGCTGGACCTAAAGTCATAACAAACCGTATTCTGAGAGTTTGTGATAAGTCGATGTGAATTAAATCATGTATTGGATAAATTATATTAACGTAAACTATCTGACATTGTACTGCTGCGCATTCAGTACGAGTATATGGAAACTAGAAATACCAATATTGGAATAATATTGAATTATTGACTGACCTGTATCTTGTTCAGCTGCACTCTCCTCATATTCACCGTCATCTCCATATTCACTCTTGATGTCCATCTCCTCAGTGATGATGCTCTCAGTGTTGTAGTCATACTGCGACATGTCGTCAGTAGGTGATGTGCCACATATCTCCAGAGGATCGCGATCCTCTGAAATAGTCAATGTATATATTTTTTTCAGTCCACCTGCATCAGGAAATATTTTAAATTCAACTTATTATAAAATAAATTATTACTTTCATTTAAGAACTTATCAAAAATAATAAATTATTATGTTATAATATTGTTATATCACTATCAGTGTTACTTCAATGAGCGCTCGAGCTAAAATGGTTAATAGAGCCTCTACTAACCTGTGTTTGAGACAATTGTACTTTCTATTATATTTCCTTCACAATCACTGCAGTCCACAGGTTCACACTTGACGATAATACTTTCTGTGCATTCATGATGAACGACAACTGTTTGAACTCCATCTGCGATATCTGAAATAAACACATCATGGTGAAATATAATCGAATATGTTTAATTTAAAATATATATATATATATATGTGGGATTATACCCAGGCGCGCGGTACAACGGTATCGCCCAGTTACTCGATCGCAAGCGAAGGAAGTCGAACAACAACAGCTGTAGATGAGAGACGCGCATACGTTATTTAGCATTTCTTTTTGTAATTTTTAAGTTTATATTAAATTAATTAATTAAACAACTGCGTTTCACTGTTACCCCACAGATTGGGGGCTCAGAGCCGTGATGGTAATAGTGCTAACAGTTTAAATTAAAAAGAAAAGTGATGTACGAAGTGAAGTGAAGTTCTAGAAGTTTCGAAATGTTTTAGATGATAAACATTGAACTTTAGATGTGTTTAGATGATAGATGTGTCATATAGGAACAGTTTTATTCATTTATTACAGTAAGTGAGTGTTTGGTAGCAATATCAAGCATAATTGATTCGTATAATATTAAATATTATATTGTATTTAGCGCCAATGTTTTTGTAGAAACATTTCATTTTTACAGTTGGTACTAACAGCCGACCATCAGGGTTCGGCATTTATGACTCTTATCTCATGCTACCCTTCGAGGTAACATTCCAGTTTCTCTCGTTTTAACGAGTAGATGCCAATTTTAATAGTTTAAAGTGAATTCTTGCTATTCGGAATATTTTATATAAAGCGATCTAAATTAAAATCACTAGTGTTTTATTGTGCAGTTTTGTGGCTAGTGGATTTAATTGTGTTTATTTACAAATTATTTCCGCCGTGTTTCTATACACACCATTTTCTGTCTTTAATATTAGTTTCAGTGATTCTCGATCGTTTATTTATTCTTTGTTCATTGTTTTTTGTAGATTCATCCAGTGTTAACGCTTAGTTACACTTTCAGCTGTGATTGTTGTATCAGATTTACAACCTGATTATAATTCTCACAGCATTTTTCATTACTACTCTAATAACTGTATTTTTTTTGTAAATAACTAAAACCATATTTTTTAATATCAAGCTTATTGTTCATTGTCTAGCCTGCGCTAAAAACATTTGGTCCTATCGAGCCGGATATTCCAAGTTTTTTATAATTTAAATCAGTGTATTAGAGTTTCTGGTAAATTAAAAATTTTAAAAATATTTAATATATTTATTCAGTTGTGTATTCGTTGAGGAGGCCATTTTGTGTCGGCCATTGTTCGGAAATATTCATGTATTTCCGTACATTACGTTCGTGCTGGTAAGGGTTGTTACGGCGTCCCGCTGTTCGACTATACCTCGCTACGCGACGCTGTTACGTCACAGACGTCTACTCCAGACGCGTGTTCACGCGACGAATATCGGGAACCAGAGGGTTTAGGCCCTAAAAACGTTTTTTTTCAATTTTGAAAATATTTTTGAAATCTGTATATGTTTTTCGAATTTTTTGAAAAACAAAAATTTATTTATACATTTCTGTAATAACAGGACTTGTAGATTTTTAAGAAATTTAATATTAGTTTGTTGTACAACATATACGTGTACAATAATACTTAGAAAATATTCTTAAAAATATTTTCTTTAATAATAATCTTATTGTTGTCTCTTGCAATAGATTCAACCATAAGCCAAATAATTCAAATAAATTTAAAATTATTAAGGAATGAAATAACATTTTGTTATTCCATATATTCCTCGGTTTCTTGGCATCGCATATCTTTTCTTTCAGGTAATATTTATTTAATGGCAACGCACATTAAAAACTTATTTTTATTTTCATTTATTATTGTTTTAAATAAATATAATTATTGTGTATGTATAACTTGTTTGTCAGTATATTTCAGGTACCTTTCTGCATCAATATTGATATTTTCTTTTATTCATATCCTGTCTTTGTATATGAAGTTAATTTTATTAGGGATTTATTTCTCAGAGTCAAGCCTTGTCGAATTTTGTATGTTTGTAAGCCTTCAGCTTAGTTGTGTTGATTTTTTGCTGTACAGATTTTTTCATATCGCTGTCTGCGTTCATATTTAAAATTCAAAATGGCTGCTAGATTAATAAAATTACGAGATGTTGTTGTTGACAACGTTGATTTTATTTTGCATTTAGCCAATCTAGCCATTTCAGACTCATCAAAAGTGCCAGATTTCAAAGGCAGATATGATGAATTGGTCGCCGAACAAGCAACCTTTAGAGTTACTCAGTTAGATATTGAAATTGCTTTAGAAACAGAAGACTCTAAAGAAAGTAGAAAATTATTAAAGTCACAACCAGAGGTAAAACAAACTTTTAACAATTCAGTAACAACAATAAAGCGCATTCACTATGAATTAACTCAGAATACGGATGATAATAATCTACATAAACCTGACATAAATTCAAAACCTCATTCAAGTAACACAAAATTACCCAAACTTTCTATTCCCACATTTACAGGAAAATTACATGAATGGTCGAATTTCTCAGACTTATTTAACAGTCTTGTTCATAGCAATAGCTCTCTGACGGAGATCGAAAAATATGAATATTTGAAGCTTAATCTTAGAGGTGAAGCATTAATTAAACATATACGTGTTGATAGTGCAAGCTATGCTAGTGCTTGGGAAATTGAGTACCACGTCCAACAAATTCTGTTCTTACCTTCTTGCGTCAGTCGTAATTATAATAATGTCACAAAGCTAGTCAATGTGTTGAGAGAAAATATTGCCGCGCTAAAAGTTCTGAGTCTTCCTATAAAGGAATGGAGTTTTCTGTTGTTGACAATCGTCAAGGAGAAATTGATTCGCAAACGCGTTCGCGTTACGAAGATTTAGTAAAGGATTGTGAGCCCCAAGCCCTTCCGGAATTTGATCAGTTCCTCAAATTTTTAGAATCAGAACTTATAATGCTCCAGGCAATGGATAATTCTGGTAACAATACATTTAGACCTAAAACCTTCAATAAATTTACTGACAAGTCAAGGGTTAATGACAAGGCCAGTTTGTACGATAAACCTAAATTCTTTCCTAAGCAGTCCACTAATCATTTAGTTGAAAAGGCAACAACCGCTTGTCCTTTATGCAAGTCTAACCATCCTCTAACTCAATGCCTTCAATTTCTTAATAAACGTCCTTTCGAACGCTGGACTCTATTAAAGAATTCTGATTGTTGTCTGAGATGTCTTGTATTACATAAAGGCAAGCTATGTCAGAGTTCGCAGACATGTCCTACATGTCATCAAAATCACCATGGGTTATTACACTTTAGTAAAAAAACACCGGTTTCAAAGTCGCCGGAAGTTGCTGAAACATCAGATGGCGAACCTCCTGTGGAAGGAGAACACAGTTACCAAACTATCGTTCACAATAGTATGGTAGACAAATTTACGGTTGTCTTACCGACTGCTATTGTTTTCTTAAAAAATGGCTCGGACGAATTTGTTCCCGTTCGTTGTCTCCTAGACACAGGTAGTCAGTCCTCGTATATCACTAAAGATTGCGCCTCCAGGCTTAAATTAAAATTTAATCCTTTTAAAACTGAAGTGTTTGGGTTAGGCAAAACACAATTGCCGAATATCAATCACTTCACTAACTGTCTCATAGCTCCTTCTGCAAACGCAGCTCGTCATTTGGCTACGACAGCTTTGGTAGTTGAATCGATTTCGCACAGCACGCCGCAAGTACCTGTGTCTACATCAAGTTTATCTCATTTGAGAGGGCTTAAACTGGCTGACCCTTCATGGTATATGCCAGCCAATGTGGACATGCTGATCGGCTGCGAGTTGATGCCGTCAATTATGATGGTCGGCAAGCGTATCGGTCAACAAAATGCACCCATTGCAATGAGGACTATATTTGGATGGGTTCTCATGGGTAAGGCTTTTAACGCCAAACCTGATTCTCACATTTCTGGTCCTGAAATGTGTGGCTTTATCACTGCTCCCGTCGTGGACGAGCAGTCACTCAATAACACGTTTCAGCGCTTCTGGGAAGTTGAAAACGTACACATAGAGACTGCCCAGCTCAACAGTAAAGAGAAATTGTGTGAAGAGATATTTGACACAAGGCACACCAGAGATTCAAGCGCACGCTACTCGGTGGCTCTTCCTTTCACTGAATCTCCACCTGTGTTAGGAATGTCAAATAACGCAGCGTTAACCTGCTATAAGTCGCTATGTGCTAGGTTAAAACGCAAGCCTGAAAGGAAAACTCAATATATAGAGTTTGTGAAGGACTACCTTGACAGCGGTCACATGGCGCTTTCAGGCAATTGTATCGGGGAAATTTACGACTTTTCCAACTCAATAGTCACTTTAGAGTGGATACGTTCTCCGTCTTACAAACGGACTACGTTTGTTTACCCCTTGTTACCGTCAAACGGTCATCATGTTAGACCTTGTCTCGTAGGCTCTCAGTCTCTGCAAGGAATCCTTAACCAACGCTACGGGATTATCTCAGCGCGTGCTGCTTTGAGACACATTCTGCATTGCTCTATTCCAGGCTTCAAAGATGATCCTCCATCTTTATTTATTTATTTATTTATTATAATTAAGGACACTACAGACCAATGGTCCCAACTGTGCCCATACATAAAAGTAAATATACATTCACAACTTACAACCTATATTTAACAATATGTGTATACATATATAAACTTACAAATATTTATTACACATGTAACAAAATCAGAAAAATAACTAAAAAATAGAAAATGTGGAGGTAGAAAAAAAAATTTATACGCTCAAGATAAACTTTTTGAACACAGCGAAATTCATATAAAACAAGTCAATGTCTTCATTCATTTGCAGAGTCTGGTTATAGAGTGATACCATCCGGTTAAGGGGGCTCATTCTGTACTGATCGGTTCTAGCGTGCCGAACTTGAAATACTATATTTTTCCTTCTCGCTCCAATGCGTGGAATTTTGATATTAATCTGAGAAAGGATTTCCGAACAAAACAGACCGCCATTTAGTATTTTGTGCAGCAGAAGTAAGCTGCTAGTATCACGTCTTTTACTTAATGCTACTACTGAATATTTTGCACGTAATACCTCAGATGATTCATATCTAGGATATAAGCCTGTTGCTCTAAATTCCACACTTCGCAAAAATTTCGTTTGCACTGACTCTATCAGTTTTATATATTTAAAATGAAAGGGAGACCAAACCACAGACCCATATTCCAACCTACTTCTTACCAGACTATTAAATAAAGTTATATACGTCTGTGTTCTCCGGAAATCCCTTCCCATTCTCAATATAAATCCAATCAACTTATAGCATTCACTGACCGTTTTTGTTGTATGAGTAACAAAGCAAAGACTTTCATCAAAAATTATGCCTAGATCTTTAATTATTTTGGTTCTTTGCAGGCAAGTGTTACTCATGTTATAATTAAATAGCAAAGGGGATTGGTTTCTAGCAAATGACATAATTTTACTTTTAGTAGGATTAAAAGATAATCCTGTACCAGAGCACCAATCCGACAGTATTTCAAGATCGCATTCCAGAGTCAGACAGTCTGCAGTACTACTAATTATCTTATACAATTTTATATCATCTGCAAACAAAAGGATAGAACTTTTCAAGATACGCTGTGGAATATCATTAACGGCCAACAAAAATAACAACGGTCCAAGGTTAGATCCCTGCGGAACGCCTGACAGGGTCAAAAAGGACCTTGAACGACAACCTTCATATTCTACGTATTGACACCTTTGACTTAGGTATGAACAAAACCATTCCAATGCATCAGCAGAAACGTTGAATGAGCTTAAGCACTTCAACAAAAATGTATGCAGTACCCTGTCAAATGCCTTACTCATGTCTAAATAGGCAACATCCATCTGATAACCTTGATCTAAAATAGACGCAATAGCTTGGGTGATAGTCAGAAGATTCGTAGTGGTTGATTTTTTAGGCATGAAACCGTGCTGATATGGTGTTATATTGGGAGAAACAAAGTTAAATAAGCGCCTATACACGATCTGTTCGAAAACCTTGGCAAATGGTGAAAGGATCGATACTGGTCGGTAATTATTCAATAATTTCTTATCTCCTGATTTAAATATTGGACAAATTCTCGATATTTTCCATTTATCAGGAAACACGTTAGTACTGACAGACATGTTAAACAATATCTGCAGTGGTAATGCTATGACATCAATACAACCCTTTAATATGTACGGTGGAATTAAGTCAGGTCCACAAGAACGTTTTGGTTTAAGTTTCCGAATTGACCATTTGACATCTTCAACTTCAATAACAGCAGTAATGAGATTGTTATTGGAAATATTTAGGTTGTCTGTTTTGTTGCGTTTAATTGGAGGTGTCTTGTCTATATTATTTGCCAACGGAACATCATCATAGACTGAGGAAAAATAATCAGCGAATGCATTTGAAATATCCATATTATTTGTTACCAAGTTATTTTTACTATCTATGAATTGTTTGCTTGTATCAGGCTTTCGATGTTTTTTTACAAATTTCCAAAAAGTTTTAGGGTCACTGCAAATATTATTTTCCATGTCCGCAATATCTTCTGCATACTTTATCCGAATTAATTTTTTTAATTCTTTGCGCGCTTGCCTATACATATGAAGGTGGTAGTCAGGATCACCAAAGCCGCACTTATGTTTTTTTAGATGATACAGCTTTTTTACGCGCAGATTTTTCATTTGAGGAGTGAAAAACTCATCAAAGCTATTCTTAAATGAAGTTATTTTCGGGGCATGTAGGTCTAATATTGCATATAAACGCTGGTAAAATTCGTCTACAGCCTCATTAACACAATTAAATTTTTTTAAGTATGACCAGTCTACAGAATTCAGATCTCTATAAATAAATTCGAAATTAGCCTTTTTATAATTATATGAATTTACGTTGTGTACTGGCTGTTTATTTGATGTAATTTTCCACACAACGACAATGAAAAGTGCAGGGTGATACAAATCTTCCTTAATCAGGGGATCAGTTTCTCTGTCAACTGTAAATGTTCCAAAATTAGTTAAAACAAGATCTAGGGTTCGTGATTTACTATTTAATATATTGTTATGACTATGAAGATTGTTAGCATTCATAAAATTGCACAATTCTAGAATTTATACATCGATGATGGGAAACCTTCCCACTAGTCGAGTCACTCATGTAAAACCCTTTCTAAAGGTCGGCGTCGACTACGGTGACCCCTTTAAATTTACTCTAGCCCCGAAAAGAGGTACTAGACACTACATGGATGCCGTACGCCAGTTTATTGATTCCCGTACATTCAATGAAGAAATGCGAGAATTCTGCCAAAGTAGATTTATCACTTGGCATTTTAACCCACCAATACTCCGTCGCTGGCAACTACTCCAAAACACTATTGTCCACTTTTGGAAATGTTGGAATCGTGATTATTTGAACACGCTCCAACAGAGTTGCGGAAATTCAAACCAATTCGGGTACGATGTTACGCCCGCTGGTTAAACTCTGCCACTTCCTATTTATGAAAATTAATGCCATGAATTTCGTGTTAAGTTGTAGATAAGTTCAAGTATTTGTAGTTCCTTAGTTTAAGTTGTTTAGGTTTAGCTTATTTGTAAGGTTACTTAGAATTTAGGTTAAGCCGTTCGCCTTTTGGCTTTCTAGGTGTATTTCTATATACATCACCATTATTGCTAAATACAGTCCACTTTCGAAGCTGTCCTTTGGACACCAATTTTTTTTTTTTATTCCAACGTTGGCTTATAGCTACGCATGTTCTTATTGTTAGAACCGGAATTTTTTATGTATAAGTGCTTTATCACTTGATATTTGGCCTCAGAGCCGCCTAAGCTTGTAAACTTAATCTAGTTTGAACTATCATAGTTTAAATGTTTCTGAAAGACCCTGTGATGGTCTTCCGGGGGGAGGATGTTTGGTAGCAATATCAAGCATAATTGATTCGTATAATATTAAATATTATATTGTATTTAGCGCCAATGTTTTTGTAGAAACATTTCATTTTTACAGTTGGACTAACAGCCGACCATCAGGGTTCGGCATTTATGACTCTTATCTCATGCTACCCTTCGAGGTAACATTCCAGTTTCTCTCGTTTTAACGAGTAGATGCCAATTTTAATAGTTTAAAGTGAATTGTTGCTATTCGGAATATTTTATATAAAGCGATCTAAATTAAAATCACTAGTGTTTTATTGTGCAGTTTTGTGGCTAGTGGATTTAATTGTGTTTATTTACAAATTATTTCCGCCGTGTTTCTATACACACCATTTTCTGTCTTTAATATTAGTTTCAGTGATTCTCGATCGTTTATTTAGTCTTTGTTCATTGTTTTTTGTAGATTCATCCAGTGTTAACGCTTAGTTACACTTTCAGCTGTGATTGTTGTATCAGATTTACAACCTGATTATAATTCTCACAGCATTTTTCATTACTACTCTAATAACTGTATTTTTTTTTGTAAATAACTAAAACCATCTTTTTTAATATCAAGCTTATTGTTCATTGTCTAGCCTTCGCTAGAAACAGTGAGTAAATTTTGATGAAAAATACAAGATTTGTTGTTGTGACTCAGTGATATAACCTCCATGCGTAGTTTTGGCGCGTAAGCAAAGTGAAGTGAAGCGAGCAGAGGTCAACACCCCAACGTATACAGTGACGTGCGATTAAATTTTTCGTATTTTGATCGGGATTATTAAACGTTATTTTAAAAAATGGAAAGTGACAAAATAATGAATGAAGAAATGGACACTCGTGAAAAAGAGCTCTTGTTGCGAGAAATTGACCTTTTAAAACGTGAAAATGACTTTAACAAGCGCGAACAAGTGGTGACTAAGAATAATTTAACACTGAAAGAAGTTGAAGATAGTCTGCCTAAATTCAATGGAGTGTTTTCCTTAGAAAAATGGATATTTGATGTCGAGGAAAATAGCAAATTATTTGGATGGCCCGATTTATTAACATTGGTCTGTGCTAAAAAGCTATTATACGGCACTGCAAAAAATTGGTTGGATTCGAAACCTGTCATCAAGACTTGGAAAGTATTTAAAGCCGAAATAATATCAGAATTTGGAAAACGTCTTACGAGTGCAGAAGTACATCGAAATTTGAGCAAGAGAAAGCAAAAGTCTAACGAGAGTTTGCAAGAATATGTCCTCCAGATGGCCAAACAATAGCGAATAAGTGTAATTTAGATGAAGAATCACTAGTGGAATATATAATTGATGGAATACCGGATTCAGAAACGAATAAATTAATCTTGTATAAGGCTAGAACCATACCTGAATTGAAGAAAAGAATTGAAATTTATGAGCGCATGAAGAATAGAAGCAAAGATGTAGACAATAAAAAGAAGATAGAGTCTAGAAAAAAACTAGATGCGAAGAATGACACATGTTTTAACTGTGGAGAAGCTGGTCACAAGAAGAAAGATTGCCGTGAAATTGATAAAGGACCGAAATGTTCTAAATGTCGTAAATATGGACATATTGCGTCAAAGTGTGAAACAAAAGAAGATGAGAAAAATAAAGAGAAAGTAGGCATGCAGGTAGCAGCGACAACAGGTAATGTAAAAGATATTACTTATAAAGATATTACGATAGAACAAAAAAAAGGTTAACGCACTGTTTGATACAGGCAGTTGTGTAAATATCATTAGAACTGATCAGTATTTAGAGTTGGGATTTCCTAAGGTCAGACCTGAAATTAAAATTTTGACAGGAATTGGCCCGAAAGAGATTAAAACACTAAGTTGTTTCGATGCACAAGTAGTAATTGATGACGAAACATACAACCTGACTATGCATGTCGTTCACCAAAATGTCATGAAAATGCTTTGTATAATAGGTAAAGACCTGCTCAATTATGCTTCTTTGACGATAGACCAAAAAGGAATTTCAATTAAGAAGATTGAAGAAAATGCAATGATGCAAATTACATTAAACCCTAAACAAAATTTGAACATTGGAATTTCAAAATATGAGAAGACAATTACCAAATTTGTAGATGAATATAAGCCAGAACCAGTTAAGTCAACTTCTGTACAGTTGAAAATAACGTTGAAGAATGAGACACCTATAACCCAACGACCTAGAAGACTGCCACATAAAGAAAATCAAGAAGTACAGAAGCAAGTGGAACACTGGATGAAGCGAGGAATTATTCAGCCAAGTAACTCTGAATTTTCGAGTCCAGTGGTTCCAGTGAAGAAAAAAGATGGATCGATTAGAACGTGCATAGATTTCAGAAAGCTGAACCAAGTGGTCATGCGAGACCGGTACCCCCTACCAATTATAGAAGATGAGATCAACAAGCTACAGAATGCCGGAGTCTTTAGCACATTAGATCTTACAAATGGATTCTTCCATGTGCCGGTAGAAGTCGACAGCCGTAAGTACACGTCTTTCGTAACCAGTAGTGGACAATATGAGTTTGTCAAAATGCCTTTCGGGTTTTGCAACAGTCCAGCAACCTTTCAGAGGTTTGTCAATGAAATTTTTAGACCCTTGTACCAGAAGAAAATAATAGCCATTTATCTGGATGATGTAATTATTCTGGCTACGAATGAAGAATAAGCTTTGCAGAACTTAAAGACGGTACTCAAATTAGCAGAGGAATCTGGACTAGAAATAAACTGGTCGAAGTGTCAGTTCCTAAACAGAAAAATATACTATTTGGGCTATGAAATTGAGGATGGCAGCATTAGGCCAAATCCAAGCAAGGTGCATGCAGTACTGAAATACCCAGAACCACAAGATGCCAAGCAGATGTAGAAATTTTTAGGACTTGCAGGTTATTTTCGGAAGTTCATTCAAGACTACTCGATAATCGCAAAACCGCTTAGCGATATTCTGAGAAAGAAGTACCCGTTTAAGTTTGAAGCCGAAGAAAGACTAGCTATGGAAACTTTGAAAAGAAAGCTAGCAGAAGGGCCAATACTGAAAATATACCAAGACGGAATGGAGACGGAACTCCACACTGATGCCTCGAAGTACGGATTAGGCGCTATTTTATTTCAAAAGAGCGCAGCTGATGGTAAATTTCACCCGGTATACTACTACAGCAGGAAGACTACGGAATGTGAACAGAGATATTCCAGTTATGAACTAGAAGCGCTAGCCGTCATTAAAGCCCTGAAGAAGTTTAGAAATTACTTGATGGGTAACAAATTTAAAATTATAACAGATTGCGCTGCTTTCAAGATGACATTAGCGAAGTCCGATGTAACCAACCGAATAGCAAGATGGGCGCTAGTATTGGAAGACTATGATTACAGTATTGAACATAGACCCGGAGAAAGGTTGAAGCACGTAGACGTATTATCCCGCCATCCGGTAATGAACATTATAGAGGATGGTATCAGAGCAAGGATTGAAGGTGCACAGAAAAACGACGAAGAATGCTTGAAGGTACTAGAAGAATGAGAAGCGGGAGCAAGCGAAGAGTACAGTTTAAAGAGAGGTGTGTTGCATAAGTTTGAGGAAGGAAATGACAAGTTAGTTGTGCCAAGAAAAGTGCAACATGAAATAATAAGAAAATGTCATGAATTCGGACATTTCGGAGTTAAGAAAACCAGACAGCTTGTATCGGCGGAATACTATATTCCCAAAGTAGATAAGAAGATTCGATCTATAATTGCCAATTGTGTGCCCTGTATTATGGCTTCGGCTAAGGCAGGTAAGAAAGAGTGCCTGTTGAACCCTATAGATAAAAGCGGTGGACCGCTTGACACCTTCCACATAGATCATTCAGGACCGCTACCCTCGACGCACAAGCAGTATAAACACATCTTAGCCATAGTAGATGGTTTTACCAAATACGTTTGGCTGTTTCCAACTAAAACAACCAACGCTCAAGAGGTGGTACACAGACTAGAAATCATCAAGAAAGTCTTTGGAAATCCAAGAAGAATTATATCTGACCGAGGTGCAGCCTTTAGAGCGAATGAGTTTCAAGCGTACCTTGAAGAAGAGGGCATCAAACACTGCTTGATTGCCACAGGTGTTCCACGTGGTAACGGCCAAGTAAAAAGAATCCACCAGATAGCCGTATCAGCTTTATCGAAGCTCAGTGTCGAAAACCCTCTTGAGTGGTATAAGCACATAAACGATGTCCATCGATTTTTAAATGCAACGTATCAGCGAAGTATCGATACCACTCCTTTTGAACTATTGTTCGGGACGAAGATGAGGAACAAGGAAAATAAGACTTTAACAGACTTGCTAGAAGAAGAAAACAGAAAAGTTTTTGAGGAAGAAAGAGAAGAACGAAGAATGACTGCCAAGAAACAAATTGAGAAAGTACAAAATGAAAATAGAAGAAATTATAACAAAAAGAGGAAGAAGGCGCATGCATATGATGAGGGTGATTTGGTCGCTATCAAACGGACACAATTCGGACCAGGCCTAAAGCTGTTTCCGAAGTATTTAGGACCATATCGGGTAAGTAAAGTAAACCCGAAGGATCGTTATGTTGCAGATGACCACTGCAAGTGCCAACCTTTTGAAGGCATGGCAAACTGACCTGTCCTCCCCTGAGAGTTCGGACCCCGAGAGCGACAACGAAGATGACGACCCAAAGGAAGCTGACGACCCTGAGGCAGCGGAAAGCATCAAGGGTACCCAGATGACAAGTAAGGCATCCGAGACGGATGTAAACGCAGGACGGCCGAGCTGTGGGATTATACCCAGGCCGCCCATGTACAACGGTATCGCCCAGTTACTCGATCGCAAGCGAAGGAAGTCGAACAACAACAGCTGTAGATGAGAGACGTGCATACGTTATTTAGCATTTCTTTTTGTAATTTTTAAGTTTATATTAAATTAATTAATTAAACAACTGCGTTTCACTGTTACCCCACACACACACATATATATATATATATATATATATATATATATATATGTGTGTGTATATATATATGCTATATGTTAGCATCTAGCCTTCCACGAAGCCCTGTTACTGTAATCTGGACCCACTAATGATGACGACTCATTAACGATAATGATGACTGCTCATTACACTAATTGGTTTTTATAAAACACACGTAGAATTTGATAGAGAGATCACATGTTTTCTTACGTTGTAAGAGTTAATACCTAGAATAAAATAGTCTGTGAACAACTTGAGTTTTATTTAAACAATAGATCCCTCATTTGTTTACATCAGAAGTGGGATCGAGTCAACGTTTCTACTTGTGAATGGGAATCATGCACGTCTTAATAATATTTTGTTATTTTATTGGGATCTTGCTTTGATGTATTTTTGCAGTGTTTTGTTTAAATTGTTAATTTGATGATTGAGTGACAAATAGTGATGTGATAAATAATTACCTGTGTGCGTTGTTTCGGATATTATTGAATTTAAGTTTTTGTGCTTGAACAGTTACACAAGTTAATCATGCAATTTTGTTCATGAAAAACTTATTTAATCAATTTGCGAAGGCGAACGTTCGAAAACGTTTCTGGTTGTGAACGGGAAAAATGGAACAAATGGGTATGAAAATAATGT
This sequence comes from Liopterus haemorrhoidalis, assembly GCA_963971575.1. NCBI lineage: Eukaryota > Metazoa > Arthropoda > Insecta > Coleoptera > Dytiscidae > Liopterus > Liopterus haemorrhoidalis. The sequence continues at coordinate 55,922 of CAXASN010000074.1, forward strand.
TTGTCTAAGATAGTAGTTTGAAAGTGAAAAACGTAAGTGATACGTTTCAATTATTGCAAATAATAAGTGAATATGGTGGAACACATTGGTGGAACTTCCACCGTGGAAGGAAAACGAAACGTTTGAAAACGATTTCCGACGTTTTTAAATGAAACACTTTTCAGGCTATAATTTTTCAGGTATTATTCGTGCTATCAAACTAGTTACGTCTGGTAAAGCTATTTCCTAATAGAATTTATGCTTAGCGATTGACAACAGATTGAGGTGCAGTTAAGACGAAATAGCAAAGGTATTGATGAAAATTATCAAAATGGACAAGCGTTGTTTTATTTAGGGACAGACAACTTACATACAGGAAAATTTTTAGATGATGAATAAAATGGTTCCAGTAATGAAGTAGATTGACAAAAAAAAAAAATGGTCAGAAGGGACGAGCGGTATTCTGTTTATGGACAAATTGTATGAAGGTAATGGTTAGAACATGAGTAAAATGGTAAGAGAAGTTTTATTAGTTTGATTATGTAGCAGCGACAGTCACTGAGCTTGTTGGGTACTGTAGACAATCTGTAATGAAATAAACTGATGGATAGTTGAGTTGAAAATTGATAGCTTGTCGAGTACCGCAAGACACACTGGTCGTGCTGAGGGCAGTTGAACGATCAGGGACCAACTTGCCAGTTGAGAGCAGTTGAATGGTCAGGGATCGTCTCTGCCAGTTGAACGATAAGGAACCGTCTCTGCCAGTTAAGAGCAGTTGAACGGTCAGGTACCGTTCATGTAGGTTAAGACCATGGTCTGTATGTAGATTGAATGAGGGCCCTCGAATGTGGTGTGGATCTTAAATGGTCAATGTTGTGGATCTTAAATGGTCAATGGTGTGGATCTTAAATGGTCAATGGTGTGGATCTTAAATGATCAGGGATCTTAAATGGTCAGGGACCTTAAAAGGTCAATGATATTGGACCTTAAATCTTTTCTAATCTTTTAGAAATTTTCCGTACTCTGTGGGCCATGGTTTTTGTTAATGCCACCTTATATTTTACCGGATGGTAACCCACCAATTTTAAAGTGTAATTTTTCAATGTGATATTAATTGTAATGTTCTATTTTAACTCTAATTTATTTATTCTTTTAATGTGTTACAACAGAGGCAACTCTTAAGTTTTACTTGTAAGTCTGCACTTAAATTTATGTTTTATATTTATAATTTTAATTATACTATTTTCAGCCCTTGAAAAAGATTTGAAAAGTCAAGTCGAAATATCGGGTACATGTAAATATTGAGTTTACTTTTTCCTCCACCGCTATTCCCAATAACTCCCCGCAGGGGAAGTTCATTATGGCCATAACACCTGGCCATTTGTCGAGCTTTCGGGCCTGATGATCCCGCGTACCCTCAATCACGCAAGGGAAGTTCATAATGGTCGCATCATCTGACCATATAGAGCTTTTGGGCCTGATGATCCCACGTACCCTGAATCACATATCATTTGGGAGGAGACAGTTCAGAGAAGCCGATTGTGGGAATAGGCTTATCTGTTGTCTCTTTGATCTCCCACTTAAATTCCTACCCACGTGTTTGCCGTGCGTGGAGACCCGTAACGCCGGAGAAGAGGGTCCTGGTCGGTTGAGGGAGACTGCTGCCCGCGGACAGTACGATCCCAACACGCCTTCTTTGGCCTCGGATTCGGTAAAACGGGAGGCTGAGTCTGGTCAGCTCAGTCAATCGGCTGGTGTCACGGTTCATGAATAGAGTGGCTCCACTACTGGATCGTGGATGCCGGGGTAATGCCGTGCCACTAGACAAGTATTCGGGGGTCTGTGGGAGCGGATGCAGCTCGCCCGGTTCCAGAGTTGGCTACTACTGGTTCTCGAGCGGGTCGAGCAGCCCGTGACTACTTCTTCCGATGCTATACCATCCTGACATGCCTGGCGCAATGAGCCGGTTTGCGGCCAACGTCCCCTGTGTGGGGCTCCCTGGTGGGTGGGCATGGCAGGGTGATGAAACTTAGTATACGGGTATGGCGACTACCCGGAGGGATCAATTTTCTTTAAATTCCGCCAAGGTTGAGAGTAAACTCCGTAAAAAATCAAACAAGAGACCTCGTCGTGATGCTCAGTCATCCGATGAGGGATGTGTAAGGCCTTCTCCCAAGAAGGTAGACAGCAGATCAGTTGAGTTTTGTGCGCCAGTGCCTCGTTTTCTTGTCGTGAAGGTGCAAGAAGAGGGAAAATCTTTTAAAGAGATGTCCCCCTTCTTTGTTGCCCGAACGCTGGGAAAAACGTGTCCAACTGGTATTAGGTCGGTAAGAAAACTGTCGGATGGAACATTATTAATTGAGGCAGAAAATGAGGCATCTTCAACGCTTCAGAAATGCGAAGGATTTGGCGAGTATCGTATCTCGGTACAGCCACATAAGGCACTGAATACTTCTCGAGGCGTCGTTACAGACCGTGACCTTGCGTATGTTACGGAGGAAGAGTTTGTGCAGGAAATGGCATCGCAAGGTGTCATTGAATGTAGAAAACTTAACCCCCGAAACGGTAAGCCTTCTATTTCTATGGTGGTATCTTTCGCTGGTACTAGGTGTCCAGCATCGGTTAAGGTGGGGTACAACGTTTGTAACGTTCGCCCCTACTATCCCAACCCGATGCGATGCTACAAGTGCCAGCGTTATGGTCACACCTCTAGTCGTTGTGGCAAACAGTCCATCTGTGCCAACTGCGGGCAGGATCAACATGAAGTTGAAAACTGTCCAAACGCGGCACACTGCGTGAACTGTAAAGGTGCGCATGCATCGACTTCACGCCACTGCCCAACGTACTTAGAAGAGAAGGCTATTCAGGTCATCAAGACGAAAGATAGAATACCGTATTTCGACGCCAAGAAGAAGTATAAAGAGACTGCGCCGGTCACTTTTGCGAAATCCTTCGCACAAGTAGCTGCAAAGAAGACAGCCAGTGTCCAGACTCAGACGGAGTCAGTGCTTCGTCCGACAGTAAAAACGTCAGTGACAGCTGCGTCACAAAAGTCCGACACGGAAGAGGTGGCGGAATCGGTCCAAGAGACCAGTGTTCAGACCCCACAACCAGGGGGATCGGGTCTGAATAAATCCCCCTCCCATATAGGAGAACGCACTCAACCTCAGTTCTCCCCACCACCTAAGGAGAAGACCCCACAGTCTTCTCCAAAAACGAGAAGCGACCAGAGAATGGTCGCTTCTACAAAGCCTTCATCAGTCGCTCCTGAAAAGGAGACTGATAAGGGACCCGTTGGTTCTCACTGGATACCAGTGAGAACAAAACAATCAAAAAAAGAGTCCAGTGTGTCCACCAAGGCACCTGGACAAACAAGTGAAACCGTGGCCGAGAAAATGGCTGTTGACCCGTAACCTAAGGGTAAACCAAAGATCATTAGGTTGCGGGGTAACTCCCCTAAACAAAAATGACTGGTCCACTAATCCAGTGGAACTGTAACGGTCTATATCAGCGCTACGAAGAACTGCGACTGTTACTCTCCAATTTAGCGCCTTCGTGTGTTTGTCTGCAGGAAACAAATTTCACGGAAACCGACACATTCTCTCCTCGAGGATACTCCGTGTTTCGCACGGATTTCCTTACGGGGGCAAGAGCATGTGACGGCGTGGCAATTCTCGTTAGAGACACATTGTACCACGATCCTGTAGACATTGACACTGAGTTGCAGGTCGTAGCAGTTCGTGTTGCACTTCCCCTCCAGGTGACGATTTGTTCTATCTACCTTCCCCCTGGTGTTCGAACTGACATCCGAGATGTCGTGAACATCATCGATCAACTTCCACCACCCTTCATACTACTAGGCGATTTTAACGCCTACAATGTATGTTGGGGATCGGTGCGGAACGATCGACGGGGACGTCACCTGGAGACTATGTTGAACGATTTGAGTTTGAGCTTTTTGAACGACGGCAGACCCACGCACTTCTGTGCAGCAACGGGTACATTCAGTGCCATAGATCTTAGCGTCGTTTCAGGAGTCATCGCTTCGTTGTTCAAATGGGACGTGCATCACGACCTGTGCGGTAGTGATCACTTTCCAATCTTCTTAAGGCCTCTGTTCAATACTGTTACCGAATCCCGCTGGCCACAGTGGGTTCTTCGGAAAGCAGATTGGACCAAGTTCGCAGAATCATTCTCTCACGAGGATATTCCGAACTTGAGCGTAGACGAAGAGGTGAATCATTTCACGGATTCCATCACGAGCGCGGCTGAAAGCAGCATACCGCTGTCATCCACTCAGCCCCGTCGAGTTCCCGTTCCCTGGTGGAACGAGGAATGCGACTTGGCGCTACGTGAAAGGAGACACCTCTTCAATACATTCCGTCGTTGTCCAACAGAGACAAACATGATAGGCTTCCAACGAGCGAAAGCTCGTGCTAAGAGGATTGTGAAAGAAAGCAAGCGCGAATCATGGCGCAAATACGTATGCACCGTTACAGTTGCCACTCCAGTGGCCAAAGTTTGGGAGAAGGTCCGGAAAATATCCGGTCTAAATACAGCTACAGCCATTGCTGGTCTATCGGTAAATGGTAACGTAGTTACCTCAGCGGTCGAAATTGCTAACACTTTGGCATCTAATTTTGCGTTCAATTCTAGCTCTGAACATTATTCACCCGAGTTTCTAACTCGTAAAGCAGGCCTCGAATCTATACCTCTAAATTTCTTTTCTAGGAATGACGAGGTATACAACCTGCTTTTCTCTCGTGAAGAGCTAGATAGCGCGATGTCAAAGTGTAAGGATAGCTCTCCTGGTCCAGATGCGATACATTATCGTATGATCCGAAATCTTCCGGAATCATCTAAGTCTAGGCTTTTGAATGTCTATAACAGGATATGGACTGAGGGCAAGTGCCCGACCAAGTGGAAGGAATCTCATATAATTCCTATCCCCAAAGTCGGGAAAGATAAACACTTGCCCTCTAGCTATAGACCAATATCACTGACCAGTTGTCTCTGCAAGCTCATGGAGCGAATGATCAGCAAGCGTCTGATTTGGTTTTTAGAATCAAACGACTTGCTGGCCAACACACAGTGCGGCTTTCGCCGTCACCGCTCAACAGCAGATCATCTGGTCAGACTAGAGACAGCTATCAGGAATGCTTTCGTTGAAAACAAACACCTGGTAGCTGTGTTTTTCGATATTGAGAAAGCCCCGCAGGGGAAGTTCATAATGGCCATAACACCTAGCCATTTGTAGAGCTTTCGGGCCTGATGATCCCGCGTACCCTCAATCACGCAAGGGAAGTTCATAATGGTCGCATCACCTGACCATATAGAGCTTTTGGGCCTGATGATCCCACGTACCCTGAATCACATATCATTTGGGAGGAGACAGTTCAGAGAAGCCGATTGTGGGAATAGGCTTATCTGTTGTCTCTTTGATCTCCCACTTAAATTCCTACCCACGTGTTTGCCGTGCGTGGAGACCCGTAACGCCGGAGAAGAGGGTCCTGGTCGGTTGAGGGAGACTGCTGCCCGCGGACAGTACGATCCCAACACGCCTTCTTTGGCCTCGGATTCGGTAAAACGGGAGGCTGAGTCTGGTCAGCTCAGTCAATCGGCTGGTGTCACGGTTCATGAATAGAGTGGCTCCACTACTGGATCGTGGATGCCGGGGTAATGCCGTGCCACTAGACAAGTATTCGGGGGTCTGTGGGAGCGGATGCAGCTCGCCCGGTTCCAGAGTTGGCTACTACTGGTTCTCGAGCGGGTCGAGCAGCCCGTGACTACTTCCTCCGATGCTATACCATCCTGACATGCCTGGCGCAATGAGCCGGTTTGCGGCCAACGTCCCCTGTGTGGGGCTCCCTGGTGGGTGGGCATGGCAGGGTGATGAAACTTAGTATACGGGTATGGCGACTACCCGGAGGGATAAAAATTTCTTAAATTCCGCCACTAGTGAGAGTAAACTCCGTAAAAAATCAAACAAGAGACCTCGTCGTGATGCTCAGTCATCCGACGAGGGATGTGTTAGGCCAGCTGCCAAGAAGGCAGAAGGTAAAAGAAGTGTTGAGTATTGTGCGCCAGTACCACGATTTCTCGTCGTGAAGGTACAAGAAGAGGGTAAGTCTTTTAAGGAGATGTCCCCTTTCTTCGTTGCCCGAACGTTGAGAAATACGTGCTCTACTGGTATAAAGTCGGTGCGTAAGTTGTCGGACGGTACACTGCTAATAGAAGCAGAGACTGAAGCGTCGTCAACGCTGCAAAAATTAGTGAAGTTTTCTGAGTTTGGCATTTCAGTACAGCCGCATAAGGCACTGAATTGTTCAAAAGGCGTCGTAACGGATCGTGACCTGGCGTATGTTACGGAGGAAGAGTTCGTGCAGGAAATGGCATCGCAAGGTGTCATTGAATGCAGGAAGCTCAACCCTCGTAACGGCAAGCCTTCGATCTCCATGGTGGTGTCCTTCGCTGGTACCAAGTGTCCAACATCGGTAAGGGTGGGGTATAACGTTTGTAGCGTTCGCCCCTACTATCCCAACCCGATGCGATGCTACAAGTGTCAGCGTTATGGGCACACCTCAAGTCGTTGTGGTAAGCACACCATCTGTGCCAACTGCGGACAGGATCAACATGAAGTTGAAACTTGTCCAAACGCGGCACACTGCGTGAACTGCAAAGGGGCGCATGCCTCTACTTCACGCCACTGCCCAACGTACTTGGAGGAGAAGGCAATACAGGTCATTAGAACGCAGGACAGGATACCGTATTTCGACGCCAAGAGGAAATACAAAGAGAGCGCGCCGGTTACTTTCGCGAAATCTTTCGCGCAAGTAGCTGCAAAGCAAACTGCAAGTGTCCAAACTCAGACAGAGTTAGTGCCTCGTCCGACAACTGCAGCAGCAGTAACAGTCGCCACAAATACTGCGAAGGAAAAGGTGGTATTGGTCCCAGAGACCAAAATTCAGACCCCACAACCTGGGGGATCGGGTCTGAATAAATCCCCCTCCCCTAAAGGAGAACGCACTCAACCCCAGTTCTCCCAACCACCTAAGGAGAAGACACCACAGTCTTCTCCACAAACGAGAAGCGACCAGAGAATGGTCGCTTCTACTAAACCCTCATCAGTTACTCCTGAAAAGGAAACTGATAAGGGATCCGTTGGTTCTCACTGGATACCAGTGAGAGCCAAACAATCAAAAAAGGAGTCCAGTGTGTCCATCAAAACACCTGGACTACCAAATGAAAGTGTAGCCGAGAAAATGGCTGTAGACCCGCAACCTAAGGGTAAACCAAAGATCATTAGGTTGCGGGGTAATTCCCCTAAACAGAAATGAATGGTCCACTAATCCAGTGGAACTGTAACGGTGTATATCAGCGCTACGAAGAACTGCGACTTTTATTGTCAGATTTTGCGCCTTCGTGTGTATGTCTGCAGGAAACAAACTTCAACGAAACCGACACATTCTCTCCTCGGGGATACTCCGTGTTTCGCACGGATTTCCTTACGGGGTTAAGAGCATGTGACGGCGTGGCAATTCTCGTTAGAGACACATTGTACCACGATCCTGTAGACATTGACACGGAGTTGCAGGTCGTAGCAGTTCGTGTTGCGCTTCCCCTCCAGGTGACGATTTGTTCTATCTACCTTCCCCCTGGTGTTCGAACTGACATCCGAGATGTCGTGAACATCATCGATCAACTCCCACCACCCTTCATACTACTAGGCGATTTTAACGCCTACAATGTGTGTTGGGGATCGGTGCGGAACGATCGACGGGGACGTCACCTGGAAAATATGTTGAACGAATTGAATTTGAGCTTTCTGAACGACGGCAGACCCACGCACTTTTGTGCAGCAACGGGTACATTTAGTGCTATAGATCTTAGCGTTGTTTCAGGAGCCATTGCTCCGTTGTTCAAATGGGATGTGCATCACGACCTGTGCGGTAGTGATCACTTTCCAATCCTCTTAAAGCCTCTGTTTAATACTGTTACCGAATCCCGCTGGCCACAGTGGGTTCTTCGGAAAGCAGATTGGACCAAGTTTGCGGAATCATTCTCGCATGAGGATATTCCGAGCTTGACCGTAGACGAAGAGGTGAATCATTTCACGGACTCCATCACAAGCGCGGCTAGAGACAGCATACCGCTGTCATCCACTCAGCCCCGTAGAGTTCCCGTTCCCTGGTGGAACGAGGAATGCGACTTGGCGCTACGTGAAAGGAGACACCTCTTCAATACATTCCGTCGTTGTCCAACAGAGGAAAACATGATAGCTTTCCAACGAGCGAAAGCTCGTGCTAAGAGGATTGTGAAAGAAAGCAAGCGCGAATCATGGCGCAAATACGTGTCCACCGTTACAGTTGCCACTCCAGTGGCCAAAGTTTGGGAGAAAGTCCGGAAAATATCCGGTCTAAATACAGCTACAGCCATTGCTGGTCTATCGGTAAATGGTAACGTAGTTACCTCAGCGGTCGAAATTGCCAACACTTTGGCATCTAATTTTGCGTTCAATTCTAGCTCTGAACATTATTCACCCGAGTTTTTAACTCGTAAAGCAGGCCTCGAATCTATACCTCTAAATTTCTTTTCTAGGAATGACGAGGTATACAACCTGCTTTTCTCTCGTGAAGAGCTAGATAGCGCGATGTCAAAGTGTAAGGATAGCTCTCCTGGTCCAGATGCGATACATTATCGTATGATCCGAAATCTTCCGGAATCATCTAAGTCTAGGCTTTTGAATGTCTATAATAGGATATGGACTGAGGGCAAGTGCCCGACCAAGTGGAAGGAATCTCATATAATTCCTATCCCCAAAGTCGGGAAAGATAAACACTTGCCTTCTAGCTATAGACCTATATCACTGACCAGTTGTCTCTGCAAGCTCATGGAGCGAATGATCAGCAAGCGTCTGATTTGGTTTTTAGAATCAAACGACTTGCTGGCCAATACACAGTGCGGTTTTCGCCGTCACCGCTCAACAGCAGATCATCTGGTCAGACTAGAGACAGCTATCAGGAATGCTTTCGTTGAAAACAAACACCTGGTAGCTGTGTTTTTCGATATTGATAAAGCCTATGACACTGCATGGATTTATGGGATTCTCCGTACTCTGCATTCCTGGGGTCTCCGGGGACGCTTGATGTTCTTTATAAAAGACTTCATGTCGAACCGGCGCTTCAGGGTGCGGATCGGAAATACCCTGTCACAAATGTTCGCACTGGACAATGGGGTCCCACAGGGCTCCATACTGAGCGTTACGTTATTTTTGATTGCCATTAACGGTGCAGCTTCATGTATTCGATTACCTGTACAGAGTTCGATTTTTGTCGACGACATTGGTATCTTTGTCGCCGGACAAAAGACTAGTACAATCGAACGTCAGCTCCAGCTGACCATCAATCGTCTCGATACATGGGCAACCGAAAATGGCTTCAAATTCTCGACCAGCAAAACTGTGTGTGTCCATTTTTGTAGGAAAAGGGGTGTCCATCCCAACCCTACACTCACGCTAAATGGAGCACAGTTACCATTTACCGATACTGCCAGATTTCTGGGTCTCGTTTTTGACAGTCGTCTAACTTGGCGGGCACATTTTTTGTCCGTCAAGAAAAAATGCCAAAAGTCGCTCAATTTGTTGCGGGTCCTCAGTCACAAGACATGGGGTGCAGACCGCACTGTCATGTTGCGTTTATATCGCTCTCTAGTGCGCTCTAAGCTGGACTATGGATGTCTAGCTTATGGGTCAGCTAAACACCAAGAGATAAGAATTCTTGACACTGTACATCACACTGGGGTTAGATTGGCCACAGGTGCATTTCGCACCAGTCCAATATTAAGCCTGCTGTGTGAAGCAGGCGAACCGTCACTGTACAATCGTCGTAAAATTCTATCCCTGCGGTATATGGCTGCACTCAGTGCCAAGCCAGATCATCCCGCGTATGACCCTATTCTACAAAATAGGCATACAGAGATTTATGACAGAAAACCAAGAGCCAATAGGCCCTTTGGTTTGAGGACTTTCGACATTTTGGACGATATTGATTTTAATATGCCCGAAATGGCAAGTTTCGTTTTGTGTGCTGTTCCACCATGGACGCTACCGCGTCCACTTGTGAACCTCACATTAACTAGGTTTGATAAAGATACTACGTTGCCTATCGAATACCAACATGAGTTACAAAGAACACTGGTCCCTAGGTTCGAGGATACTGTCATTTTTACTGACGGATCAAAATCCGGAACCAGGGTTGGGTGTGCGTTCGTTGTTTTGAATCCACGCCAACAGTTTCAGTACCGTCTGCACTCCATAACGAGTGTGTACACTGCTGAGCTGTACGCTATTTTCAAGGCCCTGTGTTTTGTTTCGTCAGAGCAAAGTGGGTCAAGTGTTATCTTGACGGACTCGCTGAGCGCTCTGAACAGTATCCAAGATCCAGATCCAGTGCATCCTCTTGTACTAAAGATCCGGTTGCTACTCCACAATCTGAATGCTCAGAATGTGAGGGTAGAGCTGTTTTGGATACCGGGACATGTTGGTATTAAAGGCAACGAAGCGGCAGATGCAGCTGCAAAAGCCGCCTCTCACAGACCTATGATTGATGTGAGTTTCGTTTTTCCAGATGACGCAAAGAGTCATCTGACACATCTGGTTTTAGACATGTGGCAACATGAGTGGAGCCGCACACAGAACGTTAAGTTACGACAGATTAAGGGAGACGTTAAACCATGGGGTTCTTCCTGCAGGATTAACCGCAGGGAGGAAACTGCCATCACACGCCTTCGTATAGGTCACTGTTGGTGGACCCATGGACACCTCCTTCGAGGTGAAGAGTCCCCTGTCTGTGAGACGTGTAACACAGATTTGTCTGTGTTACACATTTTAACCGAATGTGTACAGTTCGAGGATGTCAGGGAGAGGTTAGGCCTGTGCTATGACCTGTCAGTTGCGTTAGGTGACGACAGAGTACTCATGGACAGGCTGATACTCTTCCTGAGAGAATCGAACTTACTGTTTTATGTGTGAAATCTTGCACCTTATTTTAATGTGTTTCTATTTATTGACTGTGATATTCGATGGTAATTGGCCCCTTTACAGCCTCTTACCATCACCCTGAGTCTGTTCAAATTTTCGAACAGACTTTTTATATTATTTACCTGTGTTTGTCAGTGCAAGATTTCTTTTATTGAGTATGTGTATTTTTAATGATTTTATTTATTTATTTATTTATTTATTGTCCAAATTTTTGTTTTTAATATATAGTCTAGTCATTTAGATGGGCTGTGTTAGGCGCAAATAGCCTTTGTTGCTGTGCGCCAAAAATTTCAACTAACTAACTAACTAACTAACGATATTGAGAAAGCCTATGACACTGCATGGATTTATGGTATTCTCCGCACTCTGCATTCCTGGGGTCTCCGGGGACGCTTGATGTTCTTTATAAAAGACTTCATGTCGAACCGGCGCTTCAGGGTGCGGATCGGAAATACCTTGTCACAAATGTTCGCACTGGACAATGGGGTCCCACAGGGCTCCATACTGAGCGTTACGCTATTTTTAATTGCCATTAACGGTGCAGCTTCATGTATTCGATTGCCTGTACAGAGTTCGATATTTGTCGACGACATTGGTATCTTTGTCGCCGGACAAAAGACTAGTACAATCGAACGTCAGCTTCAGCTGACTATCAATCGTCTCGATACATGGGCAACCGAAAATGGCTTTAAATTCTCGACCAGCAAAACTGTATGTGTCCATTTTAGTAGGAAAAGGGGTGTACATCCCAATCCTACACTCACACTAAATGGAGAACAGTTACCATTTGCCGATACTGCCAGATTTCTGGGTCTCGTGTTCGATAGCCGTCTATCTTGGCGGGCACATTTTTTGTCCGTCAAGAAAAAATGCCAAAAGTCGCTCAATTTGTTGCGGTCCTCAGTCACAAGACATGGGGTGCAGACCGCACTGTCATGTTGCGTTTATATCGTTCTCTAGTGCGCTCTAAGCTGGACTATGGATGTCTAGCTTATGGGTCAGCTAAACACCAAGAGATAAGAATTCTTGACACTGTACATCACACTGGGGTTAGATTGGCCACAGGTGCATTTCGCACCAGTCCAATACTAAGCCTGCTGTGTGAAGCAGGCGAACCGTCACTGTACAATCGTCGTAAAATTCTATCCTTGCGGTATATGGCTGCACTCAGTGCCAAGCCAGATCATCCCGCGTATGACCCTATTCTATAAAATAGGCATACAGAAATATATGACAGAAAACCAAGAGCCAATAGGCCTTTTGGTCTGAGGACTTTCGACATTTTGGGCGATATTGATTTTAATATGCCTGAAATGGCAAGTTTCGTTTTGTGTGCTGTTCCACCATGGACGCTACCGCGTCCACTTGTGAACCTCACATTAACTAGGTTTGATAAAGATACTACGTTGCCTATCGAATACCAACATGAGTTACAAAGAACACTGGTCCCTAGGTTCGAGGATACTGTCATTTTTACTGACGGATCAAAATCCGGAACCAGGGTTGGGCGTGCGTTCGTTGTTTTGAATCCACGCCAACAGTTTCAGTACCGTCTGCACTCCATAACGAGTGTGTACACTGCTGAGCTGTACGCTATTTTCAAGGCCCTGTGTTTTGTTTCGTCAGAGCAAAGTCGGTCAAGTGTTATCTTGACGGACTCGCTGAGCTCTCTGAACAGTATCCAAGATCCAGATCCAGTGCATCCTCTTGTACTAAAGATCCGGTTGCTACTCCACAACCTGAATGCTCAGAATGTGAGGGTAGAGCTGTTTTGGATACCGGGACATGTTGGTATTAAAGGCAACGAAGCGGCAGATGCAGCTGCAAAAGCCGCCTCTCGCAGACCTATGATTGATGTGAGTTTCGTTTTTCCAGATGACGCAAAGAGTCATCTGACACATCTGGTTTTAGACATGTGGCAACATGAGTGGAGCCGCACACAGAACGTTAAGTTACGACAGATTAAGGGAGACGTTAAACCATGGGGTTCTTCCTGCAGGATTAACCGCAGGGAGGAAACCGCCATCACACGCCTTCGTATAGGTCACTGTTGGTGGACCCATGGACACCTCCTTCGAGGTGAAGAGTCCCCTGTCTGTGAGACGTGTAACACAGATTTGTCTGTGTTACACATTTTAACCGAATGTGTACAGTTCGAGGATGTCAGGGAGAGGTTAGGCCTGTGCTATGACCTGTCAGTTGCTTTAGGTGACGACAGGGTACTCATGGACAGGCTGATACTCTTCCTGAGAGAATCGAACTTATTGTTTTATGTGTGAAGTCTTGCACCTTATTTTAATGTGTTTCTAGTTATTGACTGTGATATACGATGGTAATTGGCCCCTTTACAGCCTCTTACCATCACCCTGAGTCTGTTCAAATTTTCGAACAGACTTTTTATATTATTTATTTGTGTTTGTCAGTGCAAGACTTCTTTTATTGAGTATGCGTATTTTTAATGATTTTATTTATTTATTTATTTATTTATTTATTGTCTAAATTTTTATTTTTTAATATATAGTCTAGTCATTTAGATGGGCTGCGTTAGGCGCAAATAGCCTTTGTTGCTGTGCGCCAAAAATTTCAACTAACTAACTCAATCGGCTGGTGTCACGGTTCATGAATAGAGTGGCTCCACTACTGGATCGTGGATGCCGGGGTAATGCCGTGCCACTAGACAAGTATTCGGGGGTCTGTGGGAGCGGATGCAGCTCGCACGGTTCCAGAGTTGGCGACTACTGGTTCTCGAGCGAGTCGAGCAGCCCGTGACTACTTCCCCCGATGCTATATCATCCTGACATGTCTGGCGCAATGAGCCGGTTTGCGGCCAACGTCCCCTGTGTGGGGCTCCCTGGTGGGTGGGCATGGCAGGGTGATGAAACTTAGTATACGGGTATGGCGACTACCCGGAGGGATTCAATTTCTTTAATTTCCGCCAAAGTTGAGAGTAAACTCCGTAAAAAATCAAAAAAGCGACTTCATCGTGACGCTTTGTCGTCGGATGAAGGATGTGTTAGGCCTGCTGCGAAGAAGGTAGAAGGTAGACAAAATGTTGACTATTGTGCGCCAGTACCACGATTTCTCGTCGTGAAGGTACAAGAAGAGGGTAAGTCCTTTAAGGAGATGTCCCCCTTCTTTGTTGCCCGAACGTTGAGAGAAACGTGTTCTACTGGGATAAGATCGGTGCGTAAGCTGTCGGATGGAACACTCCTGATAGAAGCAGAAACTGAGGCTTCGTCCATGCTACAAAAATGCAAAGCATTTGGTGAGCATGGTGTATCAGTTTTACCACACAAGGCTCTAAATATTTCAAAAGGCGTCATAACTGACCGCGATCTTGCTTACGTTACGGAGGAGGAGTTTGTGCAGGAGATGGCATCGCAAGGTGTCATTGAATGTAGGAAGCTCAAACCCCGTAATGGCAAGCCCGCGATCTCAATGGTAGTATCCTTCGCTGGTACTAGGTGTCCAGCATCGGTAAGGGTGGGGTACAACGTGTGTAACGTTCGCCCCTACTATCCCAACCCGATGCGATGCTACAAGTGCCAGCGTTACGGTCATACTTCCAGTCGTTGTGGCAAACAATCCATATGTGCCAACTGCGGACAGGACCAGCATGAAGTTGAGTCCTGCCCAAACGCGGCACACTGCGTGAATTGCAAAGGTGCACATGCATCAACTTCACGCCACTGCCCAACGTACCTGGAAGAAAAGGCAATTCAGGTCGTCAAGACGCAAGACCGTATACCATATTATGACGCCAAGAAGAAATATAAAGAGAGTGCCCCAGTTACATTTGCGAAATCTTTCGCGCAAGTAGCAGCGAAGAAAATGACGAGCGTTCAGACTCAGACGGAGACAGTGTCCCGTCCGACAGTTACAAAATTAGTGACCATTGCGTCAACACAAGTGCAGTCAAGCAATAGAGAGGTGTTGGAATCGGTCCCAGGGACCAAAATTCAGACCCCACAACCCGGGGGGTCGGGTCTGAATAAAACCCCCCAATCAAAAGGAGAACACATACCATCTCTGTTCTCCCCACCACCTAAGGAGAAGTCTCCACAAACTTCTCCAAAAACGAGAAGCGACCAGAGTGTGGTCGCTTCTGCGAAACCCTCATCAGCCACTCCAGTATCGGAGACTGATAAGGGAACTATTGGCTCTCAGTGGATACCAGTGAGAGCCAAACCATCAAAAAGGGAGTCCAGTGTGTCTACCAAGGCACCTGGACAAACAAATGAAACCGTGGCTGAGAAAATGGCTGTTGACCCGCAACCTAAGGGTAAACCAAAGATCATTAGGTTGCGGGGTAACTCCCCTAAACAAAAATGACTGGTCCACTAATCCAGTGGAACTGTAACGGTGTATATCAGCGCTACGAAGAACTACGACTGTTACTATCCAATTTTGCGCCTTCGTGTGTTTGTCTGCAGGAAACAAATTTCACGGAAACCGACACATTCTCTCCTCGAGGATACTCCGTTTTTCGCACGGATTTCCTTACAGGGGCAAGAGCATGTGACGGCGTGGCAATTCTCGTTAGAGACACATTGTACCACGATCCTGTAGACATTGACACTGAGTTGCAGGTCGTAGCAGTTCGTGTTGCACTTCCCCTCCAGGTGACGATTTGTTCTATCTACCTTCCCCCTGGTGTTCGAACTGACATCCGAGATGTCGTGAACATCATCGATCAACTTCCACCACCCTTCATACTACTAGGCGATTTTAACGCCTACAATGTGTGTTGGGGATCGGTGCGGAACGATCGACGGGGACGTCACCTGGAAAATATGTTGAACGAATTGAATTTGAGCTTTCTGAACGACGGCAGACCCACGCACTTTTGTGCAGCAACAAGTACATTTAGTGCTATAGATCTTAGCGTTGTTTCAGGAGCCATCGCTCCGTTGTTCAAATGGGATGTGCATCACGACCTGTGCGGTAGTGATCACTTTCCAATCCTCTTAAAGCCTCTGTTTAATACTGTTACCGAATCCCGCTGGCCACAGTGGGTTCTTCGGAAAGCAGATTGGACCAAGTTTGCGGAATCATTCTCGCATGAGGATATTCCGAGCTTGACCGTAGACGAAGAGGTGAATCTTTTCACGGACTCCATCACAAGCGCGGCTAAAAACAGCATACCGCTGTCATCCACTCAGCCCCGTAGAGTTCCCGTTCCCTGGTGGAACGAGGAATGCGACTTGGCGCTACGTGAAAGGAGACACCTCTTCAATACATTCCGTCGTTGTCCAACAGAGGCAAACATGATAGCCTTCCAACGAACGAAAGCTCGTGCTAAGAGGATTGTGAAAGAAAGCAAGCGCGAATCATGGCGCAAATACGTATGCACCGTTACAGTTGCCACTCCAGTGGCCAAAGTTTGGGAGAAGGTCCGGAAAATATCCGGTCTAAATACAGCTACAGCCATTGCTGGTCTATCGGTAAATGGTAACGTAGTTACCTCAGCGGTCGAAATTGCTAACACTTTGGCATCTAATTTTGCGTTCAATTCTAGCTCTGAACATTATTCACCCGAGTTTTTAACTCGTAAAGCAGGCCTCGAATCTATACCTCTAAATTTCTTTTCTAGGAATGACGAGGTATACAACCTGCTTTTCTCTCGTGAAGAGCTAGATAGCGCGATGTCAAGTTGTAAGGATAGCTCTCCTGGTCCAGATGCGATACATTATCGTATGATCCGAAATCTTCCAGAATCATCTAAGTCTAGGCTTTTGAATGTCTATAATAGGATATGGACTGAGGGCAAGTGCCCGACCAAGTGGAAGGAATCTCATATAATTCCTATCCCCAAAGTCGGGAAAGATAAACACTTGCCCTCTAGCTATAGACCAATATCACTGACCAGTTGTCTCTGCAAGCTCATGGAGCGAATGATCAGCAAGCGTCTGATTTGGTTTTTAGAATCAAACGACTTGCTGGCCAACACACAGTGCGGCTTTCGCCGTCACCGCTCAACAGCAGATCATCTGGTCAGACTAGAGACAGCTATCAGGAATGCTTTCGTTGAAAACAAACACCTGGTAGCTGTGTTTTTCGATATTGAGAAAGCCTATGACACTGCATGGATTTTCGGGATTCTCCGTACTCTGCATTCCTGGGGTCTCCGGGGACGCTTGATGTTCTTTATAAAAGACTTCATGTCGAACCGGCGCTTCAGGGTGCGGATCGGAAATACCCTGTCACAAATGTTCGCACTGGACAATGGGGTCCCACAGGGCTCCATACTGAGCGTTACGCTATTTTTGATCGCCATTAACGGTGCAGCTTCATGTATTCGATTACCTGTACAGAGTTCGATATTTGTCGACGACATTGGTATCTTTGTCGCCGGACAAAAGACTAGTACAATCGAACGTCAGCTCCAGCTGACCATCAATCGTCTCGATACATGGGCAACCGAAAATGGCTTCAAATTCTCGACCAGCAAAACTGTGTGTGTCCATTTTTGTAGGAAAAGGGGTGTCCATCCCAACCCTACACTCACGCTAAATGGAGCACAGTTACCATTTACCGATACTGCCAGATTTCTGGGTCTCGTTTTTGACAGTCGTCTAACTTGGCGGGCACATTTTTTGTCCGTCAAGAAAAAATGCCAAAAGTCGCTCAATTTGTTGCGGGTCCTCAGTCACAAGACATGGGGTGCAGACCGCACTGTCATGTTGCGTTTATATCGTTCTTTAGTGCGCTCTAAGCTGGACTATGGATGTCTAGCTTATGGGTCAGCTAAACACCAAGAGATACGAATTCTTGACACTGTACATCACACTGGGGTTAGATTGGCCACTGGTGCATTTCGCACCAGCCCAGTACTAAGCCTGCTGTGTGAAGCAGGCGAACCGTCACTGTACAATCGTCGTAAAATTCTATCTCTGCGATATATGGCTGCACTTAGTGCCAAGCCAGATCATCCCGCGTATGACCCTATTCTACAAAATAGGCATACAGAGATTTATGACAGAAAACCAAGAGCCAATAGGCCCTTTGGTTTGAGGACTTTCGACATTTTGGGCGATATTGATTTTAATATGCCTGAAATGGCAAGTTTCGTTTTGTGTGCTGTTCCACCATGGACGCTACCACGTCCACTTGTGAACCTCACATTAACTAGGTTTGATAAAGATACTACGTTGCCTATCGAATACCAACATGAGTTACAAAGAACACTGGTCCCTAGGTTCGAGGATACTGTCATTTTTACTGACGGATCAAAATCCGGAACCAGGGTTGGGTGTGCGTTCGTTGTTTTGAATCCACGCCAACAGTTTCAGTACCGTCTGCACTCCATAACGAGTGTGTACACTGCTGAGCTGTACGCTATTTTCAAGGCCCTGTGTTTTGTTTCGTCAGAGCAAAGTCGGTCAAGTGTTATCTTGACGGACTCGCTGAGCGCTCTGAACAGTATCCAAGATCCAGATCCAGTGCATCCTCTTGTACTAAAGATCCGGTTGCTACTCCACAATCTGAATGCTCAGAATGTGAGGGTAGAGCTGTTTTGGATACCGGGACATGTTGGTATTAAAGGCAACGAAGCGGCAGATGCAGCTGCAAAAGCCGCCTCTCACAGACCTATGATTGATGTGAGTTTCGTTTTTCCAGATGACGCAAAGAGTCATCTGAAACATCTGGTTTTAGACATGTGGCAACATGAGTGGAGCCGCACACAGAACGTTAAGTTACGACAGATTAAGGGAGACGTTAAACCATGGGGTTCTTCCTGCAGGATTAACCGCAGGGAGGAAACCGCCATCACACGCCTCCGTATAGGTCGCTGTTGGTGGACCCATGGGTACCTCCTTCGAGGTGAAGAGTCCCCTATCTGTGAGACGTGTAACACAAATTTGTCTGTGTTACACTTTTTAACTGAGTGTGTACAGTTCGAGGATGTCAGGGAGAGGTTAGGCCTGTGCTATGACCTGTCAGTTGCTTTAGGTGACGACAGGGTACTCATGGACAGACTGATACTCTTCCTGAGAGAATCGAACTTATTGTTTTATGTGTGAAGTCTTGCACCTTATTTTAATGTGTTTCTAGTTATTGACTGTGATATTCGATGGTAATTGGCCCCTTTACAGCCTCTTACCATCACCCTGAGTCTGTTCATATTTTCGAACAGATTTTTTATATTATTTATTTGTGTTTGTCAGTGCAAGATTTCTTTTATTTATTTTATGAGTATGCGAATTTTTAATGATTTTATCTATTTATTTATTGTCTAATATATTATTTTTAATATATAGTCTAGTCATTTAAATGGGCTGCGTTAGGCGCAAATAGCCTTTGTTGCTGTGCGCCAAAAATTTTAACTAACTAACTAACCATTCCCAATAACTTTACTAAATATAATACAGACACGGAATAACGATATATACATATATATATATTATTTGAAATATTCTCTAATCATTGACCAAGTTCATTGAAATAAACTGAACTGTGGCAATGAAATATGAATAACAGTATAGGGAAAATATGTTAAGATCGCAGCGCTGTTGCGGCATACTTGGAACTTCCAAAATAGACATTCATTAAATTATATCATATGGGCAATAACGTAAATTTTAGTGTTTACTGATGGTTTATGTAATTTTACTACAATATTAATACGTGTTTTTATGCAAGGTAATCAGTGAAATATTATAATATCAAATATTAATAAATAAGAATAATTTTAGGCATTCTTTTATTAATTATTTAGGTTTTTTTTAAATTTATTTATTTTACATCGGCCTATTTCTGCAACGAAGCAACGAAGCTAATCGCCGATGCCATGAGGAGAGCTCCTACACCTGGATGAGGGGGTGAATGATTGTGAAAATGAGAGTAATGTAAACATACTATTCTCGCCCGAATAATATAACCAACGAAGGAGGCTCGAACCACCGACCGCCCAGACCTTAGACTGTTTCTAACAGTCTAAAACCGCACGACTTAATGCGCTCGGCCACTCCGTTGGCTAATTATTTAGGTTGAAATGGATTTCTTTTAATCCACGAATTACACTCAGGTACACAGCAATAATAGTTCAACTTCGACATGATTTTTGTCTTTACTTCCACTTTAGTTTAAGGTTATTTTCACTTATTATCACTTGATACCAGTTAAAACAATTTAAAACTGATTTTAAAATAATATAAAATAATATAAAACTTAACAAAACGCAACAATATAATAATAACAAAACTATAGTAAAATGCAAAAATATATTTTGATCCCATATAACTCAATGTAAAAAGCGCGATAGAATGTCTATTTCTGTAGTTGCTTAAAATCCCACCAGATGTCATATCGCTTAGCAATTTTTCCCTATTAAGTGTGAGTTAGTTGTAAATCTGCCCGTTACTGACCATTCCCCAATTCGGCTGTATCCTCTATTCCAGCCATCACATCACCAGTAAGTTCATATTCTGTTTTAATGTCAATCTCATTTTTAATATCAGTATCTCGGGAATCACCAGGATGAATATCACCGCCTATCGCATCATTCATATTCAGTCCTGAAACAATAATGTATTGTCATATAAAAGAACTAAAACTAGTTAATTTCTATAAATCACGGAATAACAAATAATTAATATTATAAAAGTTTCAAAGACTCATATTAAAAATGAGGAATTGGAAAAGACTTTTTGATCTTTAATATATTTCATCTCCTGCAATATAAACATTTACCTATACTCATACATACATATTTTATATATATTTAATTTATACAATTTTCTTTACTAATCTTCTTCATTTTCTATTATATCTAAAAATTACACTTAAAATCAAATATCCGCCATTTTTATCTTAGAACTAAGAAGAACTAAGTTATAACTTATAAACACCAGCATTTGGTAGTTACTATGATAGGAACTTTTATAGTAACATGTTACTAAATATTGTAGTAACTTTTGTCGTACGGAATACGAAATACCCCAAAGTTACTATGATAGTAACTGACCTTGCTTATAGTGACAAATTTAGTTACTATGATCATAGTTACTGAGTTACAGAATTGGTTTGCATATCTACTCATTGTTTTTTACATCGACAAGCCCTAATCTCAAAAACACTAGGAGAGGAGCTATCAACTGTTCTGAATGAAATGATTAGAATGGTAAATTTTATTAAGAGTAGGCCTCTTAAATCACGGATGATAATAATAATAATAATATTTATTTAACCTGTTAGAGTATAGAAATGTTTACAACATAAATGATACATTAGGTTAGGTCATATGGAAAGACATAAGGATAGAAAATATAACATGATCATTTTACCCCCCGCAGGGGAAGTTCATAATGGCCATAACACCTAGCCATTTGTAGAGCTTTCGGGCCTGATGATCCCGCGTACCCTCAATCACGCAAGGGAAGTTCATAATGGTCGCATCACCTGACCATATAGAGCTTTTGGGCCTGATGATCCCACGTACCCTGAATCACATATCATTTGGGAGGAGACAGTTCAGAGAAGCCGATTGTGGGAATAGGCTTATCTGTTGTCTCTTTGATCTCCCACTTAAATTCCTACCCACGTGTTTGCCGTGCGTGGAGACCCGTAACGCCGGAGAAGAGGGTCCTGGTCGGTTGAGGGAGACTGCTGCCCGCGGACAGTACGATCCCAACACGCCTTCTTTGGCCTCGGATTCGGTAAAACGGGAGGCTGAGTCTGGTCAGCTCAGTCAATCGGCTGGTGTCACGGTTCATGAATAGAGTGGCTCCACTACTGGATCGTGGATGCCGGGGTAATGCCGTGCCACTAGACAAGTATTCGGGGGTCTGTGGGAGCGGATGCAGCTCGCCCGGTTCCAGAGTTGGCTACTACTGGTTCTCGAGCGGGTCGAGCAGCCCGTGACTACTTCCTCCGATGCTATATCATCCTGACATGTCTGGCGCAATGAGCCGGTTTGCGGCCAACGTCCCCTGTGTGGGGCTCCCTGGTGGGTGGGCATGGCAGGGTGATGAAACTTAGTATACGGGTATGGCGACTACCCGGAGGGATACAAATTCTTTAAATTCCGCCAAAAGTGAGAGTAAACTCCGTAAAAAATCAAACAAGAGACCTCGTCGTGATGCTCAGTCATCCGATGAGGGATGTGTAAGGCCTTCTGCCAAGAAGGTTGAGTACTGTGCGCCCGTTCCTAGATTTCTTGTCGTGAAGGTTGAAGAGGAAGGTGGATCTTTTAAGGAGATGTCACCTTTCTTAGTCGCCCGAACGATGAGAACGATATGTCCTAATGGAATAAAGACAGTACGTAAGATGTCGGACGGTACACTCTTAATTGAAGCAGAGACAGAGGCTTCGATGACGCTAAGGAAATGCGAGGTGTTTGGTGCACATCGTATTTCAGTGCAACCTCACAAAGCCCTTAATACCACAAAAGGCGTCGTTACAGACCGTGACCTGGCTTACGTTACGGAGGAGGAGTTCGTGCAGGAAATGGCACCGCAAGGTGTCACTGAATGCAGGAAACTTAAACCTCGTAATGGTAAGCCGTCAATATCAATGGTAGTATCCTTCGCTGGTACTAGGTGTCCAGCATCGGTAAGGGTGGGGTACAACGTGTGTAACGTTCGGCCCTACTATCCCAACCCGATGCGATGCTATAAGTGCCAGCGATACGGTCATACTTCTAGTCGTTGTGGCAGGCAGTCCATATGTGCACACTGCGGACAGGACCAGCATGACGTTGAGTCCTGCCCAAACGCGGCCTTCTGTGTGAATTGTAAAGGTGCGCACGCATCAACTTCACGCCACTGCCCAACGTACTTGGAAGAGAAAGCAGTTCAGGTCATCAAGACGCTTGACAGAATACCATATTTCGACGCTAAGAAGAAGTATAAGGAGAGTGCGCCAGCTACATTCGTAAAATCCTTCGCGCAAGTAGCAGCAAAGAAAATGACAAGTGTTCAAACTCAGACGGAGACAATGTCCCGTCCGACCCTTACGACATCATCGATCGTTGTGTCTAGTGAAGTTGCGGCAAGCAATGAAATGGTGTTGGAATCGGTCCCAGAGACCAAAATTCAGACCCCACAACCTGGGGGATCGGGTCTGAATAAACCCCCCCAATCCAAAGGAGAACGCACACCATCTCAGTTCTCCCCACCACCTAAGGAGAAGTCTCCACAAACTTCTCCAAAAACAAGAAGCGACCAGAGTGTAGTCGCTTCTGCCAAACCCTCATCAGCCACTCCAGTATCGGAGACTGATAAGGGAACTGTTGGCTCTCAATGGATACCAGTGAGAGCCAAACCATCCAAAAGAGAGTCCAGTGTGTCCACCAAGGCACCTGGACAAACAAGTGAAACCGTGGCCGAAAAAATGGCTGTTGACCCGCAACCTAAGGGTAAACCAAAGATCATTAGGTTGCGGGGTAACTCCCCTAAACAAAAATGACTGGTCCACTAATCCAGTGGAACTGTAACGGTGTATATCAGCGCTACGAAGAACTGCGACTGTTACTCTCCAATTTAGCGCCTTCGTGTGTTTGTCTGCAGGAAACAAATTTCACGGAAACCGACACATTCTCTCCTCGAGGATACTCCGTGTTTCGCACGGATTTCCTTACGGGGGCAAGAGCATGTGACGGCGTGGCAATTCTCGTTAGAGACACATTGTACCACGATCCTGTAGACATTGACACTGAGTTGCAGGTCGTAGCAGTTCGTGTTGCACTTCCCCTCCAGGTGACGATTTGTTCTATCTACCTTCCCCCTGGTGTTCGAACTGACATCCGAGATATCGTGAACATCATCGATCAACTCCCACCACCCTTCATATTACTAGGCGATTTTAACGCCTACAATGTATGTTGGGGATCGGTGCGGAACGATCGACGGGGACGTCACCTGGAGACTATGTTGAACGATTTGAGTTTGAGCTTTTTGAACGACGGCAGACCCACGCACTTCTGTGCAGCAACGGGTACATTCAGTGCCATAGATCTTAGCGTCGTTTCAGGAGCCATCGCTCCGTTGTTCAAATGGGACGTGCATCACGACCTGTGCGGTAGTGATCACTTTCCAATCTTCTTAAGGCCTCTGTTCAATACTGTTACCGAATTCCGCTGGCCACAGTGGGTTCTTCGGAAAGCAGATTGGACCAAGTTCGCAGAATCATTCTCTCACGAGGATATTCCGAACTTGAGCGTAGACGAAGAGGTGAATCATTTCACGGATTCCATCACGAGCGCGGCTGAAAGCAGCATACCGCTGTCATCCACTCAGCCCCGTCGAGTTCCCGTTCCCTGGTGGAACGAGGAATGCGACTTGGCGCTACGTGAAAGGAGACACCTCTTCAATACATTCCGTCGTTGTCCAACAGAGACAAACATGATAGCCTTCCAACGAGCGAAAGCTCGTGCTAAGAGGATTGTGAAAGAAAGCAAGCGCGAATCATGGCGCAAATACGTATGCACCGTTACAGTTGCCACTCCAGTGGCCAAAGTTTGGGAGAAGGTCCGGAAAATATCCGGTCTAAATACAGCTACAGCCATTGCTGGTCTATCGGTAAATGGTAACGTAGTTACCTCAGCGGTCGAAATTGCTAACACTTTGGCATCTAATTTTGCGTTCAATTCTAGCTCTGAACATTATTCACCCGAGTTTCTAACTCGTAAAGCAGGCCTCGAATCTATACCTCTAAATTTCTTTTCTAGGAATGACGAGGTATACAACCTGCTTTTCTCTCGTGAAGAGCTAGATAGCGCGATGTCAAAGTGTAAGGATAGCTCTCCTGGTCCAGATGCGATACATTATCGTATGATCCGAAATCTTCCGGAATCATCTAAGTCTAGGCTTTTGAATCTCTATAACAGGATATGGACTGAGAGCAAGTGCCCGACCAAGTGGAAGGAATCTCATATAATTCCTATCCCCAAAGTCGGGAAAGATAAACACTTGCCCTCTAGCTATAGACCAATATCACTGACCAGTTGTCTCTGCAAGCTCATGGAGCGAATGATCAGCAAGCGTCTGATTTGGTTTTTAGAATCAAACGACTTGCTGGCCAACACACAGTGCGGCTTTCGCCGTCACCGCTCAACAGCAGATCATCTGGTCAGACTAGAGACAGCTATCAGGAATGCTTTCGTTGAAAACAAACACCTGGTAGCTGTGTTTTTCGATATTGAGAAAGCCTATGACACTGCATGGATTTATGGTATTCTCCGTACTCTGCATTCCTGGGGTCTCCGGGGACGCTTGATGTTCTTTATAAAAGACTTCATGTCGAACCGGCGCTTCAGGGTGCGGATCGGAAATACCTTGTCACAAATGTTCGCACTGGACAATGGGGTCCCACAGGGCTCCATACTGAGCGTTACGCTATTTTTAATTGCCATTAACGGTGCAGCTTCATGTATTCGATTACCTGTACAGAGTTCGATATTTGTCGACGACATTGGTATCTTTGTCGCCGGACAAAAGACTAGTACAATCGAACGTCAGCTTCAGCTGACTATCAATCGTCTCGATACATGGGCAACCGAAAATGGCTTTAAATTCTCGACCAGCAAAACTGTATGTGTCCATTTTAGTAGGAAAAGGGGTGTACATCCCAATCCTACACTCACACTAAATGGAGCACAGTTACCATTTGCCGATACTGCCAGATTTCTGGGTCTCGTGTTCGATAGCCGTCTATCTTGGCGGGCACATTTTTTGTCCGTCAAGAAAAAATGCCAAAAGTCGCTCAATTTGTTGCGGGTCCTCAGTCACAAGACATGGGGTGCAGACCGCACTGTCATGTTGCGTTTATATCGTTCTCTAGTGCGCTCTAAGCTGGACTATGGATGTCTAGCTTATGGGTCAGCTAAACACCAAGAGATAAGAATTCTTGACACTGTACATCACACTGGGGTTAGATTGGCCACAGGTGCATTTCGCACCAGTCCAATACTAAGCCTGCTGTGTGAAGCAGGCGAACCGTCACTGTACAATCGTCGTAAAATTCTATCCTTGCGGTATATGGCTGCACTCAGTGCCAAGCCAGATCATCCCGCGTATGACCCTATTCTACAAAATAGGCATACAGAAATATATGACAGAAAACCAAGAGCCAATAGGCCTTTTGGTCTGAGGACTTTCGACATTTTGGGCGATATTGATTTTAATATGCCTGAAATGGCAAGTTTCGTTTTGTGTGCTGTTCCACCATGGACGCTACCGCGTCCACTTGTGAACCTCACATTAACTAGGTTTGATAAAGATACTACGTTGCCTATCGAATACCAACATGAGTTACAAAGAACACTGGTCCCTAGGTTCGAGGATACTGTCATTTTTACTGACGGATCAAAATCCGGAACCAGGGTTGGGTGTGCGTTCGTTGTTTTGAATCCACGCCAACAGTTTCAGTACCGTCTGCACTCCATAACGAGTGTGTACACTGCTGAGCTGTACGCTATTTTCAAGGCCCTGTGTTTTGTTTCGTCAGAGCAAAGTCGGTCAAGTGTTATCTTGACGGACTCGCTGAGCGCTCTGAACAGTATCCAAGATCCAGATCCAGTGCATCCTCTTGTACTAAAGACCCCGCAGGGGAAGTTCATAATGGCCATAACACCTGGCCATTTGTAGAGCTTTCGGGCCTGATGATCCCGCGTACCCTCAATCACGCAAGGGAAGTTCATAATGGTCGCATCACCTGACCTAATAGAGCTTTTGGGCCTGATGATCCCACGTACCCTGAATCACATATCATTTGGGAGGAGACAGTTCAGAGAAGCCGATTGTAGGAATAGGCTTATCTGCTGTCTCTCTGATCTCCCACTTAAATTCCTACCCACGTGTTTGCCGTGCGTGGAGACCCGTAACGCCGGAGAAGAGGGTCCTGGTCGGTTGAGGGAGACTGCTGCCCGCGGACAGTACGATCCCAACACGCCTTCTTTGGCCTCGGATTCGGTAAAACGGGAGGCTGAGTCTGGTCAGCTCAGTCAATCGGCTGGTGTCACGGTTCATGAATAGAGTGGCTCCACTACTGGATCGTGGATGCCGGGGTAATGCCGTGCCACTAGACAAGTATTCGGGGGTCTGTGGGAGCGGATGCAGCTCGCACGGTTCCAGAGTTGGCGACTACTGGTTCTCGAGCGGGTCGAGCAGCCCGTGACTACTTCCTCCGATGCTATATCATCCTGACATGTCTGGCGCAATGAGCCGGTTTGCGGCCAACGTCCCCGGTGTGGGGCTCCCTGGTGGGTGGGCATGGCAGGGTGATGAAACCTATTATACGGGTATGGCGACTACCCGGAGGGATACAAATTTCTTAAATTCCGCCAAAGTTGAGAGTAAACTCCGTAAAAAATCAAACAAGAGACCTCGTCGTGATGCTCAGTCATCCGACGAGGGATGTGTTAGGCCAGCTGCCAAAAAGGCAGAAGGTAAAAAGAGTGTTGAGTATTGTGCACCAGTACCACGATTTCTCGTCGTGAAGGTTCAAGAAGAGGGTAAGTCTTTTAAGGAGATGTCCCCCTTCTTTGTTGCCCGAACGTTGAGAAATACGTGCTCTACTGGCATAAAGTCGGTGCGTAAGTTGTCGGACGGTACACTGCTAATAGAAGCAGATACTGAAGCGTCGTCAACACTACAGAAATGTGTTAAGTTTGCTGAGTTTGGCATTTCAGTACAGCCGCATAAGGCACTGAACTGCTCAAAAGGCGTCGTAACGGATCGTGACCTGGCGTACGTTACGGAGGAAGAGTTCGTGCAGGAAATGGCATCGCAAGGTGTCATTGAATGCAAGAAGCTCAACCCCCGGAACGGCAAGCCTTCGATCTCCATGGTGGTGTCCTTCGCTGGTACCAGGTGTCCAACATCGGTTAGGGTGGGGTATAACGTTTGTAACGTTCGCCCCTACTACCCAAACCCGATGCGATGCTACAAGTGTCAGCGTTATGGGCACACCTCAAGTCGTTGTGGTAAGCAGACCATCTGTGCCAACTGCGGACAGGATCAACATGAAGTTGAACCCTGTCCAAACGCGGCACACTGCGTGAACTGCAAAGGGGCGCATGCCTCTACTTCACGCCACTGCCCAACGTACTTGGAGGAGAAGGCAATACAGGTCATTAGAACGCAGGACAGGATACCGTATTTCGACGCCAAGAGGAAATACAAAGAAAGCGCGCCGGTTACTTTTGCGAGATCTTTCGCGCAAGTAGCTGCCAAGCGAACTGCAAGTGTGCAAACTCAGACAGAGATAGTGCCTCGTTCGACAACTGCAACACCTGTGACAGTTGCAACAAATACTAGTAGAGAAAAGGTGGTATTGGTCCCAGAGACCAAAATTCAGACCCCACAACCTGGGGGATCGGGTCTGAATAAATCCCCCTCCCCTAAAGGAGAACGCACTCAACCTCAGTTCTCCCAACCACCTAAGGAGAAGACCCCACAGTCTTCTCCACAAACGAGAAGCGATCAGAGAATGGTCGCTTCTACAAAGCCCTCATCAGTCACTCCTGAAAAGGAGACTGATAAGGGATCCGTTGGTTCTCACTGGATACCTGTGAGAACCAAACAATCAAAAAAGGAGTCCAGTGTGTCCATCAAAACACCTGGACTACCAAATGAAGGTGTAGCCGAGAAAATGGCTGTAGACCCGCAACCTAAGGGTAAACCAAAGATCATTAGGTTGCGGGGTAACTCCCCTAAGCAGAAATGAATGGTCCACTAATCCAGTGGAACTGTAACGGTGTATATCAGCGCTACGAAGAACTGCGACTTTTATTGTCAGATTTTGCGCCTTCGTGTGTTTGCCTGCAGGAAACAAACTTCAACGAAACCGACACATTCTCTCCTCGGGGATACTCCGTGTTTCGCACGGATTTCCTTACGGGGTTAAGAGCATGTGACGGCGTGGCAATTCTCGTTAGAGACACATTGTACCACGATCCTGTAGACATTGACACTGAGTTGCAGGTCGTAGCAGTTCGTGTTGCACTTCCCCTCCAGGTGACGATCTGTTCTATCTACCTTCCGCCTGGTGTTCGAACTGACATCCGAGATGTCGTGAACATCATCGATCAGCTCCCACCACCCTTCATACTACTAGGCGATTTTAACGCCTACAATGTGTGTTGGGGATCGGTGCGGAGCGATCGACGGGGACGTCACCTGGAAAATATGTTGAACGAATTGAATTTGAGCTTTCTGAACGACGGCAGACCCACGCACTTTTGTGCAGCAACGGGTACATTTAGTGCCATAGATCTTAGCGTCGTTTCAGGAGCCATCGCTCCGTTGTTCAAATGGGACGTGCATCACGACCTGTGCGGTAGTGATCACTTTCCAATCCTCTTAAGGCCTCTGTTCAATACTGTTACCGAATCCCGCTGGCCACAGTGGGTTCTTCGGAAAGCAGATTGGACCAAGTTCGCAGAATCATTCTCTCACGAGGATATTCCGAACTTGAGCGTAGACGAGGAGGTGAATCATTTCACGGATTCCATCACGAGCGCGGCTGAAAGCAGCATACCGCTGTCATCCACTCAGCCCCGTCGAGTTCCCGTTCCTTGGTGGAACGAGGAATGCGACTTGGCGCTACGTGAAAGGAGACACCTCTTCAATACATTCCGTCGTTGTCCAACAGAGGAAAACATGATAGCCTTCCAACGAGCGAAAGCTCATGCTAAGAGGATTGTGAAAGAAAGCAAGCGCGAATCATGGCGCAAATACGTATGCACCGTTACAGTTGCCACTCCAGTGGCCAAAGTTTGGGAGAAGGTCCGGAAAATCTCCGGCCTAAATACAGCTACAACCATTGCTGGTCTATCGGTAAATGGTAACGTAGTTACCTCAGCGGTCGAAATTGCTAACACTTTGGCATCTAATTTTGCGTTCAATTCTAGCTCTGAACATTATTCACCCGAGTTTTTAACTCGTAAAGCAGGCCTCGAATCTATACCTCTAAATTTCTTTTCTAGGAATGACGAGGTATACAATCTGCTTTTCTCTCGTGAAGAGCTAGATAGCGCGATGTCAAAGTGTAAGGATAGCTCTCCTGGTCCAGATGCGATACATTATCGTATGATTCGAAATCTTCCGGAATCATCAAAGTCTAGGCTTTTGAATGTCTATAATAGGATATGGACTGAGGGCAAGTGCCCGACCAAGTGGAAGGAATCTCATATAATTCCTATCCCCAAAGTCGGGAAAGATAAACACTTGCCCTCTAGCTACAGACCAATATCACTGACCAGTTGTCTCTGCAAGCTCATGGAGCGAATGATCAGCAAGCGTCTGATTTGGTTTTTAGAATCAAACGACTTGCTGGCCAACACACAGTGCGGCTTTCGCCGTCACCGCTCAACAGCAGATCATCTGGTCAGACTAGAGACAGCTATCAGGAATGCTTTCGTTGAAAACAAACACCTGGTAGCTGTGTTTTTCGATATTGAGAAAGCCTATGACACTGCATGGATTTATGGGATTCTCCGTACTCTGCATTCCTGGGGTCTCCGGGGACGCTTGATGTTCTTTATAAAAGACTTCATGTCGAACCGGCGCTTCAGGGTGCGGATCGGAAATACCTTGTCACAAATGTTCGCACTGGACAATGGGGTCCCACAGGGCTCCATACTGAGCGTTACGCTATTTTTAATTGCCATTAACGGTGCAGCTTCATGTATTCGATTACCTGTACAGAGTTCGATATTTGTCGACGACATTGGTATCTTTGTCGCCGGACAAAAGACTAGTACAATCGAACGTCAGCTTCAGCTGACTATCAATCGTCTCGATACATGGGCAACCGAAAATGGCTTTAAATTCTCGACCAGCAAAACTGTATGTGTCCATTTTAGTAGGAAAAGGGGTGTACATCCCAATCCTACACTAACACTAAATGGAGCACAGTTACCATTTGCCGATACTGCCAGATTTCTGGGTCTCGTTTTTGACAGTCGTCTAACTTGGCGGGCACATTTTTTGTCCGTCAAGAAAAAATGCCAAAAGTCGCTCAATTTGTTGCGGGTCCTCAGTCACAAGACATGGGGTGCAGACCGCACTGTCATGTTGCGTTTATATCGTTCTTTAGTGCGCTCTAAGCTGGACTATGGATGTCTAGCTTATGGGTCAGCTAAACACCAAGAGATACGAATTCTTGACACTGTACATCACACTGGGGTTAGATTGGCCACTGGTGCATTTCGCACCAGCCCAATACTAAGCCTGCTGTGTGAAGCAGGCGAACCGTCACTGTACAATCGTCGTAAAATTCTATCTCTGCGATATATGGCTGCACTTAGTGCCAAACCAGATCATCCCGCGTATGACCCTATTCTACAAAATAGGCATACAGAGATTTATGACAGAAAACCAAGAGCCAATAGGCCTTTTGGTCTGAGGACTTTCGACATTTTGGGCGATATTGATTTTAATATGCCTGAAATGGCAAGTTTCGTTTTGTGTGCCGTTCCACCATGGACGCTGCCGCGTCCTCTTGTGAACCTCACATTAACTAGGTTTGATAAAGATACTACGTTGCCTATCGAATACCAACATGAGTTACAAAGAACACTGGTCCCTAGGTTCGAGGATACTGTCATTTTTACTGACGGATCAAAATCCGGAACCAGGGTTGGGTGTGCGTTCGTTGTTTTGAATCCACGCCAACAGTTTCAGTACCGTCTGCACTCCATAACGAGTGTGTACACTGCTGAGCTGTACGCTATTTTCAAGGCCCTGTGTTTTGTTTCGTCAGAGCAAAGTCGGTCAAGTGTTATCTTGACGGACTCGCTGAGCGCTCTGAACAGTATCCAAGATCCAGATCCAGTGCATCCTCTTGTACTAAAGATCCGGTTGCTACTCCACAACCTGAATGCTCAGAATGTGAGGGTAGAGCTGTGTTGGATACCGGGACATGTTGGTATTAAAGGCAACGAAGCGGCAGATGCAGCTGCAAAAGCCGCCTCTCATAGACCTATGATTGATGTGAGTTTCGTTTTTCCAGATGACGCAAAGAGTCATCTGACACATCTGGTTTTAGACATGTGGCAACATGAGTGGAGCCGCACACAGAACGTTAAGTTACGACAGATTAAGGGAGACGTTAAACCATGGGGTTCTTCCTGCAGGAATAACCGCAGGGAGGAAACCGCCATCACACGCCTTCGTATAGGTCACTGTTGGTGGACCCATGGACACCTCCTTCGAGGTGAAGAGTCCCCTGTCTGTGAGACGTGTAACACAGATTTGTCTGTGTTACACATTTTAACCGAATGTGTACAGTTCGAGGATGTCAGGGAGAGGTTAGGCCTGTGCTATGACCTGTCAGTTGCCTTAGGTGACGACAGAGTACTCATGGACAGGCTGATACTCTTCCTGAGAGAATCGAACTTACTATTTTATGTGTGAAGTCTTGCACCTTTTTTTAATGTGTTTCTATTTATTGACTGTGATATTCGATGGTAATTGGCCCCTTTACAGCCTCTTACCATCACCCTGAGTCTGTTCAAATTTTCGAACAGACTTTTTATATTATATATTTGTGTTTGTCAGTGCAAGACTTATTTTATTGAGTATGCGTATTTTTAATGATTTTATTTATTTATTTATTTATTTATTTATTGTCTAAATTTTTATTTTTAATATATAGTCTAGTTATTTAGATGGGCTGCGTTAGGCGCAAATAGCCTTTGTTGCTGTGCGCCAAAAATTTCAACTAACTAACTAACTAACTCTTGTACTAAAGATCCGGTTGCTACTCCACAACCTGAATGCTCAGAATGTGAGGGTAGAGCTGTTTTGGATACCGGGACATGTTGGTATTAAAGGCAACGAAGCGGCAGATGCAGCTGCAAAAGCCGCCTCTCACAGACCTATGATTGATGTGAGTTTCGTTTTTCCAGATGACGCAAAGAGTCATCTGACACATCTGGTTTTAGACATGTGGCAACATGAGTGGAGCCGCACACAGAACGTTAAGTTACGACAGATTAAGGGAGACGTTAAACCATGGGGTTCTTCCTGCAGGATTAACCGCAGGGAGGAAACCGCCATCACACGCCTTCGTATAGGTCACTGTTGGTGGACCCATGGACACCTCCTTCGAGGTGAAGAGTCCCCTGTCTGTGAGACGTGTAACACAGATTTGTCTGTGTTACACATTTTAACCGAATGTGTACAGTTCGAGGATGTCAGGGAGAGGTTAGGCCTGTGCTATGACCTGTCAGTTGCCTTAGGTGACGACAGAGTACTCATGGACAGGCTGATACTCTTCCTGAGAGAATCGAACTTACTGTTTTATGTGTGAAATCTTGCACCTTATTTTAATGTGTTTCTATTTATTGACTGTGATATTCGATGGTAATTGGCCCCTTTACAGCCTCTTACCATCACCCTGAATCTGTTCAAATTTTCGAACAGACCTTTTATATTATTTATTTGTGTTTGTCAGTGCAAGATTTCTTTTATTGAGTATTCGTATTTTTAATGATTTTATTTATTTATTTATTTATTGTCTAAATTTTTGTTTTTAATATATAGTCTAGTCATTTAGATGGGCTGCGTTAGGCGCAAATAGCCTTTGTTGCTGTGCGCCAAAAATTTCAACTAACTAACTAACTAACTGATCATTTTACAATAAACAAAATACAATATGTATATATATATACGAGTAGTAGGAGAAGATTTGAATCTCATATTATGGAAATTGTATTACAATTAATTATTTAAATATACAGAGACTGAGTAAAATCATTGCTCGATCAAATAATTCTTAAATTTGCGTTTAAAAATATTAGATATGAGTTTCAAATCTTCAGCTACAGCATTATAAATATTTAAGCACATATATTGAGGACTATGGATATATAAATGAGAACTGTGTTTATCCAAGCATAAGTCAATTTTATTTCTTGTGTTGTAATTATGATAGTTTCTATTTTTCAAGAAAAGATCGGGGCGGGCTTTAACAAACATTTCACACTCTAAGATATGCAGTGATGGAAGAGTTAATATGTTTAACTCATGAAAAATATTTGTGCATGAGGTTCTAGCTGAATTAAAGGTCATGATGCGGACAGCTTTTTTCTGTTGTATAAGTAATTTATTAGCTTCAGAAGCATTTCCCCAAATCAGTATCCCGTAATTTATAATAGAATGAAATTTTGCAAAATAGACAGACTTTAACGCACTTATAGAAGTAAAATCTCTAAGTATCTTTAACATATAACAAACTGTTGACAATTTAGGATTGATATTGTCAATGTGGGATGCCCATCGTAAGTTTTGATGAAAAACTATACCTAAAAATTTGACAGTTGTTAATAGTGGTAATGACGGCGAGCCAGCTGTACGTATGAGGGGATTACTAGTTAATGGTGCTTGAGGGTTGTGGAAATATATAAATGAGGTTTTTCCTTTATTTAAGAGAAGTTTACTATCCTCACGCCAATTATTAAAATATAAGAAAGAATCATTTGCAGAATTAATAGAGTCGGTGAAATTTGATATATTAACAAGAAGATTTGTATCGTCTGCGTATTGATTTATTATTCCGCTAGGTGGAAAATGACCATGAAAATCATTTACATATCACAAAAAAGCATAGGTCCTAAAATGGAACCCTGCGGCACTCCAGTATGAGATTTACGAGTGTCAGATTTATAAATTTGATTATTAGAATTTAAGGACACTAACTGAGACCTATTTTGTGTAAAAGACATAATCCACTGATTAGTAATACCGTGATACCTAATGTATTTAATTTTGACGATAAAAATTCAAGATTGATGCAGTCAAAAGCTTTGGAAAGATTGAAGAACATTCCTAAGCAATAGCATTTCTTGTCCATTCCTGAATAAATATTTTGTAGAAAAGAAAACATTGCTGTAAGTGTAGACATATTTTTCCTAAAACCATGTTGATTAACGGATAATAAAGAATATTTATTTAAGTAACAATTTAATCGGGTAAGAAATAATCTTTCAAAAACTTTAGATAAACAGTTTTGCATAGCAACCGGTCTATAGTTATCAACTGACAGCTTAGAACCGTTCTTGAAAATTGGTACTATTTTAGAAATTTTAAGTTTGTCAGGATATACTCCGCTGTAAAACGAGTTATTAATTATATCCGTCAACGGTTGGTCAATAGCGTCAATATATGATATTAATATTTTACAAGGTATGCCATCTGTGCCTGCTGAAAAAGTATTGGTGGTGTCAACAATTGATTGTTTCACCTCGTGTATGTCAGTAGGGATAAGAGACATGCTGTGATTAGAATATTGTACATTGGTGTTTGTGGTATTGTCACAAGTGGCCTAGTTTGTCTCTCCAACTGAGGGTTGAGGGACTATGATCTTGGATTCTACTATTGAAAAGAGTATGTTCAGTTTAATCTACATAAAGGCTACAAGATATCAAAAGGGTTTAAGAGCTTGACTCATATCAAGATTACTAAGGCAAGGGTTGTGCAAATAATGACAACGGTTAAAAGGATAACAATAAAACAACCGCATACGCGGTCGCTCATGACTTACGAGAGGATTTTGGATATAAGACCCACTGTGACTTGTCAGAACCTGTAAAATGCCAAACTGGGGGAATGAAAGAAAACACTGATTGAATGGTAACAGTAAAACTATTTATTATATTCTGTAATTACAATTATTATATTTATTCAATAAACGTATCTATTCCTTAAATCTCTTAGATTATTTATTTAACTATTTACCTTAGGTTAGTATAAATGACAAGGCCCTGTCGAGTGAAATCTACAATACTAGCACT
This sequence comes from Liopterus haemorrhoidalis, assembly GCA_963971575.1. Classification (NCBI taxonomy): domain Eukaryota; kingdom Metazoa; phylum Arthropoda; class Insecta; order Coleoptera; family Dytiscidae; genus Liopterus; species Liopterus haemorrhoidalis. The sequence goes on from CAXASN010000074.1 coordinate 91,678, forward strand.
CTGTCAGTGTTTGACCAAAAACAAATAGTTAGGGCTTTTAAGCAATCTTTAGACAACAATAATTAATAGTCAAAAACCACTTACATTGTAGACATAATTGAAGAACTTGGTCGATAATAACTTTTCAAACTTTTTTCAGCGTAGACGCTTGGCGGGGTGGATCTACATTTGCTGACTGAATTCAACTGATGACTGACTAGCTAGATCTCTACCCGTCTTTTATATCTAGTTTCGAACGGAACTTTTCTGGTTGAAATTTCCCAACGCTTCACCCTGACATTTCCATATATGAATATTCCACAATGTGGCCCGGTAATTTGTAACCAAAATGATGTAAGCAACTTGTTTTCTAAAATCTATCCGGTACACGTGCCGAGGTCAAATAGGTTTTAATTACTTTAATTTATTGATTTTAAATTTTAATTTCATGTAAAGCGGCTTATCAAAATTTGGGACTAATAAATATTGTTTTTTATATTCTTATAATTTACAGAAATGTATTTAACTTTAATTTCCCTACATGACAGTATTATCTTTGAACTCGGGCTTAAAATTTTTGGTTATATTTTCAATTTTCTCGATAAAATAATTGTTGAAAACGTTTGCTAATGAATTACCGTCTGATATTTGAATGTCATTAAGCTTTATTTCATTAATGTTATATTCGAGTTTTTTACCACAATGCTTTTGAAATATTTGCCATGAGGCTTTACTTTTATTATAAGACGATAAAATAATATTATCATAATATTTCTTTTTTGTATTTGTGGCGCCCGCTCCTGGCCCAGGTAGGGTAGGTGTACACGACGACACACAAGGGTTGACTTTGAAATGTCAAAAATTTAATTGTATGAGAATTTAATTTTATAAAATAAGGTCAGGTTCTTGGTTCAGTTGCGTTGCCAGGAATGATAATAAAAAGAGAAAAAAAATTATTATCAAAAAAAATAGTTGACAAAAATCAAAAAAAAAAATTTGTACAAAAAATTTAAACAATTATAATTGTTGCGGACTGCAACAATTAATAGCGGTAAGCGCAGCGGTGAAGACAGTCGATTACACTGAAAATTAATCCCACAACAAATTTATAAAAAATCTTGATTCTAAATTTAAAGAAAAATTTATATTAAAAGTCTACAAAAAAGGATGAATTTAAATGATTTCTCAACGCAAAATGTTGAGAAATGGGTACAGCTTTACTAGTAAATTTAAAACAAATATATTAGGCTAAATTAAAAAAATTATTTAAACAGAACGAACGACAAGTAGAAACGGTGAAACACGCGTTCAATCTGAGTTGCAACGACTTATGACGTCACTCAACAAAAATGAAAAAATTTGAAATAATTATAAATTTGACAATTTTTATAAATAAAATTTAGAAAATTATTAACAACCTTTCTCTCTGGTCTCACAAAAATGCAGTAATTAATAAATTACTGCCACAATGACCGATTTTAAACACAAAGGAAATCTGGAGGGAAAAATAACTTTAACAAAATATAAAAATAATAATAAATATACCCTGATATATTAATTAACAATTCACACAAAATCATCCTGATTAAATGGCACTGATTTTAACTCTAACACCAATTTAACAATCAAAAGACACATGTGCTTACCTCAGAGTTGGGCATTATTTAACTAAAATTTCGATCAACTAAAAATTTGAATGAAAATGTAATCAAACTAAATTAATCATCTTGTATTCAATCAATAATGGATGTAATCATAAATCCTTAACTAAATGACAATCATTAGTTTCAAATCATTAGTTTTTAATCATATTGTGATATTTTGACAGAAATTTTTTATTCGCTTCGATCAATTTATATATAATATTCCAATACTTTTATATAATATATATTATATATTATATATATCTACACACAAAATGCCAAAATATACCAAAATGACATAAACACGCACGCGTGGTAGGGCGCATATGCATGTGCAGGTGCATATGCGTGTGCAGGGCCGGCCTTAGCAAGTCTGGCGCCCCGGGCGAGATATTTTGCCGCCCTCATAAAAAAAAAAAATAAGAAAAATTAAGAAGGTCTTCGCCCCCCAGATCCAAGTGAAGAGCAAAAAAAAGGAAAAGGTCCTCACCTCCCAAATCCAAGTGAAGAGCCAAAAAAAAAAGGTCCTCACCTCCCAAATCTAAGTGAAGAGCCAAAAAAAGGTCCTCACCTCCCAAATCCAAGTGAAGAGCAAAAAAAAGGTCCTCACCTCCCAAATTCAAGTGAAGAGCAAAAAAAGGTCCTCACCTCCCAAATCCAAGTGAAGAGCAAAAAAAAGGTCCTCACCTCCCAAATCGAAACAAGTGAAGAGCAAAAAAAACAGTGTTCAAACACTAAATGCCAATGAACAGTAAGAGTGAAAAAATCAAATCTCAATCAAGATTTTAGTTTCAATCATAACTAAAAATTCAATCATGATAATGAGTAAATATTTAATTTAGTTACCAATGTGAATAACTGCACTATGATTGATGTACGTTATCATTAATCAAGTCTTGTAATTAAATTTTTAATCTCAATCGTTAATCATTAGTTTGATTGCAATTTGCCCAACTCTGGCTTACCTTGATAGAAAAAATATTAATGAATAAAAAATTGATGATTTTCACTAGCAAAAATCTACCAGCGGCTTTAAACATGTTTTATTTTAAGGAAACAAATGGTTATTTTAAATAAATCAAAATTAGGTTTAAATTAATGCAATAATAAATTATTATAGTATTATATAATATTATATAAAATATTATTGTATCGGGTAAAGTATATGGTAAAATATATTTGTATTTTAGGAATAAAATACAGGGAGGTTCTAAACATGTTTTTGTATAAAATGAATATTTATTTAAATTAGATAAAATTGATAAATATAATTTAGGATATAAAATGAAAAATACAAGGTAGTACGCCCTAAGTGGGTGCTTCAGTATTAATTATTTGTTTTTCCTTTTTAAATAAATCTTTCAAATTAAGAAAATATTTTTTTTAATTTATAAATTGTCTTGAGACGGTCCTGTTGAATTAAAATATCATATGTAATCCATGATGTGCTTTTCTTATCTTGTTTAGAATGGCACAGGGAGAAAGCTGAATTGAAATAATATAGGAACTGTAGCGCCCGCCTACGTTGGGTGGTGACCGTAGGACAAGACAGCGCTACACAGTGGTCGACAATTTAAAAACTCGAAGGACCGATGTGTATGGAAGCGCAGCGCGCCGGTAAATTGAGTGGTCTATTGTGTCGCGGACGAACGCGCAGTGAGTTGAGTAACCGCCGGTTTAACCTTAAAGAAAGGAGGGGGATTTTAACTCTTCTGCTCCTAGGGGCAAATCTAGGAGACTGCACAAAGGAGTGGAAGCCCTCGCTGGGGAGAGAAGGGTTAAAGTCCAGGCCCACAAATAAGGTGAAAGGAGGAGCCAATCCTGGTCGTTTCCCTCGATGACTCCTACCGACGATGTACCTAACACGAAATTATCGTAGACTCAACTCACTGGATATAATGTACACCTGGCAAGATACGGTGCAACGTAAGCTGGCCAGTGTACGTTGTCGGACACAATACAATAATAAACTGTACAAACTTATAATTTACACTATAAATAAATGTGTTTTGGTGAAAGCCAAGCCTTAATTCAGTATTAATTGAACTACAAATAAATATGCAACAAACAAATGGTTAAATTGCATTAATAATAAAGAAATATCAGCTGAAGGCACGTGAAAATAAACTACAATTAATTAATGTTAATACTAGAACATTAATATCTGCAAATTAACAATAATATGCAGTATTATTGTTACTAAAATATATTAGCTGAAGGCTATACTAAAGAGTTTAACAACAATAATAAATCTTAAACTGAAAATGAGTAAGTTCGGAATGAACTTACTCCAAAGTACACAATATTTTGATACAAACAAAATTCTAAATAGAATATTTTCTAATACAAATAAACAGAATAAAACTACAGTGTACGACACTTAGCTGGATTCTGGATATTCCTGAGGAGACGGAGATCCCTTCTGGAGCAGATAACAGCTGATCTTGGTTTCACTAATTTATAAGATGCACTATATTAAGTAATTCGTCAGTTTGTAAAGCTGACGAATGCGGTTTAAATCACTGATATTTCGGGTTGTAAATCCGAAATATATACGGCATAAAAAATAGCCGGGAAGCAAAAAACACTGATTTATAGGTTAAAAAACCATGCGGTCTCGAAAAACGTTATATTAACGAACAGGTAAATTTGTAATTGAGCGGTCAGCGACCTGTTAATTGCGGTTAACTAATGAATTAAATTTGCATAAAACTGCAAGGAAAAATTGGCAGATGGCCCTAGTTGGCCTAAAACATAGAAAATATACGGAAATTATGTATTTACGTTTAAATTAATTAAAATTACTAAATAAGGAACTTGGGGCGCCTAGCGGGCCCAACAGGAACAGATCATAAAATTGATTAAACATACAGTTAAAGTCATCATGTAGGTAGACTGAATTCCAATTTTCTTGACTAATTAAATAATTAAAATAGGCTAAATTCGATTTTGAAAAATTTCTCTTAATAGACACATTGGAAATACTGTTTTTTACTTTTGTAACAGGTAATTTAATAATGCATGGCTTATGCTTGGATCTTTGGTTTAAGCGGAACTAGATTTTGAATTCAAGTAACTTTTACCATATAAGTGAGACTTTTGATCATTATGATTAGCAAAAGCCCACTACGAACCTTAAAAGGAGATCTTCAATACCCATACACTGATATGGATATTGAAGATATTTTGGAAATAATTGAATTTCTTTTTGATGCCAGTTATTTTTCATATGAAAATAAATATTTTAAACAGATATTTGGGTTAAGAATGAGTAATCCATTATCATGTTTTAGCAAAAATAATATTAAATAATTTATTAGACAAAATTACAACTAAACTACCATTTAAACCAATAATTATTAAAAAATTTGTCGACGATTTATTTTTAGCCATACTGAAAGATAAAACTAACGAAATTTTAAACAATTTTAACTCCTTTAATAATAATAATAATAATAATAATAATAATAACATTGGTTTTATTTCGCAATAAATTGGAATACATTTGAGCTCCGTCAAGTTAGCAATGAATCGAGCCAGCAACTAATCGGCACGGACAGAAATATTACAGCGGACCAGATCAAGTAACGCTGTTCAATAAAATCTTTGCTTTTTATACAATTAAACAATGTCAAGTTCTGAACTTTTTTCCATTCACGAAGAATAGGTACAGGAATCGAATGATGGCTCAACGAAAATTTTCTCATTGGTCAGAGGCGCGCAATTAATTTTTTTCTCACGAAACCACTCGCTAGCAACATAAAATTAACAATATTGCTAGAATTAAACAATGTCAAGTTCTGAACTTTTTACCATCCATGAAGAATAGGTACAGGAATCGAATGATGGCTAAACGAAAATTTTCTCAATAGTCAGAGGCGCGCAATTAATTTTTTTCTCTCGAAACCACTCGCTAACAACATAAAATTAACAATATCGCTAGAATTAAACAATGTCAAGTTCTGAACTTTTTACCATCCATGAAGAATAGGTACAGGAATCGAATGATGGCTAAACGAAATTTTTCTCAATCGTCAGAGGCGCGCAATTAATTTTTTTCTCTCGAAACCACTCGCTAGCAACATAAAATTAACAATATCGCTATAATTAAATTAACGTCTAACCACGGTTTTTATCGATGTAGACAGTCGACGAAGCCAGTTCCACCGTTCTTTCGATTATAGTACTTATCCGTGCCGAGCCGTTGTTACTACATCTCTACCATATTTAACCTGATTTAAAGTAAACGATACAACTGACATTTACATGCTTGTATTACCTATCCTTGCCTATTTCATGTCATATTTGTAACATTTCACTTATTATTAGAATCAATATTATTAGTAAGTGAAATGTTACAAATACGACCTGACATGAAATAGGCACGGATAGATACTACAGGCAAGTAAATGTCAGTTAATCGTAAAATAGTACTCATCCGTGCCGAGCCATTGTTACTACATTTCTACCATATTTAACCTGATTTAAACTAAACGATATAACTGACATTTAGGTCCCTGTATTACCTATCCTTGCTTATTTCATGTCATATTTGTAACATTTCATTTATTATTATCAATATAATTAGTAAGTGAAATGTTACAAATATGACCAAACATGAAATAGGCACGGATAGATACTACAGGCACGTAAATGTCAGTTAGAACTGGCTTCGGTGACAGTCTTCATCGATAAAAACCCAGGTCACAGGATTTATTTCGGAGAGAACGTGGTTTTGAGGGAAAAAAATTAATTGCGCGCCACTGAATATCGGGAAATTTTTTATAATATTTCTTAATTGGTAAAAAATTCATGGTGACACATTTTATACGAGAAAAAAATTGCGCGCCTCTGGGTATTTGTTTAAATTTTCGTTTAGCCATCATTCGATTCCTGTACCTATTCCTCATGAATGGTAAAACGTTCAGAACTTGACATTGTTTAATTCTAGCGATATTGTTAATTTTGTTGTTAGCGAGTGGTTTCGAGAGAAAAAAATTAATTGCGCGCCTCTCACTCATGAGAAAATTTTCGTTTAGCCATCATTCGATTCCTGTACCTATTCTTCATGGATGGTAAAAAGTTCAGAACTTGACATTGTTTAATTCTAGCGATATTGTTAATTTTATGTTGCTAGCGAGTGGTTTCGTGAGAAAAAAATTAATTGCGCGCCTCTCACTCATGAGAAAATTTTCGTTTAGCCATCATTCGATTCCTGTACCTATTCTTCATAGATGGTAAAAAATTCAGAACTTGACATTGTTTAATTCTAGCGATATTGTTAATGTTATGTTGCTAGCGAGTGGTTTCGTGAGAAAAAAATTAATTGCGCGCCTCTTACTAATGAGAAAATTTTCGTTTAGCCATCATTCGATTCCTGTACCTATTCTTCATGAATGATAAAAAGTTCAGAACTTGACATTGTTTAATTCTAGGTGCGTTCGGAATAAGCTAATAATCTACACATTCTGCATAATTTACACAAGACTCTTGTGTAAATGTGTAAATTATGCAGAATGTGTAGATTATCAGCTTATGCCGAACGCACCTTCTATAAAAAGCATGGGCTGCGTTAGGCGCAAATAGTCTTTGTTGCTGTGCGCCAAAAATTTTAACTAACTAACTATAAAAAGCAAATGTTTTATTCAACAGCGTTACTTGATTTGGTCCGCTGTAATATCCCGTCCGTGCCGATTAGTTGCTGGCTCGATCCATTGTTAACTTCACACGTATAAAATAAATAGGTTCTTACCAATTCCGGATATAATAATACCAGCCTGGAATAATATTTTAATTTTTCAATACTCGTAAAAAGTCTGCATAGATATTTTTCTTAAGTGTGAGACAGATAAAACAAATATTTGTTAAACAATACGTTATAACTAATAGTAGTAGCATTAATAGTACATAAACTTGTAGTTAATATTCAAATAAACAGAGTTACTCGCCGTATAATTAGCAACATTTATTAAATACAGTATGTAGCTGTCCGTGTAGAGCTCGTTCAGAGTTACCAACCAATTTTTCCACATTAAGAGAAAATAAATTGCTATAGTCCGTTCAAAGGTGAGAATGCAGTATTGAAAACTGACACGCTCGCATACGCAGTCTGGTGGTCAAATATTGTACTAGGCGCCTGTAATACTGTTTGAACTTATTACATATGTTCTAGTGTTGATTTTTTGTTAGAATGTCGATAGAAGTTGTGAAAAATTATGAACCACGACATATTTAGCTAGCTATTTAGTTAAGAAATATATAAACCTCCCTAAAACTAGTTATTTTAACCCCTTCAAATAAAATCCCTTTATTTTGTAGGTTTTTTAGTGAATTGTTTTATTTACAGAAAGTCTATACGTAATAAGACACAATTGTAACTAATTTAACTTTAGAAATAATCAATGATTATTGATTTAATATCGGAATATTTCCAATATGTGATTTAAAATAGGCGTTATATTACCGCTTTTTAAAATTCAAATAAAATAAGGAATGGCGGAATAGCTTCAAAACTTCCAGATTATTAACGTCTATAACAATCTCATGTGTTAATGGTGTTATGGACTCCATCTTATTAATATATTATAGAAATTACGCAGACTGCAGATCAAACAAATACAACAAAACACTAATTTGAGGTTAGAACTTGGAATCGCAGAGATCTCGGCGCCAATCTTTACACCCTAAACCGTCCAAAAAGCAATTGCTCACAAGTGCACACACCGACAACACACAGTGGGGCGCACACTCACACTCGGAGTGTAATTTCTGAACGCACCCCTGTCGATTCCCTTTACACCCGCGAAATTTGAATGTATCCATTATTATTCCCAAAAAAATAGTTGTTAAAATAGACAAGTATACATCTCCACTTCAACATGGATTTATTAAAAACAGATCAGTGGACACAGCTCTTTTCAATTACATCAACGATATTTTGCAAATAGTGGATGGGGCCAAAGCCGGGTTAGGAATCTTAGCAGACTTAAGTAAAGCCTTCGGCTGCGTCGATCACACCATTTTACTGACAAAAATGGAACGATACGGAATTCGAGGTCAAGCCCTGGAATGGTTCAAATCATTCCTGTCGAACGGATCCCAATATACAAGAACCCGAATTAATAATAAAACATATCCCCCGCAGGGGAAGTTCATAATGGCCATAACACCTAGCCATTTGTAGAGCTTTCGGGCCTGATGATCCCGCGTACCCTCAATCACGCAAGGGAAGTTCATAATGGTCGCATCACCTGACCATATAGAGCTTTTGGGCCTGATGATCCTACGTACCCTGAATCACATATCATTTGGGAGGAGACAGTTCAGAGAAGCCGATTGTGGGAATAGGCTTATCTGTTGTCTCTTTGATCTCCCACTTAAATTCCTACCCACGTGTTTGCCGTGCGTGGAGACCCGTAACGCCGGAGAAGAGGGTCCTGGTCGGTTGAGGGAGACTGCTGCCCGCGGACAGTACTATCCCAACACGCCTTCTTTGGCCTCGGATTCGGTAAAACGGGAGGCTGAGTCTGGTCAGCTCAGTCAATCGGCTGGTGTCACGGTTCATGAATAGAGTGGCTCCACTACTGGATCGTGGATGCCGGGGTAATGCCGTGCCACTAGACAAGTATTCGGGGGTCTGTGGGAGCGGATGCAGCTCGCCCGGTTCCAGAGTTGGCTACTACTGGTTCTCGAGCGGGTCGAGCAGCCCGTGACTACTTCCTCCGATGCTATACCATCCTGACATGCCTGGCGCAATGAGCCGGTTTGCGGTCAACGTCCCCTGTGTGGGGCTCCCTGGTGGGTGGGCATGGCAGGGTGATGAAACTTAGTATACGGGTATGGCGACTACCCGGAGGGATAAAAATTTCTTAAATTCCGCCACTAGTGAGAGTAAACTCCGTAAAAAATCAAACAAGAGACCTCGTCGTGATGCTCAGTCATCCGACGAGGGATGTGTTAGGCCAGCTGCCAAGAAGGCAGAAGGTAAAAGAAGTGTTGAGTATTGTGCGCCAGTACCACGATTTCTCGTCGTGAAGGTACAAGAAGAGGGTAAGTCTTTTAAGGAGATGTCCCCTTTCTTCGTTGCCCGAACGTTGAGAAATACGTGCTCTACTGGTATAAAGTCGGTGCGTAAGTTGTCGGACGGTACACTGCTAATAGAAGCAGAGACTGAAGCGTCGTCAACGCTGCAAAAATTAGTGAAGTTTTCTGAGTTTGGCATTTCAGTACAGCCGCATAAGGCACTGAATTGTTCGAAAGGCGTCGTAACGGATCGTGACCTGGCGTATGTTACGGAGGAAGAGTTCGTGCAGGAAATGGCATCGCAAGGTGTCATTGAATGCAGGAAGCTCAACCCTCGTAACGGCAAGCCTTCGATCTCCATGGTGGTGTCCTTCGCTGGTACCAAGTGTCCAACATCGGTAAGGGTGGGGTATAACGTTTGTAGCGTTCGCCCCTACTATCCCAACCCGATGCGATGCTACAAGTGTCAGCGTTATGGGCACACCTCAAGTCGTTGTGGTAAGCACACCATCTGTGCCAACTGCGGACAGGATCAACATGAAGTTGAAACTTGTCCAAACGCGGCACACTGCGTGAACTGCAAAGGGGCGCATGCCTCTACTTCACGCCACTGCCCAACGTACTTGGAGGAGAAGGCAATACAGGTCATTAGAACGCAGGACAGGATACCGTATTTCGACGCCAAGAGGAAATACAAAGAGAGCGCGCCGGTTACTTTCGCGAAATCTTTCGCGCAAGTAGCTGCAAAGCGAACTGCAAGTGTCCAAACTCAGACAGAGTTAGTGCCTCGTCCGACAACTGCAGCAGCAGTAACAGTCGCTACAAATACTGCGAAGGAAAAGGTGGTATTGGTCCCAGAGACTAAAATTCAGACCCCACAACCTGGGGGATCGGGTCTGAATAAATCCCCCTCCCCTAAAGGAGAACGCACTCAACCCCAGTTCTCCCAACCACCTAAGGAGAAGACACCACAGTCTTCTCCACAAACGAGAAGCGACCAGAGAATGGTCGCTTCTACTAAACCCTCATCAGTTACTCCTGAAAAGGAAACTGATAAGGGATCCGTTGGTTCTCACTGGATACCAGTGAGAGCCAAACAATCAAAAAAGGAGTCCAGTGTGTCCATCAAAACACCTGGACTACCAAATGAAAGTGTAGCCGAGAAAATGGCTGTAGACCCGCAACCTAAGGGTAAACCAAAGATCATTAGGTTGCGGGGTAACTCCCCTAAACAGAAATGAATGGTCCACTAATCCAGTGGAACTGTAACGGTGTATATCAGCGCTACGAAGAACTGCGACTTTTATTGTCAGATTTTGCGCCTTCGTGTGTATGTCTGCAGGAAACAAACTTCAACGAAACCGACACATTCTCTCCTCGGGGATACTCCGTGTTTCGCACGGATTTCCTTACGGGGTTAAGAGCATGTGACGGCGTGGCAATTCTCGTTAGAGACACATTGTACCACGATCCTGTAGACATTGACACGGAGTTGCAGGTCGTAGCAGTTCGTGTTGCACTTCCCCTCCAGGTGACGATTTGTTCTATCTACCTTCCCCCTGGTGTTCGAACTGACATCCGAGATGTCGTGAACATCATCGATCAACTCCCACCACCCTTCATACTACTAGGCGATTTTAACGCCTACAATGTGTGTTGGGGATCGGTGCGGAACGATCGACGGGGACGTCACCTGGAAAATATGTTGAACGAATTGAATTTGAGCTTTCTGAACGACGGCAGACCCACGCACTTTTGTGCAGCAACGGGTACATTTAGTGCTATAGATCTTAGCGTTGTTTCAGGAGCCATTGCTCCGTTGTTCAAATGGGATGTGCATCACGACCTGTGCGGTAGTGATCACTTTCCAATCCTCTTAAAGCCTCTGTTTAATACTGTTACCGAATCCCGCTGGCCACAGTGGGTTCTTCGGAAAGCAGATTGGACCAAGTTTGCGGAATCATTCTCGCATGAGGATATTCCGAGCTTGACCGTAGACGAAGAGGTGAATCATTTCACGGACTCCATCACAAGCGCGGCTAAAGACAGCATACCGCTGTCATCCACTCAGCCCCGTAGAGTTCCCGTTCCCTGGTGGAACGAGGAATGCGACTTGGCGCTACGTGAAAGGAGACACCTCTTCAATACATTCCGTCGTTGTCCAACAGAGGAAAACATGATAGCTTTCCAACGAGCGAAAGCTCGTGCTAAGAGGATTGTGAAAGAAAGCAAGCGCGAATCATGGCGCAAATACGTGTCCACCGTTACAGTTGCCACTCCAGTGGCCAAAGTTTGGGAGAAAGTCCGGAAAATATCCGGTCTAAATACAGCTACAGCCATTGCTGGTCTATCGGTAAATGGTAACGTAGTTACCTCAGCGGTCGAAATTGCCAACACTTTGGCATCTAATTTTGCGTTCAATTCTAGCTCTGAACATTATTCACCCGAGTTTTTAACTCGTAAAGCAGGCCTCGAATCTATACCTCTAAATTTCTTTTCTAGGAATGACGAGGTATACAACCTGCTTTTCTCTCGTGAAGAGCTAGATAGCGCGATGTCAAAGTGTAAGGATAGCTCTCCTGGTCCAGATGCGATACATTATCGTATGATCCGAAATCTTCCGGAATCATCCAAGTCTAGGCTTTTGAATGTCTATAATAGGATATGGACTGAGGGCAAGTGCCCGACCAAGTGGAAGGAATCTCATATAATTCCTATCCCCAAAGTCGGGAAAGATAAACACTTGCCTTCTAGCTATAGACCTATATCACTGACCAGTTGTCTCTGCAAGCTCATGGAGCGAATGATCAGCAAGCGTCTGATTTGGTTTTTAGAATCAAACGACTTGCTGACCAATACACAGTGCGGTTTTCGCCGTCACCGCTCAACAGCAGATCATCTGGTCAGACTAGAGACAGCTATCAGGAATGCTTTCGTTGAAAACAAACACCTGGTAGCTGTGTTTTTCGATATTGATAAAGCCTATGACACTGCATGGATTTATGGGATTCTCCGTACTCTGCATTCCTGGGGTCTCCGGGGACGCTTGATGTTCTTTATAAAAGACTTCATGTCGAACCGGCGCTTCAGGGTGCGGATCGGAAATACCCTGTCACAAATGTTCGCACTGGACAATGGGGTCCCACAGGGCTCCATACTGAGCGTTACGTTATTTTTGATTGCCATTAACGGTGCAGCTTCATGTATTCGATTACCTGTACAGAGTTCGATTTTTGTCGACGACATTGGTATCTTTGTCGCCGGACAAAAGACTAGTACAATCGAACGTCAGCTCCAGCTGACCATCAATCGTCTCGATACATGGGCAACCGAAAATGGCTTCAAATTCTCGACCAGCAAAACTGTGTGTGTCCATTTTTGTAGGAAAAGGGGTGTCCATCCCAACCCTACACTCACGCTAAATGGAGCACAGTTACCATTTACCGATACTGCCAGATTTCTGGGTCTCGTTTTTGACAGTCGTCTAACTTGGCGGGCACATTTTTTGTCCGTCAAGAAAAAATGCCAAAAGTCGCTCAATTTGTTGCGGGTCCTCAGTCACAAGACATGGGGTGCAGACCGCACTGTCATGTTGCGTTTATATCGCTCTCTAGTGCGCTCTAAGCTGGACTATGGATGTCTAGCTTATGGGTCAGCTAAACACCAAGAGATAAGAATTCTTGACACTGTACATCACACTGGGGTTAGATTGGCCACAGGTGCATTTCGCACCAGTCCAATACTAAGCCTGCTGTGTGAAGCAGGCGAACCGTCACTGTACAATCGTCGTAAAATTCTATCCCTGCGGTATATGGCTGCACTCAGTGCCAAGCCAGATCATCCCGCGTATGACCCTATTCTACAAAATAGGCATACAGAGATTTATGACAGAAAACCAAGAGCCAATAGGCCCTTTGGTTTGAGGACTTTCGACATTTTGGGCGATATTGATTTTAATATGCCCGAAATGGCAAGTTTCGTTTTGTGTGCTGTTCCACCATGGACGCTACCGCGTCCACTTGTGAACCTCACATTAACTAGGTTTGATAAAGATACTACGTTGCCTATCGAATACCAACATGAGTTACAAAGAACACTGGTCCCTAGGTTCGAGGATACTGTCATTTTTACTGACGGATCAAAATCCGGAACCAGGGTTGGGTGTGCGTTCGTTGTTTTGAATCCACGCCAACAGTTTCAGTACCGTCTGCACTCCATAACGAGTGTGTACACTGCTGAGCTGTACGCTATTTTCAAGGCCCTGTGTTTTGTTTCGTCAGAGCAAAGTGGGTCAAGTGTTATCTTGACGGACTCGCTGAGCGCTCTGAACAGTATCCAAGATCCAGATCCAGTGCATCCTCTTGTACTAAAGATCCGGTTGCTACTCCACAATCTGAATGCTCAGAATGTGAGGGTAGAGCTGTTTTGGATACCGGGACATGTTGGTATTAAAGGCAACGAAGCGGCAGATGCAGCTGCAAAAGCCGCCTCTCACAGACCTATGATTGATGTGAGTTTCGTTTTTCCAGATGACGCAAAGAGTCATCTGACACATCTGGTTTTAGACATGTGGAAACATGAGTGGAGCCGCACACAGAACGTTAAGTTACGACAGATTAAGGGAGACGTTAAACCATGGGGTTCTTCCTGCAGGATTAACCGCAGGGAGGAAACTGCCATCACACGCCTTCGTATAGGTCACTGTTGGTGGACCCATGGACACCTCCTTCGAGGTGAAGAGTCCCCTGTCTGTGAGACGTGTAACACAGATTTGTCTGTGTTACACTTTTTAACTGAGTGTGTACAGTTCGAGGATGTCAGGGAGAGGTTAGGCCTGTGCTATGACCTGTCAGTTGCTTTAGGTGACGACAGGGTACTCATGGACAGACTGATACTCTTCCTGAGAGAATCGAACTTATTGTTTTATGTGTGAAGTCTTGCACCTTATTTTAATGTGTTTCTAGTTATTGACTGTGATATTCGATGGTAATTGGCCCCTTTACAGCCTCTTACCATCACCCTGAGTCTGTTCATATTTTCGAACAGACTTTTTATATTATTTATTTGTGTTTGTCAGTGCAAGATTTCTTTTATTTATTTTATGAGTATGCGAATTTTTAATGATTTTATCTATTTATTTATTGTCTAATATATTGTTTTTAATAAATAGTCTAGTCATTTAAATGGGCTGCGTTAGGCGCAAATAGCCTTTGTTGCTGTGCGCCAAAAATTTTAACTAACTAACTAACTAACTAATAAAACATATCGCTCCAAAAATCAACCCTTAGAAATAGGGGTGCCACAAGGCAGTGTAATTGGTCCGACTTTATTTATACTATACTCCAACGATCTTCCCAATTATTTTAACAAAATAAAAAATTTAACAATAACTTCTTTCGCACATGACAATAATTTCCTTATAAAGTGCGAAACCGATAACGGATTCGCTTCACACTTACAATCAATATTAACACATTAAAGGCGGGGGATCTTGACGAAAGTAAGCGTAGGTAACGCGGCGACCGCCCCGCCTCGTTTTTCGTCCTAGAGCGGGCGATATTTTGTGTAATCATAAAAAAATTTAGACATAAAAAAGTTTATTTAAACTCTTAAAACTACAAGAAATATTAAAAAAGAACTGAACACTAATTACAAAAAATGTTTTAAAGTACATATTATGAGAGGAATCTAGTATTTTTTATGTGATAATGTTGATAACACTCGCCACGGTGAAGAGGTGCATTGCAAAACTCGCATTTAAAGCAAGTCAAATTCCATGTACCAAGTTGTGGCTCTTCAATGTCCGCCTTTAAGCTACAGTCGAGATAAATCGTAGTACTACGACTCCCGCCTTTAATGTGTTAAGTAATATACACAGTTGGACCGAAAAAAACAAATTAACTTTAAATATAAATAAAAAAAATTATGTTTTATTTAAATCAGTTCAAAATAAAATAAATTCTTACAACCACTAAATTTACAATGGTCAAGAAATTGAAACTTCTGAGAATGTAAAACTGCTAAGTCTCACTATGGACTCTCAAATAAATTGGACCGCTCATTGATCAAAGATTAAGCTCGTGTCTCTATGCGTTAAGATCACTAAGAAACCATTGTAATGAGAACACGATGAGAACATTATAATTTTCTTGTTTCCATTCAATTTTAAAGTCTAATATAATACACTGGGGTCAATCAAATGAATGGAAACGCATTTTTCGACTACAAAAATCAGCGATACGAATACTAGCCTCTATCAAATATAGAGATTCTTGTAGAGAGTCTTTTAAAAAATTAGAGATATTGACGCTCCCGTCCGAATACATTTTATCCCTGTGTATGTTTTGTTACAAAAATAAGAATCTTTTCTACACTAATAATCATGGATACTAAACAAGAAAAAAAATCTACTTGTTCCTAAGTCTCACAATTCGTCTCGTTACCAAAAAGGAGCATATTTTAACTGCTACAATTACTTTAATTCAAAATTAAAAAACATAAAATCTGTCAGCAAATTCAAATACAGTGTTAAACGTCTCCTAATTGATAAATGTTTGTATGATTTAGATGAATACTGTAGAAATTAAAATAGTTATGTACAAACATTTTTATTATAATTATTGTCATATTTGTATCAATTCTTACTTTTGACTTGCGATACATGTATAACATTGTATTTTTATTTATCTGTAGTATACATAATGTACGTACATATTAGCAAAATAAATTATTATTATTATTATATTATACATTTTCGTATTACATAAAATTTTATTACAATTCAAAAATTTTACATAAAACGATAATGTATACAAGTTATAAAGTAAGAAGGGAGTATAAACAGAAACACAAAGTATATAAAATTGAACATTATATTATTACGTATTATACATATACATTAGTAGGTACATAAATAGTAAGATTTAGAAGTCTAAAAAATCTTAAAAATCTTTGGGTCACAATCTAGCACAGTGGCGAATTAAGTTGCTTGGGGGCCCTGGGCGGTAAAATTAAAATGGTCCCTCTATTATTTTAAATAGAATGGAAATATTGGTATATAGACTTTGGTAGGCTCCCCGGCTTCGTGAGCCCCGGGCGGCCGCCCACCGATTAATTCGCCTCTGGGCTACAGTCAAAAATCACTTGGACATACATACAACTTGGCCAATTTTCCTTCAGAATGTCATTTTCAGTTTTATTATTTTGATTATGTTTTTTATTTCTAATACTTTTAATTTTATTCAATTTTTATTTATTTTATTTCCTGGAACGGCTGCGGAGCTCCTGAGAAGTGCACGCGGAGCAGTAAGGGCTCTGCGGAGCACAGGTTGGGAACCGCTGATATAGATGATAGATAAGGTGTAAGTATTAGTTTATAAAGATTAAATAAAGGGGCAGGCTAACATTTCATCGGTTCTGAATCTTTTTGTGGACCGTCTTTTTTTACTTTTTTTGCCGAAAGTATCAAAATTTTAGACCGTAACTCAAAACTGAATTAATATTTGTGATCTAAGGCTAAAAATATATAAGTATACCAAATTTCGAACAAAAATTTAAAAAAAAATTCTTCCAAATTTCGAAAATTTTGGTCAAAATTTTTTTGTCTCAGATTTTAGCCAAAATATAGTTTTAGGCTAACTTTGGGATGAGGATTATGAAAAAAAATATTTAAAAAATTCATGCTTTCCTAGTTTTTGAGTTAGAGCTGATTTAGGTCAGTTTCTTGCCTATAATTCCAAAACTTTTGCCCAAAATTCAAAATGGAACAGATTTTCTTGATCTCTGACGTAAAATGCATATATGTACAAATTTTGAATAAAATTGGAGACAACAATTTTTTACTTCAAAATCACGATTTTTTTAAGGTCTACCCCTTACGATTTTTTCGATATTTGGCCATTTTCAAGGATTTTGGATTACTGCCCCTACAAAACTTAATAATATGTTTATTTAAACCCAATTTTTTTCTTAGACTAAACAGTGTAGTAGAATTTTAAAATTTCAAGCTACATATTTATATCCCTAACCATTTTTTTGTAAGCAAATTTCAAAATTTTCAAAAAAAAAAATTTTAAAAATGAAAAAACTTCAAAATAAAATTGTTTCGAAATCTGGTTACAAGTAAATTAGGACCTCAAGATTTCAAAAATTTCAACCGCAGGCCTTTATTGCATTTCGTTTTTGAGATTAAAATAGAGATTAAAATTTGTCATAATTTTAAAATACGCAAAACGAGTAAGGCCTCAAATTTTTTCTAGACTTTAAGGCGGCGCACAACCCTATAGTCCTCAATAGTTTTTTATACAAAACTAATAATCGGAAATAAAATTAATAACAATCTATATATCAAAATTTGCAGCGAATTTTTATCTATCTAATAGGATATTTTTAATTGTAGAAAACACTGTTGGGTAGTTGTAAATAAGCAAATTGCATTATAGACGCTATATTGTAAACCAATCGACGCATACGATGCGTACGATGCGGCAAATTGTACCTAAAGCTTCATTCTACAAATATGATTGTAGTTATTTTGTTGTATTGTGAAAATTACTTATAGTTATTGTACTTGGTAATCTATTTTAGCCGCCCTCTTGAATCTGCCGCGGTTTTCAAAATTGGTGTTACGGGTAAAAATGATTTATTTTTCGTGAAGAATGCGTGTACCAAGTGGCATTCTATTATCTTTAAGTATAATATTTTTCGACGAAGGCTCTAAACTATAAGTAATCAAGTCGAAAAAAAAATTGACGTATTATTTGAACATTTCTACACAAAACTATATAAATATAAAAGTTATTCTAATCCCAAAAATAGATTTAAAAAATTACAGAACAATATCTCTGATGTCTCTTTTTAAGTTATTGAGCGATAATATTTTTACAATAAATGTTTCTCCAATTAAAACTATCTTATTAGATAGATACAAATTCGGTGCAAAATTTGATGTATAGGTTGATAGTAATTTTATTTCAGATTGTTAGTTTTGTATAAGAAACTAGTAACGTCTGGGGGTTATACGCAGCCTTAATAAACTACGAGGAATCCAAAAATTCTAACGTCAGGTTGTGTTCTCTAACCGTTTTTGAGTTGTGGTTTTTTTAAACTAACAATTTTCACAAATTATGTAAATTATGCCATAAAAAAAATTGTCACAATCTCAAAAGGCATTAAACGATTAAAGCCACAATTTTTTTCTAGACTAAATAAACTACAAGGAATCCAAAAATTTCAACCGCTGGTCGCTATCTCTAACCATTTTTGAGTTGTGATTTTTTTATTTTACAATTTTCACAAAGAATGTAAATTATGCCATTAAAAAAATTGTCATTATCTCAAAACGTTTTAAACGATTAAAGCCCTAATTTTTCTCTAGACCAGTGGTGCCCAACTTTTTTTACTTGCGGAGCCCTTTTTTAATCAATTTATTTCCCCTGAATCAATTTAATGACGGAGCCCCTAGGCCTACCCTATGTCATACAAATTAATGGTGTTTTTAAAAGTAATGTTACGGGGGAGGGGGTAGATTTTTTAATTAATATAAATTCACTTTTCTCTTCCACAGCTCACATATTAATAGATAGATAGATTCTTATAAAATGAAGCAAATAATCAAAATACACGCAATTATTCACACAAAAATGCATCTCGCCAATCACATAGTCATAAAACGGCTAGAGCAGTGGCGAATTAAGTTGCTTGGGGGCCCTGGGCGGTAAAATTAAAATGGGCCCTCTATTATTTTAAATAGAATGGAAATATTTGTAATTAGACTTCAGTAGGCCCCCGGATTCGTGGCCCCCCCGGCTTCGTGGGCCCCGGGCGGCCACCCACCTCTTAATTCGCCTCTGATCTAGCACATAATGTGAAAAAGTCTTTTTTCATATCCTTCTTTCCAGTTTAAGAATCTAAAATTCACACTATAGGTCACAAACACGTTCTTTACTTTGCAGTTAATAAAAACTTGTCCTGAAGGTCAAATTTCAAGTTAAGGCATTCTAATTTAGTTCTATGAACTTGTTTAATTAGATGCCTCAATTTACGAAATTAATAAACTGTGCGTCACAGCTAGGATATTTAATTCTAATTTCTTTTTTAGAATTTGTTTTATTAAAAATATCGTGCACATTTGCAATGTGCCTTTACTACGACGATTTATTACAATCAGACCATGGCCTTGAACATCATCTGAACATTTAACGTACAACGTTTTAAGACATGCAATTTGCGCGTGAATGATTGCAACCCCCTACAATAAGACCTTGAAGCCTTGAACAAATATGAATACCAAAATTAAAGTAGATGGGCTTGAACACCACTAAAAAACTCAAAGTACACATTTTAAGAGATCCATTTTTCGCATAAATGATAGAGACCCCCCCAATCAACCTCTGAGCCAGTCCTATGAAAAACAACTGGGTACGCGCCTCATGGTAAACAACGAGATAATTATATAATAAAATATTTTAATAAGTATGATTACTAGAATTAAAGTAGGGTAAAACCGAACACTCGTGGAAAATTGTTATAAATTTTATAATTTTCCGAGATAAGAAATATAAATACGGCAGCAGATACACACTTTATATGTATGTACACTTTATATATAATGTTTTTTTATACGTCTAACGGCATGGGAATACTTTGTAAATGCTTTATCACACTACTCACATTAAAAGAGGTTTTGTCCAGAATAAGTTCGTTTGTGTCTATTGAGAAGTGATGACGCTTGAAATGCAGTGTGATAAACACTGCCCACATTTGAATGGTTTCACTCCAGAATGTACTCGTTTGTGAATACTGAGATTTGATGATGCTGAAAATGTTTTACCACACTGATCACATATGGAAGGATTTTCTCCAGAATGTACTCGTTTGTGATTAATGAGATGTGATGACCTTGAAAATGCTTTACTACACTGCTCACATTTATATGGTTTGTCTCCAGAATGTATTCGTTGGTGAGAAATGAGACCTGATGACACTGAAAATGCTTTATCACACTGATCACATTTGAAAGGTTTCCCTCTAGAATGTATTAGTTTGTGTCTAATGAGATGTGCTGACACTCTAAATGCTTTATCACACTGCTCACATTTGTATGGTTTCTCTCCAGAATGTACTCGTTTATGAACAATGAGATGTGCTAACTGTGAAAATGCTTTATCACACTGTTCATATTTGAATGGTTTCTCTCCAGAATGGACTCGTTTGTGAATACTGAGATTTGATAACTGTCCAAATGCTTTTTCACACTGGTCACATTTGAATGATTTCTCTCCAGAATGTAGTCGTTTGTGAGTAATGAGAGCTGATAACTGCGAAAATGCTTTATCACACTGCTCACATTTGAATGGTTTCTCTCCAGAATGTAGTCGTTTGTGATTAATGAGAGTTGATACCCGTGAAAATGTTTTATCACACTGCTCACATTTGTATGGTTTTTCTCCAGAATGTACTCGGTCGTGAACAATGAGAGCTGATAACCACGGAAATGCTTTATCACACTGACCACATTTAAATGGTTTCATTCCGGAATGTCTAATGAGATGTGATGACCTTATTGTTGAAGATTGTTTACGCTTGCTGAGAGCCAACGACTCCAAACTCTCATCTGATTCACGGGAAGATGTTTCACTAGCTGCAAGCAAATTTACATTAATTATTGAGACAAAGATTCAGTTGTTGAAATATAGTCTTTTTCTAATATTAACTTTTGCTGAAGGTCGCTACATAGAATATTTTTGGGAAAAGTTTAAGAATTGCTATTTTCTATATTATGAAGAATACGAAGATTAAATTAAGATAGATAAATTATTTTAATCTTCAAATAAAAATATTAAGTTGGAAAAACGAGTTATTACAAGCCTTGTTTTGTTTTTATCTATCAAAGAACTTTCCAATCGTTGTGTCGCAACACCTTTATGTAGCAGGACTCGTTAGTATGTTGTGAATTTTTTTGAATACATGATTATGCTGTTCTTGTTGTACAAATCTAAATGAAACTAAAAAAGAAACATTCAGTTTATAAAAGCAATTAAAACTTACACAAGTAATTAGTGTTTCGTTTTGTTTACATCTTTTTTAAACAAATTATTTTTTGTTTTGTTTTTTTTTTTTTTTTTCGAGCAAAACTAAGTGTGTTGCGTAAATACAAATGTTGAAAAGCACTGGTCTATCGGACACAAAATGTATTTTTGTTAAATAAATCTTGAGGGCATTATAATAATACTATTAATAATATTAATTCGTGTTAATTACATTAAATCATGTTTATCGAAATCAAAATTAAATCAAGTCATTACATATTAACATATTAGAATCAAAAAAGTATAAAGATAATTAAAGTTAATGTTACAAGAAATAAATTAAAATAAGTAATCCAAGTAAATAAAATAATAAAGAGATAAAAAAAACTGTTGGTACTGTATAGGCAATTCTCAGTCAGGATTGAACTCACTATGTTTTAATATCTCAGGTTTTAGTTCCCTGACTGGAATAGGTAGGTGGTTGTAAAAAAATGATTTTGGGGCGGCGGATGTTTAACTTTCCCTGGTGTCATATACATAAGTATCTGAATTGGAACTACAAACTCTCCGTCACTGTACTCCTGTGCATTCAGTACAAGTATATGGAAACTGGGAATACCAGTATTGGAATAATATTGAATTATTGACTGACCTGTATCTTGTCCAGCTGCACTTTCCTCATATTCACCGCCATCTCCACATTCCGACTTGATGTCAATCTCCTCAGTGATGATGCTCTCAGTGTTGTAGTCATACTGCGACATGTCGTCAGTAGATGATGTGCCACATATCTCCAGAGGATCGCGATCCTCTGAAATATAAATATTTGTAAAAAAAAATCAGCTCTGGAACTAGCAGAAAAAGAAGAAGATGACAATCAAGATGATATAAATGAAAATAGGATCATAATACATCGTGCCATGCATCACCAGAATATCGGGACTCTCTGAAATATAAATACTCATAGTTAATGTGATAATATCTATATTTTTAATATATATATATATATATATATATATATATATATATATATATATATATATATATATATATATATTTGTCAGTTCGCCTGCATCAGAAAATATTGAAATTTCAATTTATTATAAAATGAACATTATGAATTATTTCATTAGGCGGGAATTAACCAAGTACACACATAAAAAGTAATTGATTGGGTCGCTCATAAGAGAGAAAGATACTGACGGACATTAAGGTGGATATTGGTTGTTTAAAAGTAGTATTTCGTTAAAGTGGTAATTCGTTATGCGAGGTACGCCTGTAAAGAGTATCTTGTTTAAGTGGTTAATAACAATAAGGGCTTAAGTGGTTAATAAAGCCTCTACTGACAAGTGTTTGAGGCAGTTGTACTTTCTACGATATTTCCTTCACATTCACTACTGTCCTCAGGTTCAGACTTGGTGTCATTACTTACTGTACCTTCATGATAAAAAACAACTGTAACTACATCTGTGACACCTGAAATAAACACGTCATTGTGAAATCTAATCGAATATGTTTGATTTAAAATATATATTTTATTTAAAAGGTTCACTAATAATTGACCAAGTTCATATGAATTAGACGGAACTATGACAATGAAATATGAATAACAATTTTAAGTGTGAGTTAGTTCTAAAAGTACCAGTTACTGACCATTATCCAATTCAGCTGTGTGCTCTGTTCCACCCATCACTATAAAATCATCAGTAGGTTCATATTCTGTCTAAATGTCAATCTCATTTTTAATAATATCAGTGTCTCTGGAATCATCAGGATGCATATCACCGGCTGTCCCATCATTCGTATTCACTCCTGGAACAATAATGTACTGTCATATAAATGAGCTACAATTAGTCACTTTCTATAAATCACGACATAAGAAATAATCAATGTAATAAAAGTTTCACTCAGCATGACATAGAAGTACGTCATTCGTCATATTAACAAATATTTATATATTTTGCTTCCTGTGTAACAAAATTACACAGTGACAAATAAGTGCCATTTGTAGTTATTTTTACAATAAATTAGTCAATTACCCAGTAGTTAATCGCGATATTTTCGAACATTTAATTTAATATCTAATATTTATTTTTAGTTTATTTTCTGAATTTTATTCAAAAAAAATAAATATTAATAAATTTTGTTTCTAATGGAGATCAGTCAGTAGCCACCAAATGTAAATTTCATTTTGTCAATTTTGAGATAAAAACTGATTTGATCAACAAACTTAGGAACAATCAATGCAGTTTTCACTTTAAAAATCTTTTGGTACTTGGCTTTTCACTTGATATTAATATGAAAAGAGATATAGCTGAATGAAAATCAACATAGTTTCCTATTTCCAAAAAAATGTAACTACATGTACAACACATGTAATAAAAGCAAATTTGGGATTATTTAATGCACAGTTTTCATTCGAAACAGTTTTTGTACTTTTGTACACTTTTTCGTCTAAAATTAACAGGTAAAAGATATTGGTTAAATGAAAATTTTAACATTTTGTTTATTATGTTAATAAAAAAAGAAAGTTGATACAAAGTATATTTCTAATAGTGAGGAATCAAACGTAAAAATACCTGCGTAATCAGCATTTTCTTCCTGTTCTTCTTTTACAGTGTTACTGCAATTGTAGTACTTTTCACGCGCTTCACTTGTAACCAAGTAAGTGTGACCAGATACTGGTAATAAATCTGTACTACTGCACTGATCTTCAGACTCTTCACAATTCGCCACCAACTCTTCTCGTTTTTCTCTATAATTTATCAGAGAAACACACAACTCACCGCTAGTTTCAGAGAAAGAACTCAGTTGTGATGTGTAATTTATAAACATTTGACTGTTTCGCAAGCATTGCTCACGAAACTCGTAGATCCCATCCACTTTACTGCAGCATTCCGCACATATTGCTCCCTGATTGGACAACACTGTGGAGTTCTGAAAATAATTGTTAAACTACATTCACAATAAACGTGAAATGACGTCACACTTGGTTTATTTAAGTACCAACGTTATGATATGTTTTAATCAACATCAATCCATAATTCAGTTAGTACATTTATTTATGTCATGTTGGTAATTTTATACAATGTTGTCGGGTTTAAATTGGACAGTTTAATCGTTATTTTGACGTCAGGTTGACGTTTAGTGAGAAATTGAGGTTATATTTTATACTTTTTAAATATATTTCTAATTTAAAAGTAAAAATGCCCAAAGCTCTTAGTAGCCGTGCTCAAAGGATGGTTTTGTCTCTTATTAATTATTTTGAAAGAGAGCAAGACAATGGTGGACCTTTAATGGATGTGAAATGTGTCAGAGATGTGAGTAAATATAAAATTTAGTTAATATCTATGGTCTTTTCACTTGAATATATTTCTACAAATAATTGTTAATTAACTTTTTAGAGTTGCAGCTGCTTTATATGTCAGTATTTCTAAAGTAAATAAGATGGTATTACAACAAGCGAGAAATGAAACTGTCAGTAGCCCGAAAAAGAATCGAACACATACTAAATCTGTTGTAGAATTAGACAATTTTACAACAGTTGGGATACGTAATGTAATTTATGAGATGTACCGTAATAGTAAGGATACAACATCTCTACGTGAGGCCTCTTAATAAATTAATTTGATTTTAGGGGAGCATGTTACTGTCGACACTATTAATATAAAATTACATGAAAGGAGACTGTATGATGGTGGAAAGACTTCCCTTTGGAAGATTTTAAGAAATATAGGTTTTAAATATAAAAAGGACGATCCAAGACGTGGTCTAATGGAACCTTCCCAAATCGTTCAATCAATATCAAATTTTAGCTTAATCGTACCAACAGTTTTCAAGATATTGGTCGAGTAAATTTTTAAAAATTGCAGTGGTACCTTAGTAAACTACCATTTCTAACAGAGCGATTGAAACCAAAATTTAAGTGTTTTTTAAAACTCATAAAAGAGTTGTAGATATCAAATTTTAGCTTAATCGTACCAACAGTTTTCAAGATATTGGTCGAGTAAATTTTTAAAAATTGCAGTGGTACCTTAGTAAACTACCATTTCTAACAGAGCGATTGAAACCAAAATTTAAGTGTTTTTTAAAACTCATAAAAGAGTTGTAGATATCAAATTTTAGCTTAATCGTACCAACAGTTTTCAAGATATTGGTCGAGTAAATTTTTAAAAATTGCAGTGGTACCTTAGTAAACTACCATTTCTAACAGAGCGATTGAAACCAAAATTTAAGTGTTTTTTAAAACTCATAAAAGAGTTGTAGATATCAAATTTTAGCTTAATCGTACCAACAGTTTTCAAGATATTGGTCGAGTAAGTTTTTAAAAATTGCAGTGGTACCTTAGTAAACTACCATTTCTAACAGAGCGATTGAAACCAAAATTTAAGTGTTTTTTAAAACTCATAAAAGAGTTGTAGATATCAAATTTTAGCTTGATTGTAGCAATGGTTTTTGAGATATTGGTAGAATAAATTTTTAAAAATTGCAATGGTACCTTAGTAAACTACCATTTCTAACAGAGCGTTTGAGTCAAAAATTTAAGGGTTTTTTAAAACTCATAAAAGAGTATTAGATATCAAATATGATGGGTGATATTTCTATAACGTACTTTTATCTGTGTATTGTGTTTGTATATTTTAAAAGGTTTTATAATTTGTAATGTTAGTGAACAAAAGTAATATTTATTTTTGTATCTTGGTCAATAAACAAATATTATATATGATTAATAAAATATGTTCTATTTACATTAGTTACGTTCTTTATTTTTTTTGTAATTTTAACCTACAGGTCTGTTACGTAGAACGGTTTATTATCATCAAATTCAAAGGAAATGTAATTTTAGCATACTCATTACAATTTAAACTTGCAGCTAGTGGCAATAAACTGTTCGACTGGAAATAATATTTGAATATTAATTATTCGAAATAAAATTGTATCGAATATCTGAAATTCAAAAATTTCTATTCGTAATAAATAATAAAAAATCTGACTCTTTATCATTGCTTTCCGATATCATTTAGTGAGTTCGGTAAGCAAGCTCGGAGCATTCGAGAAAAGGTCTAAACGTGTTTATTCGATCGGTCTGGAGTTAAATCGTGTGACTCGGAACACTCCGCGTTTGTTTCCCGAACCCGCTGTCAATGGTGGTGTCAATGTGACACCAGGCGAAAAATTAAAGTAAATTTTATAAAAAGTATTAAAAGAACACGACACATTTCTAAAGACAAATATTTCTGATGATTCTTATACACTGAAATTTATTATTATTTTTTTTAATACTACATTACACACTTAATATAATATAAACCATAAATTTCGCGACAAATCGGTTAGAAAGAACTGCTGTGCATCATAATTTACATTAATTCCTTTCCTCCATAGGAAATATAGGTTTTCAATATATTTTTAGAAGTTGTTCGATATAACCTAACTTTTTTTGACACTTTACGAATTGGCAACAAGGTGTGTTTTTCAACTGTGACGTCATTTCAGAGTTACGGTAAATGGAGTTTATCCACGGTTAGACTTGCCTGCTGTAACTGAAATAGAAAAGTACAGCTGACTAGCAAAATATTAGGACTGTTCGTATTAGCCGCAAGTCAGAGCTCGTATCAGTGGCTTGAATTTTTTTTTATCTGATGATAATAAACCATTGAAAATTACACTACAATTTAGTGCAAACTATTGAAAACAAAATTTCCTGTTAGTTTGTTCTTACAAAAGTGAACAGCTTATACAAACCTTAAAAGGAGAGCTAATTGCGACTTGCAAAAATAAAAATTCCAATTAATTCCTCTTAAACGTTAGAAAATTCCTATATCCCTAGAAGGTTTTTAAACATTTTTGCATTAAATTTACGTATGACTGATACTGAAGATGAGTTGTTAAACAGAGCCACTGTAACGGAAATTAATAAAATTGGAATTACATGACTTTATAAAGTCCTGTTACGCGTTTCTAACTAGTTTTAAATATATCACATTTCAAATATACAATGAAAATAAATAATGCGTGTGAAGCTAGCAATGGATCGAGCCAGCAACTAATCGGCACGGACAGGATATTACAGCGGACTAAATCAAGTAACGCTGTTGAATAAAATCTTTGCTTTTTATAGAATTAAACAATGTCAAGTTCTGAACTTTTTACCATTCATGAAGAATAGGTACAGGAATCGAATGATGGCTAAACGAACATTTTCTCAATAGTCAGAGGCACGCAAATTTTTTTTTTTCTCGAAACCACTCGCTAGCTACATAAAATTAACAATATCGCTAGAATTAAACAATGTCATGTTCTGAATTTTTTACCATTCATGAGGAATAGGTACAGGAATCGAATGATGGCTAAACGAAAATTTTCTCAATAGTCAGAGGCGCGCAATTAATTTCTTTCTCTCGAAACCACTCGCTAGCAACATAAAATTAACAATATCGCTAGAATTAAACAATGTCAAGTTCTGAATTTTTTACCATTCATGAGGAATAGGTACAGGAATCGAATGATGGCTAAACGAAAATTTTCTCAATAGTCAGAGGCGTGCAATTAATTTCTTTCTCTCGAAACCAATCGCTAGCTACATAAAATTAACAATATCGCTAGAATTAAACAGTGTCAAGTTCTGAACTTTTTACCATTCATGAAGAATAGGTACAGGAATCGAATGATGGCTAAACGAACATTTTTTTTTTTTCTCGAAACCACTCGCTTGCTACATAAAATTAACAATATTGCTAGAATTAAACAGTGTCAAGTAACTCTGTTGAATAAAATCTTTGCTTTTTATAGAATTAAACAATGTCCAGTTCTGAACTTTTTACCATTCATAAAGAATAGGTACAGGAATCGAATGATGGCTAAACGAACATTTTCTCAATAGTCAGAGGCGCGCATTTTTTTTTTCTCGAAACCACTCGCTAGCTACATAAAATTAACAATATCGCTAGAATTAAACAGTGTCAAGTAACTCTGTTGAATAAAATCTTTGCTTTTTATAGAATTAAACAATGTCAAGTTCTGAACTTTTTACCATTCATGAAGAATAGGTACAAGAATCGAATGATGGCTAAACGAACATTTTCTCAATAGTCAGAGAAAACCTGTGTAGTAGTCGATTCCTGTATCTATTCTTCATGAATGGTAAAAAGTTCAGAACTTGACATTGTTTAATTCTAGCGACATTGTTAATTTTATATTGCTAGCGAGTGGTTTCGAGAGAAAGAAATTAATTGCACGCCTCTGATTATTGAGAAAATTTTCGTTTAGCCATCATTCGATTCCTGTACCTATTCCTCATGAATGGTAAAAAAATCAAAACTTGACATTGTAACAAACATTTAATTTGAATACACAATTCATTTTAGGATACACTGTAAACAATTACAACACGTTTTTCTACAATAAATTCTACGACATATTTTGTGTCGTTCAACTGTCTCACTATATGCGCCATCTTGTTATATTGTTCTCACTTGTGGTCAGGCACGTATTTAGTCACACTCCCCCTTGAGTTCACATGGCAACGTAGTCGTGTGTGGACTCACAACTGTTTGGGTGGTCGTCCTCGTCTTCGTTTTGGGACGATGGGCTTCTCCTCGTTGGGATCTCCGACGTACGGGGCTAGGTCACTTACGTGTACTCGGGCCATAGGGTCGTTGGGCTCATTTGTGGATGCAATCTCGTAGGTTACCGGAGTGATGGCACGGCAAACTATATATGGTCCGTCTCGTTTGGGAACGAACTTGGCAGTTAGACTCTTTGCAGCGTCACTTAAAACATGGGTAGTCAGCATGACGTTATCACCTTCGTGGTATGTAGGTGCTGGGCGACGATTTCTATCTGCGTACACCTTTTGCCTATCCTGTTCCTTCTGGAAGCATTCTTTGGCTTCTTCTAGGGTATTAATCATCTTCTTCAAGTATGGAGTAATTTGTGGCAGGAAGTTATCTTGCTCGACAACCAGTCTTATGTCGTACTCGACATCGTCGGCAGTCCGTAGTTCTCTACCGAAAGTCAAATTTGCGGCGGTGTGGCCAGTGTTCTGGCACCACCCTGTGTTCATGGAAAATCTTATAGCAGCAAGATTTTGATCCCACTTGGTATGGTCCTTCCTAACTTGTATAGCTAAGATTGGCTTTAGGTCACGGTTCTTTCTTTCAACCGGATTCGATTGGGGATGGTATAGTGAGGTCAATGTTTGCTTAATCCCTAGGATGTGACAAACTTGTTGCATAACGGCGCTTATAAATTGGACGCCGTTGTCGCTGATGATTCTTCTCGGAAAACCATAGCGTAAAAATATCTCTTCTATCAAGACTTTGGCGCAAGCTATTGCGGTCGCTTGGGAGAAAGGAAATAGTTCGGTCCATCTGGACGCGGTGTCCTCTACGATTAAGATCCATTGGTTATTATTGTTGGTCCTGGGTAAGGGACCAAAAAGGTCTACAGCGATCACCTCAAATCTTTGGGAGTAGACCGGTGTTTGTAGTAGGCCGGCAGGTTTTAGGTTATCTGCCTTGTACCTCTGGCAATCAGTGCAGCTCTTAGTGTACTCTGTGATGTAGCGCCTCATCCCTGGCCAATAATACCTTTGGGCGATTCTCCTCAGAGTCCGCTCGGCTCCGTTATGACCTGCAGTTGGGTCATCGTGGTACCTTTCAAGTACCGTTTTGTAGTTCTGTTGTGGAACTACTAGTTGTGCTTCCTCAGTTTCCGCTTCTGGATTATAATGATACAATATTCCATTAAGCATGAGAAAACCTCGATCCGTCCATCGTTTGAAATTGTCGTTGGCATCTACTGCCTCAAAATCATTTATGATTTTCGCTACTTCAGTATCACATAGTTGATCAGAACGTATTTTCTCTTGGCTCTCGTGTGGCATATCTACAGTAACAACGCCAAGATCTGTTTCTTCGGCATCTGTCGGCTCTTCTGGGGCAGGTCTGCCTTGAGGAGGTCTCGACAGAGCATCGGCTAAGACATTGGTCTTGCCGGGGGTATATTGAAATTTTAGATTGAACGCTTGGATCTGCAACGCCCAGCGGGCTAGTCGACCCGTAGCTGTTTTTAGACTTAGCAGCCACCGAAGAGGTTGATGATCCGTAAGAACAGTAACTGCGGCACATTCAATGTAGCCTCGAAATTTATTTAATGCATACACAACAGCAAGGGCTTCTCGCTCGGTTGTTGCGTAATTCCTTTCAGCAGAGGACAGAAGACGACTGATGTACTCGATCGGGCGTTCTGCCGCTCCATCTCCTTGTAAAAGGACTGCGCCAATAGCGTAATCACTGGCATCCGTTCGGATGATAAAAGGTTGGGTCTCATCCGCCTGTTTTAGTACAGGTGCTGTAGTGAGTCTCATCTTCAACTCATCATATGCCGTATCTTGTGGCTTCTTCCACTCCCATTTTGCCTTCTTCTTCAAGAGGTTGGTTAAAGGTCGTGCGATCTCGGAAAAATTTGGTATGAATCTCCGATACCACGAGAACATTTGAATCACAGAACGTAGTTCCTTGAGATTTGTAGGTGGGGGTCTGTTTGCGACTGCAGACACCTTGTCAGTTTTTACATGGATACCATCCGGGGTAATCAAGTGTCCTAGGTATTCGACGTTTGGTCGAACAAAATGGGACTTTTCACGGTTCACACACAACTTAAACTGTTGAAGTCTTTGGAAAACTGTTTTCAAGCCTATCAAATGTCTTTCGAATGTCTCTGATATAACGATTATATCGTCAAAGTATGCAAACATGCACACATCATTTATTCCCGCACGAAACCGATCTATGAGTCTTTGGAAAGTTGCTGGCCCGTTTTTGCACCCAAAAGGCATTCGTTTAAAACGGAATGTTCCAAACGGGGTCACGAACGCGGTTTTATCCCGATCACTTTCGCGTACCGGCACTTGCCAATATCCACTCCGTAAATCGATTGTGGACATAAAGTTTGTGCGTTTGGCATCATGTAGGAGATCGTCAATGCGTGGTAACGGGTAGCTATCACTCACGGTCACTGCGTTTAAACGTCTGTAGTCCACATAAACGCGGGTGTTACCGTCTGGTTTGTCCACCAACACTACCGGTGCGGCCCAGGGGCTTTCACATTCTTCGACGATTCCCATTGTAATCATCTTGTCCAGCTCTTGTCTCAAGAGTTCCTTCTTTGGTGTTGCCATGCGATATGGCGGAACAGCTATGGGGGTTGATCCTTAGGCACGACGATACAATGTTCGGCATAGGTGGTCCCTTCTCCTCCTGGCTCAAAAATTGTTTCGTTCGCTGCTATCAATTCGTTTAGCTGTGTTCGTTGTGTCTCGTTAAGCGCGTCTCCTTCAGTTGGACGTAACTCAACTGCTGCCACAGGTTTCTCATCGGTTTCCGTTGAAACAGTATTCAAAGTTGCAAAATGAAACTGTTTGTCAGGGGCATCTCGGAAATGCCAAGATTGTTTCCCAACATCTAGTATAATATCAGCTTTTGCAATAAATTTTGCACCCAATAAGGTGAAATTATCTCCAGCCTCAGGCAAGACAAACATCTCAGTTGGTATGGTGCGATTCTTGAGCACAATAGGTACTGTTGTACGTAAAACCTCTTGCGTACTTTTATGTCCGTCCGCTAAGGTAATAGACATAGTTTCTTGTTCAAAAGTTTGTCTGTCAGATAATTTATTATACAGGTTTCGTCCCATTATGCTACGGGAGGCGCCCGTATCAGCGTATGCAATTCCTTGCATTTCATATATGTTAATGTTTAATAAAGGTCGCTGGTTACCTTCTGATTGAGTTCTGTTGCTTACAAATCCGTAGAAATCTACTGCTGCTACAGACTGTTTAGAACCTTTCGGAAGATCCTTACATTTTGGACACTGTGTTCTTACGATCCCTGGTGCTCCACATCCATAGCACGAAATCGTTTCCTTGGCTGGCGTGACAGGTGCAGGCACGCGGGCTGATTGAGAAGACGTACCTTCGGAGCTTTTCTTTTTCTTGCATTCGGCTTCAATATGGCCAAATAATTTGCAAAAATCACACCTTGGGCGTAACTTCTTTTCAGGCTTTTCACATTTTATTTTAGACACACTTGACGTTTTTTCTAGTTCACGTTGTGTAACCTCAACGTCTTTAGCGCGCTGTAATAACGTTTTGTACGAGTCAATATCGCGGTACGACAGTCTTTTGCGTATATTTCTGTTCAAAAGTCCGTAAATCATGTCTATCTGTACTCGTTCCGCCAACGGGTACGGCAGCTGTGCAATCAAGGCACGTATGTTGCATACAAAAAGTTCACAACTCTCGTCAACACGTTGTTCACGTGAGAAAATCTCGCGGAAAATTATATGCGGCGGTAATTTACGCGAAAACGATTCGCGAAACGCGGTCACGGCACTTTCCCAGTCTTTTATACCGTCTTTTACACCTCGCCACCATGTTCCGGCAGTTCCTTCTAATAACATTGGAATTCCCCTTAAAGCATTTACGTTACTGACGTAAGCACATTCTTTGTAAGTGATCACTGCATCTAAAAATACATCGACATCGGACGATTTTTCACCGTTAAACCTCGCGGTACATTTCGCAAAATTACCCGGTAACGTTTGCGGCACTGGTGATCGTGATTCACTTCGCAAAACTCGCGTAGACTCTGTTATTTCAGTTATTAATGTTCGCAACTGTTCGTTACTAAATGTCAGGTTTGGACTAGGTGTTTCTCTGTCACTTCTTTTAGGCGACATTGTCAAAACAAATATTTCTTTAAAAACGAAATTGAAATCTCACTGAGTCCAATTCTGTTGCTGAGAATGCTGTTTACGCGCGCACACAGAGAGAAGCAAGCGACTGTAGCACTTATTAGCACGTACAACGGGTGAATATTTGCACCGTATGTATCCCTACGCGTTAAGCGACACTCGGCCTTGTGGCGGGAAGAACAGCGACAAACAATATTCGCACTTATGGTTATGGCGTCACAACACAAATCTTTAAAACTGTTACAATTTTGGTTTACAGGCCCACGTTCGGCGTCAATTTTATGTAACAAACATTTAATTTGAATACACAATTGATTTTAGGATACACTGTAAACAATTACAACACGTTTTTCTACAATAAATTCTACGACATATTTTGTGTCGTTCAACTGTCTCACTAGGGTAGACGTCCCTAATTTCAGCCGGCACCAATAGTCAGCCACGTTTTGAAAAAAACACAATAAATAGTACAGTAGTGACTATTATCACCATCTATTAATTTTGTCTAGTACCTTTATGTATGTTTTTCAAATATAATGTCACATGGTAGACTGGATGAGACACTGTGCCCCTAGTCAGCCATTTATTTATGCCGATGTTATTCTAGTTTCGCTGCCATTTGTTTATCCAGCTTATGTTATAAGTGGTAGTGTTAACTTCATAGGTAAGTACCAACAATTTGTATTATTATTATTTATTAGATTTGTTTTATATCATCTATAAACGTATTAAAAATAACTTCTAATATGTTATTTTAAGGTTATATTGGCGGGTTTTATAAAAATTTTGGGGGCTGAACTTTGGTGGTAAAGT
Organism: Liopterus haemorrhoidalis; assembly: GCA_963971575.1. NCBI lineage: Eukaryota > Metazoa > Arthropoda > Insecta > Coleoptera > Dytiscidae > Liopterus > Liopterus haemorrhoidalis. The sequence continues at coordinate 125,921 of CAXASN010000074.1, forward strand.
TTATTTCAATATCCTTAACTCAGCCCCTGTGGCTGACTATTGGTAATTTGTAAAATGTGACTGATTATAGTACAATTTTGCATGCTGGTATAAATGTAGTAGAGAATTTCAGTAGACAGTACAGTACATAAAAATTTTATTACAAACCCAATAGTCGGCCACATTTCCTATCAGAGGCTGACGTTAGGAACAGTTTTCACCCATAATCAGCCGATTTGTTTAAAATTTCTTATATTAAATAGGAAAGCATATCAGTAGAACTTATTTTCTTAAATTTAATTCCAGATTGTATAAAAATGTCAAAAACCCTTAAAAGACCAATTCTGCAGTACAAAAGAGAGGCAGTTCAAAATGCTATTTTAGCTATAAGAAAAGACAATATTAGTATTAGGGAAGCAAGTAGGCGCTATGGAGTACCTCGTGGCACATTGCAAGATAGGCTCCATGGAAGGGTTTCTGAAAATACATAAAAAATGGGACGAGATACTGTGTTAAGTTTAGAAGAAGAAAATAAATTGGTAGAATGGTGTATAAATTTAGCAAAGTGTGGCTTTCCTAGGAAAAAAGACGACCTATTAAATACAGTTAAAATGATAATAACTGAAGATAAAAGAGAAAACCCATTTATTGATGACAGACCTGGAAGAAAATGGTACAATTTATTTTTAAATCGACATCCGGAGTTAGTCCATAGAACTCCTGAAGGTTTGTCGAAAGGGAGAGCAATTATCACTGAGGAGACTATTAGAAAATGGTTTCGTGAATTAGAAAACTATTTGAAAGAAATTGGCGCCGATGATATTATACTTGACCCAAAAAGAATTTTAAATGGGGATGAAACTAGTTTTAGTATCTGTCCAAAAACAGGAAAAGTCATTGCTCCCAAAGGTTGGAAAAATATTTATGACGTACAGAAAGGAAATGAAAAGGAAACTATTACTGTACTATTGGTATTTACAGCAGCTGGAGACACTGTACCTCCTATGGTTGTTTTTCCTTATGTAAGGCCCCCGAAAGATATTATAAATAGTATGCCACATGATTGGTTTTTGGGAAGATCAGAAACAGGTTGGATGAAAAGTGAGACTTTTTATGAGTATATAGTCAATGGTGTGAATGTGTGGCTAACAGAGAAATTGATTAAAAAGCCAGTGCTGTTACTAATAGATGGTCACAAATCCCACTTAACCATGGAATTAAGTACCTTTTGTTTTAAAAATGATATAATACTATATGCATTACCTCCAAATACCACTCATATGATGCAACCTGCAGATGTTAGTGTTTTCAAACCGTTAAAAACGGAGTGGAAGAAAACGGTAAGAAATTGGCAAAACAAAACAGAAAACATGAATTGCTTGTTGACAAAATCTACTTTTTGCCCTTTGTTATTAAGTACACTTAATAACAAAGACTTAACAGACACCATAAAAAATGGTTTTCGGAAATGCGGTTTATATACCTTTGATTCTAATGCCGTGGACTATTCCAAATGCATACAAAATGCTATTGAAAATTTTAGACACGAAAGCAACGACCAACAAAAAGTTTAAAAAAATGAAGATTATGGAGCAGCAGTAGCCGTTATTCTAAATCTTCGTGAGCAGCTGACTGCCTCTGAAATAAATGTAGAAACAGTAACAAACGAAATTAATAAGGCAAAGCAAAGCAAAGTTGTAACAGAATCCGATATTGCATTGGACATTACCCCTGGTAATTACATTGTCTCCCCTGATGGAGCAATGATTTTGGATGAAATTCCCATTGATGAAATGGTTTCTAATGATAAGTTAATAGAAATGCCAATTATGTTAACTAATGATGAGAACAACAACTTATCCACTGAAACCCAAAGTTTACCAGAATTATTACCACAGTCTCCCAATTCATCATTGCAACACCTAGAAAACTTTTTTAGTGAACCCCAAAATTCCCCGTTGCATAATTTACATGATAATAATGATCTTCTAGTAGAAGAAAAATCTTTAGAAATGCCCATTAACGAGAGCTTGCCTACAATAATAAAAAAAAGGACCTCAATGGAAAACCATTTATTTTTTCCGACTCCTATAGCAGGAGCAAAAAAAGTGCGACCCAGAATGAGAGAAAAATTACCTAGTGCGATATCATCAGCGGCATGGCGAAATATTATGACAGAAAAAGAAAGAAAGAACACTGATGAAATAAAGGCGAAAGAACAACGCAAAGAGGAAAGAAAGAAGATGAAATTAGAAAAAGTACCAAAAAAAATAAAAAAAGAAAAAATACTCTGCAGCGGCTGCATGGAAGAATTAGAAAGTGACGTGGAGGAAGAAGAACTTAAAAATGTTGGGTGTGATAATTGCCCGAGGTGGTATCACCTAAAGTGCTGCACTTTGCGTGATACGCCTTATGAAACTGCAATAAACTACAATTTTTTTTTGCCATTTATGTTAATTTTTTTGATATTTTGGTCTTGGCATCTTAAGCCGTTAACCAGTATTATACCTAGGCATTTATTTTATTTTTTATCAGAGATAGGTATTAGATTTTCATTTTGATATATATTTTTATTAATTATAAATGAAGGTATTTATTTGTATGTTGTTAGCAATTAGAATGGAAAATTTATGTTGATTACTTTCATCAAAATTATTTTTGTAGTAAATACCAATTATTATTTTTGTGTGTGTGTGTATATATACAGCTATGCCAGAAAGTATTAGACCCCCCACGAAATTTTCCATATATAAATTTCTAAGAAAAGTATTTGTATTAATTACTTCCTAGAATCAAAACAACCACAATAACAACATTTAGGAAGATATCCGACGATCCTGGAACTACAGGATCATTAGTGGGGGTACAAAGTATAAAAACTCGGTAATGCTTCTATATGACAACATTTGCCTTTGAGCTTTGTATGAACGTTTTGCGCTGTGCTTTTGAAGTTAAACATTTTTTTTCATCATTATTATTTAATGTGCTAATTAATAATGCCAAAAACACGTGAATTGAGTGAAGTGGAGAGAAGCCAAATTGTGATTTTGAAGAAGCAAGGACTTTCAATTCATGAAATTGCCAGACAATTACAATTTTCTCGTTGTGCTTTGCGAACTACCATTCGACGATTGGATGAGACTAGAGGCTACAAAAGTAAGCCCAGAAGCAGAAAAAAAAAATTACAACAGTCAAACAGGATAGAATTTTGCAACGCATGTCCTTCCGTAATCGTCGGTTATCATCGAAAGATCTCTCCAGTCAACTGAATGAACATTATAACTTAAAAATTTCTCCTAGTACAGTGAGACAACGCCTCTCTGATGTAGGACTAAGAGGATGGAAGGCAAGACACAAACCATATCTGACCCCAGCCCATAAAAAGCGACGGCTATTGTGGGCCAGAAAATACCAGGATTGGAAAAGTGAATATTGGGCCAAAGTAATGTGGACAGACGAATCAAACATAGTATTGAAACACATGTAAATTACTTGCTCAAAGTTTCTAATTTTGAAAAATCACAGAATATTAAATTCATTTTTATTTTTTTTCTATTGCAGCTTTTTGGTTAACCTGGTGCACATTTTGTTCGTCGCCGGCCTGGGGAGGCTTATTAGTCGGAATGTATAATACCAACGGTGAAGTTCGGAGGGGGCAGCATAATGGTTTGGGGCAGTATGGCTGCAACTGGAATCGGAGAAATCTCCATATGTGAAGGAAGAATGAACAGCGAACGCTACATCGAAATGCTGAAAGAGACTCTGGAGCCTTCATATTTAAAACTATTCGGCGAAATGACACCTAATTACTATTTCCAACAAGATAACGCGCCCTGCCATAAATCCCGATGTGTTTTACAGTGGTTTAGTGATAGTGAGATTAAAGTTATGGATTGGCCCGCTCAATCCCCTGATTTATCCCCGATTGAGCACTTATGGACCGTTTTAAAAAGAAATGTTTCCCAAAATAAGTGTTCCTCGAAACAGACATTAAAGGAAAGGATTATAGCTGAGTGGAATCAATTATCTATAGAAATATACCAGAAATTAGTGGCGAGTATGCCCAGACGAATCAAAAGTGTTATTCAAGCAAAAGGGGGATTTACGAAATATAGATGTATATTTTTTTAAATATATATATTTTTTTAATAACAATGTTCTGTTTTTATACTTTGAACCTTATACTATAACTAACAACTAGATAATTAAAATTGCCTGTAATATAGACCTGATAATAAATGAAAACTAAATTTTCCTTAGAGGGTCTAATACTTTCTGGCAAGGCTGTATATATACATATATATATAGTAATTAAAATATAATTCTGTATTCTTCAATAAAATGTGATATTTTGCAATAAAATAATTAAAGGTAGTTTTCTTACCCCAAGGCTGATCTTTGGTGAATAAACCGGCTGACGTTTGGTTTTTGGTGGCTGGCTATTGGTGAATTTTGAAATTTGTTTGTTTTTAATTTTTTTATAAAAAACTATGCAAATCATATTGATGGCTTGTAAATTATATAATTAATTGATATTTAAACTCATACACATAAAAAAATTATCAATAAATAAAGATAATAATATAGATTTACGTAAGTTACAACTTAATTATGACCTAATTTAGAGTATTGGTGCATTTACCCTATATGCGCCATCTTGTTATATAGTTCTCACTTGTGGTCAGGCACGTATTTAGTCACAACATTGTTTAATTCTAGCGATATTGTTAATTTTATGTTGCTAGCGAGTGGTTTCGAGAGACAAAAAAATTGCGCGCCTCTGACGAATGAGAAATTTTTCGTTTAGCCATCATTCGATTCCTGTACCTATTCCTCATGGATGGTAAAAAATTCAGAACTTGACATTGTTTAATTCTAGCAATATTGTTCATTTTATGTTGCTAGCGAGTGGTTTCGAGAAAAAAATTAATTACGCGCCTCTGACTATTGAGAAAATTATCGTTTAGCCATCATTCGATTCCTGTACCTATTCCTCATGGATGGTAAAAAGTTCAGAACTTGACATTGTTTAATTCTAGCGATATTGTTAATTTTATGTTGCTAGCGAGTGGTTTCGAGAAAAAAATTAATTGCGCGCCTCTGACGAATGAGAAAATTTTCGTTTAGCCATCGTTCGATTCCTGTACCTATTCTTCATGAACGGTAAAAAGTTCAGAACTTGACATTGTTTAATTCTAGCGATATTGTTAATTTAATGTTGCTAGCGAGTGGTTTCGAGAAAAAAATTAATTGCGCGCCTCTGACTATTGAGAAATATTTCGTTTAGCCATCATTCGATTCCTGTACCTATTCCTCATGGATGGTAAAAAGTTCAGAACTTGACATTGTTTAATTCTAGCGATATTGTTAATTTTATGTTGCTAGCGAGTAGTTTCGAGAGCTAAAAATTAATTGCGCGCCTCTGGGTATTAAGAAAATTTTCGTTTAGCCATCATTCGATTCCTGTACCTATTCCTCATGAATGGTAAAAAGTTCAGAACTTCATATTGTTTATAGTGTGTTCAAAGGTGAGTTTGCAGTACAGGGCATATGGAGTGGTTCTTTTTCATACTCTCTAATAGGTTTACACAATGACTCTATCCTTTTCTTGCTTGACGACGTTGCCAGCTCTAAAACGCGCTAATCTGTGAAGACGCAGTATTCTACAAATGGCCATTTGTTTTTGTTGAGTGTTATTTTGAGTTTTATAAGAGTTGATTTTTGTAAATCATACAAATTTTTCACATTATTATAATTGACACATTTGACACTTTTACAACATTTGGCAACACCGCTCCCATTTGCCATAAGAGCTATACTGCAAACTCACCTTTGAACGCGCTATAATTCTATAAACAGCAAAGATTTTATTCAACAGCGTTACTTGATCTGGTCCGCTGTAATATTCTTGTCCGTGCCGATTAGTTGCTGGTTCGATCCATTGCTAACTTGACGGAGCTCATATTTGTCCATTGGCTCATTGTTTTTAATAATGGGCGAAGAATTGATTGGACAACACTGTGGAGTTCTGATAATGATTGTTATCCACGTTTAGAATTGCTTGCTGTAACTGAAATAGAAAAGTACAGCTGCCAAGCTAAATATTAGGACTGTTCATATCAGCCGCAAGTCAGAGGTCGTATTAGTGGGTTGAATTTAACTTATCTGGTGATAATAAACCATTGAAAATTACTCTACAAACTATTGAAAACAAAATTTCCTCTTAGTTTGTTCTTAAAAAATTGAACAGTTTATACAAACCTTAAAAGGAGAGCTAATTGCGACTTGCAAAAATTAAAATTCCAATTAATTCCTCTTAAACCTTTGGAAAACCCTATATCCCTAGAATGTTTTTAAACATATTTGCATTAAATTTACGTATGACTGATACTGAAGATGAGTTGTTAAACAGAGCCACTGTAACGGATATTAATAGAATTGGAATTACATGGCTTTATAAAGTCCTGTTACCCGTTTCTAACTAGTTTTAAATATATCACATTTCAAATATACGTTAATGACGAAAATAAATAGGTACTTACCAATTCCGGTAATAATAATACCAGTCTGGAATAATAGTTAAAATTTTCACTACTGGTTAAAAGTCTACGTAGATGTTTTGCATGTTTGAGACAGATAAAACAAATATTTGTTAAATAATGCATTATAACTGCAGATTTGTTTGAACAATGTCGAGCTAATTTTCAAATAAGCAAAGTTACTCTGGTTATAACTATCACGACATTACATACACTATGTAGCTGCCCGTACTGAGCACGCTCAGTGCTGCCTACCAGTTTTGCCACATAAATAAATTGCTAGATAATAACTAGAAAAACAACTGATTTTAACAAGTCACCACTTTTATGTACTGGAGGTGGTATTCAGACTCCGTTTTTGGCTAAAATGTAGTAAGATGCGCCAATCAAGTGGGGGATATTTGAGAAAGGAGGGGCGTGGCCAACAACTTTACATAAAGCCAGTACTTCTCAAACAAAAACAAATAACAAATTAAGATTATAATTAAAATAAGATACTATAATATAACTAGCTGGAGAGCCCGTACTTCGTACGGTTTTTGTAATGTATTAAAGTCACTGGTTTATACAAAGTAGCGCAACGGCGGCCATACTGGGGCTAAAAATGTCGCCAACACAAATGATTTTCAGTGATTCCAACAGTAAAAAAATAAGAAACTAATACTAACAAAATTTTTATTTTAAACATTGTAATCACGATTTTTTTTAATCAAAGATGCACTATAACAAAATTGTGGTACAATTTCAATTATTTTTTTTAATTTTTATTAAATAAAATGGATATAATATATAAATTTAAATGAAACTTAACCTTAAATATTCAAACCGCTGATAAAGGAGGTTATTAAATTAGAGCGAGAAAGAGAGATGTGACAGCGCAGACGCAAACTTAAGAACGTAAAAATTGCGGCTTTAGTTTGCTTAATAAGGGAAGCAATGTTGCCAATCAAACCCTGGGTTCTTCAAAGGCTTGCGCTACTTTGTATAATCCAGTGACTTTATAATGTATATTTTTGCCGTAACGTAAAAGATAAGTGAGATTGGCCTACCTCAAAGTTTGTGGCGCCCTCTCAATATTTACTCTTACGCTCTGTTCTCAGATACATTCCCAGCCCCGAGAGACAAGATTTCATACTCAACAGCTAGCTAATTTGTTCCCTGAATCGCACATGTCTGCATTTGTAAATTTGGTAACTTTTGTATCACAGCCCGTTCAGTTCATTACGAACGCCATTTTGATAACAGATTCGTAATCTACGACATTAAATTAATAGAAAACGAGCCATATCATACGAAATTCGTTAGCCATTTCGGAAATCAATTTTTTGCTTCTGAGAATGAATTATGGACGGTATCTTGTAAACTAACTGACGGAAATTCGCGTACGATGCGGTAAATTGTAGCTAAAGGTCCATTCTACAAATATGTATTTAACTATTTCGCTCTATCATAAAAATTAGTTATCGTTATCGTAATTGGCGCGCTATTTTCGCCGCCATCTTGAATATGCCTCACTTCACAAATAAGTGCTGCGGGCCAAAATGATTTAATTTTTATATAGAACACGTGTGCCAAATGTCATTCCATTATCATCAAGTGCAGTATCTTTCGACGTAGGCACTAGACTAATAGTTTTTCCTGAAAATTTTGAATCGCACAAATTATTGATATAATTATATTAACTAACGTTTTATCACTTACTGTATCTTTCAATATTTATTGCGACAGCTGAAGATATCTTTGACAATGAGAGTGATTCATCTAGTACTGATGAAGAAGACATGGTTAGGTGTTGTGAAGAAGACAATTAGGTGTTAGATTATCAACTTTTTATTTTCAAAAATGTTGTTTTGTTAATGCATATTGTTTATATGTGAACCATGACATATTTAGCTAGCTATTTAGTTATGAAATATATAAACCTCCCTAAAACTAGTTATTTTTACCCCTTCAAATAAAATCCTTTTATTTTGTGGTTTTTTTTAGTGAATTGTTTTATTTACAGAAAGTTTATACGTAATAAAACAAAATTATGACTAATTTAACTAGAAATAATCAATGATTATTGATTTAATATCGGAATATTTCCAATATGTGATTTAAAATAGGTGTTATATTACCGCTTTTTAAAATTCAAATAAAATACGGAATGGCGGAATAGCTTCACAACTTCCAGATTATTAACGTCTATAACAATCTCATGTGTTAATATGGACTCCATCTTATTAATATATTATAGAAATTACGCAGACTGCAGATCAAACAACTACAACAAAACACTAATTTGAGGTTAGAACTTGGAATCACAGAGATCTCAGCGCCATGCTTTACACCCTAAGCCGTTCAAAAAGCAATTGCTCACAAGTGTACACACCGACAACACACAGTGGGGCGCACACTCACACTCGGTGTGTAATTTCTGAACGCATCCCTGTCGGTTCCCTTTACACCCGCGAAATTTGAATGTATCCATTATTATTCCCAAAAAATAGTTGTTAAAATAGACAAGTATACATCTCCACTTCAACATGGATTTATTAAAAACAGATCAGTGGACACAGCTCTTTTCAATTACATCAACGATATTTTGCAAATAGCGGATGAGGGCAAAGCCGGGTTAGGAATCTTCGCAGACTTAAGTAAAGTCTTCTGCTGCGTCGATCACACCATTTTACTGACAAAAATGGAACGATGCGGAATTCGAGGTCAAGCTCTGGAATGGTTCAAATCATTCCTGTCGAACAGATCCCAATATACAAGAATCCGAATTAATAATAAAACATATCGCTCCAAAAATCAACCCTTAGAAATAGGGTGCCACAAGGCAGTGTAATTGGTCCGAATTTATTTATACTATATTCCAACGATCTTCCCAATTATTTTAACAAAATAAAAAATTTAACAATAACTTCTTTCGCAGATGACAATAACTTCATTATAAAGTGCGAAACCGATAACGGATTCACTTCACACTTACAATCAATATTAAGTAATATACACAGTTGGACCGAAAAAAACAAATTAACTTTAAATATAAATAAAAAAAATTGTGTTTTATTTAAATCAGTTTAGAATAAAATAAAATCTTACAACCACTAAATTTACAATGGTCAAGAAATTGAAACTTCAGAGAATGTAAAACTGCTAGGTCTCACTATGGACTCAAATAAATTGGGCCGCTCATTGATCAAAGATTAAGCTCGTGTCTCTATGCGTTAAGATCACTAAGAAACCATTGTAATGAGAACACGATGAGAACATTATATCTTTCTTGTTTCCATTCAATTTTAAAATCTAATATAATACACTGGGGTCAATCAAATGAATGGAAACGCATTTTTTGATTACAAAAATCAGCGATACGAATACTATCCTCTATCAAATATAGAGATTCTTGTAGAGAGTATTTTAAAAAATTAGAGATATTGACGCTCCCGTCCGAATACATTTTATCCCTGTGTATGTTTTGTTACAAAAATAAGAATCTTTGCTCCACTAATAATTATGGATACTCAACAAGAAAAAAAAATCTTCTTGTTCTTAAGTCTCACAATTCGTCTCGTTACCAAAAAGGAGCATATTTTAACTGCTGCAATTACTTTAATTCATTGCCTGAAAAATTAAAAAACATAAAATCTGTAGGCAAATTCAAATACAGTGTTAAACGTCTCCAAATTGATAAATGTGAGTATGATTTAGATGAATACTGTAGAAACTAAAATAGTTATGTGCAAACATTTTTATTATAATTATTTTCATATTTTTATCAATTCTTACTTTTGACTTGCGATATATGTATAACATTGTATTTTTATTTATCTGTAGTATACATAATGTACGTACATATAAGCAAAATAAATTATTATTATTATATTATACAATTTCGTATTACATTAAATTTTATTACAATTCAAAAATGTAATAAAATTTTACATAAAACGAAAATACAAGTTATAAAGTAAGAAGGGAGTATAAACAAAGAAACAAAGTATATAAAATTGAACATTACATTATTACGTATTATACATATACATTATTAGGTACATAAGTAGTATGATTTAGAAGTCTAAAAAATCTTAAAAATCTTTGGGTCAAAATCTAGCACATAATGTGAAAAAGTCTTTTTTCATATCCTTCTTTACAGTTTAAAAATCTGAAATTCACACTATAGGTTACAAACACGGTCTTCGTTACTTTACTGTTAATAAAAACTTGTCCTGAAGGGAATCAAATTTCAAGTAGATGCCTCAATTTACGAAATTAATAAACTGTACGTTACAGCCAGGACATTTAATTCTAATTTCTTTTTTGAATTTGTTTTATTAAAAATATCGTGCACATTTGCAATGTGCCTTTTCAACGACGATTTATTACAATCAGACCATGGCCTTGAACATCAACTAAACATTTAACGTACAACGTTTTAAGACATGCAATTTGCGCGTGAATGATTGCGACCCCCCCACAATCAGACCTTGAAGCTGTAGCAGTATAAGCTACCTGGCACTATTGAAACTTAAAAACCTTTTATTAAGAAAAACCATTACGTTTTGTTAACTATGTAACTAATATTCCTGACGTCATTTCTTGTTTTCACATATCATTATAATTATGCTTAAATTACTCTATTCTTAAATTTTGTTATCACTTAATAATAACTTGGTACTTTCACCCTGAGTGTTCATGAGTCACCCTTATGAACCTTAGTATTGTCAAATATTGTTAATGAGTAATAGAAAATGACCAGGGTGGAAGGGGTAATGAGAGAAACTCTAAGGGTGTAAAATGTTAGTCGGTAGTCAGTCTAATGTCATATATAAAAGCTGTTCACAATATCAAAGTTGCATTTAGTCAGAAAAAAGTCAGAATAAGACTTAGTCAGAAGAAGTTAGAAGAGAAAAGAACTTCAAGCCATTTCATTTTTATAAGTGTTCCACTAACTGAGAATGCTGAGTAAGTAGACGGATTCATTTGTAAATTTATTTTTATACATTTTTAATTTTGTAACATTTGTAACTATATTCCAATTTGTCGACTTGTAAATACATGTGTATATTTAGTGAAGTCAAGTTTATTGTTATTACGTTATCCCTTCAAACTCTGCTCTTGCTATCCTTTCTAGAATAATCTACATATACTTATTTATATATATTTTCTTTTCCTAATTTCACTCTAGTTCTCTCACACTGTTATAATTCAATTAATTTTTATTTAGTTTTATATTTAAAGTCTACCCCCCCCCATTTATAACTATTAGTTTTCGGCACGTTACATCTGGTGGCAGCGGTGGGATTGTTTTTAATTAGTATTTAAATTATCAATAATTTCGTAATTTTCCATCGTTACAACTGGTGGCAGCGCTCGGATTCGAAATTACCAGTAAATTAGACATTTTGCAAGCGCATTTTCAAAATTTTCTTACATTCCGAAGTAGATTATTAAAATTTCTTTAAAATGGATAACGTTCAATTAAACGAATTTATCAGCGAAATGTCATCCATGTTCTCGACCATTGGCCTTTGTGGTAGATTACCGTACTATTCAGGTAACGTTGGAGAATCAGTAAATGATTTTCTCACTTCGTTTGAACACTACAGTAGCGTAGGTAACTGGCCCGCCAGCAAAACAGTGTCTTTAGCAAAAGCTAGTTTGAAGAATGAAGCTAAATTATTTGTAGAAACAGACCCCTTACTAATGACTACGACAGATTGGAATATATTTAAAACAAAGTTAAATGAAAGATTTAGTGAAAAAAAGGATCCTCTTATTATCGAACGCCAATTTTCCGCCTGTATACAACACAGAGCAGAAAGTATTAAGACATATGCCGGTCGCTTGAGGGCGTTGGGACAATCACTGCTACAGTCAGCCAGCAGTCGGGATGAACAGACTTATCGAAACAAAGTCTTGGATGAAAGATTGTTAAAGCAATTTTCAGTAGGCATTCTGCCTAACTATCAAAAAGATTTACTTCTCCGTAGACCCGAAACTTTTGGTGAGGCTGTTAGTATTGCAAACCATTTGGAGTTAATTCATGAAAACCTTAGATTAGAGCCAAGTCCAATTAATAATTTAAATTCGGTAGATATTGTACGCCAAATGGAGTCAGTATTCTACGCAGCGCTTAATGATTCGAGAGAAAGTAGTAAATTAAATAGTAAACCCCAGCAAAGCTATAGTCCTCAACAAAATCATAGACCCCAACAAAATTACTACCCCCAACAAAATTACTACCCCAACAAAATTACTATCCCCAACAAAATTATAGGCCAAATAGATCCAGATATAATAACACATTTCAAAATTATGTTGGAAAACCAGATATGAGAGATATAATGTGTTTCAATTGCGGAAATAATGGTCACTTCGCGAAACATTGTCCCCCCACTCGTCAAGAGATTAGCAATGTCTGCGGAAGATGTAAGAGATCAGGACATAAAACAGTACAGTGCAGAGTAAGGCCTGAACATTTAGAAACGCCAAATGAAAAAAGAAATTTAAACTAGAAGCGGTCGTGGATGTTCCCCAATCTCACGATCTTACAAGTCGCGTAATTATTCAAAATTCGGCAAAAGAAAAACATGAAGTAATTTCCGTTATTCCAAATTTATTTAATTCTCTTAAATGCAGTAAAATAACTCTAATAATTAATAACAAAAATTTTGACTTTTTGGTTGACACTGGAGCCACTGTTAGTGTCATTAAGCGACATGTAATTATGGGGACAAAGTTAAAAGTTAACATGTTAGAGAATAGAATCATTACAGGTATTACTGGTCAACCTCTACCTATTATAGGCGAAACAAATATAGAATTTAAAATAAAAAGATTCTCTGATAATTATATCCACAACTTTGTAGTAGCAGAAGATAAGTTACCACTAAATACAGACGGTTTAATTGGGATAGATTTTTTAAACAGGTTCAATGCTGAGATTAGTTACATTGATAAAATAATTAAGATAGAGGATAATGTGTTACAATTATCACCAGTGAACATTGTCACGTCATTTTTCGACGCGAGTTCCAGCAATGGTACTACGGAAAAACGTGGTAGGGTCGACCCAGACTCGATGCCTATTACGGGTATTTCCAAGATTATACCAAGACGTAATGCCACTTGCTGTGATTCAAATCGTGAAATTGCAGTTAATTCTTTCATTTCATGTCCTGAGGACGAGCCTAACAGAGGTACTGCGCGAAAACGTAATAGGACCGACCAAGATTCGGTACCTACTACGGGCATTTCCAAGCTTATACCAGAACGTGATACCATTTGTTCTGCTCCGAATCAGGGAAATGAAGTGAAAGGGCGAGATTATGAGATAGAGAAAAATGTGGAGACTATTGTGAAAAATAGGTATGTTGAAAGTGTAGAGACTTTACGTGAGTGTAAGAGTCCAGATATCGAAGATTCAAATGAAAATGAAAATGATAATTGTAGCATCGGCGTTGAAGCAGTTACGGCTAATGTTGAAAACGATGTTTCTAGAGATTGTGGATTTGCAGAACGTTTAAAAGAAGAATTGGTAACAGATAATGATAGTAAAATTGAACCATCTTGTATTACAGTGCAGTTAGTGGGAAACTATAAAACAGTGAATAGACAGACAGAACCTGTAAAGAAAACAGTAAAGAAAGAGGACACTGAACCCAGTGTCCCATCTTGTAATATTGGTAGTGTTAAGATTTTTCAGGATACAACGGAGAAATGCCCATTAAAGATTACAGAGCCAAACAACTCCAGGACGGAGACTGGAAAAGCAGAAAAGATGACGGATCTCCACGTCAGAGAGGGTCCACAATATGAAGTTATTATAAGTAAGAATAGTATCGACCAGAAAGACCATAAGATAGATGGACACCTCTTGAGAATTTCCGGAAGACCTCCTGATTTCCCAGGAATATTAAATTTCCGGACAGATCTGAGGAAATCGACCAAAGAATTATACGACAGGGGAGGCACCGTTTTTTTTTTTGATTTTTTTTTTATTTTCTTTTTTTTTAACCTTATCTAAAGTTTAAGGTTTAATTTTTTTTAGTTTTCATTAAATTCATAATTCTAGTTCGGATAGCAAGTCATAAAGAATTTGTTATGTACTCAGGAGGTTGGCTCTCCTGTCCGTAGGTAGCCAACCTATGTTTTGGATCATGGTTCGAGTAGAAATATGTAATCGAATAATTGGATCTAATAGTATTGTGTAGAGTGTAGTAACGTGCTCAATCACATCCAAAACCTAGGTGAAACTAGAATAGGTCAATTATGTTTTGTTTTTCTTTTATTTTATTTCATTTTTTTTTTGTTTAGTTTAATTTTGGTCATGGTTGTTTTTATTACTATTATTATATTATTATTACCATAAGTTAAACTAAAGTTCAAGTGTGTTCTTTGTTTTATTATTATTATTATTTTCTGGAAAGATTTGTGTACTGCCGCCCTTGTGGTGTTACAGCTCCAACTCGGTATAATGACACCTCAACCCTAAGCATCTGAAGTATGAAAGCCAGTAGTCTATGGGTTCCCATCCAGGCAAATAAGTCAACTGTCAAAGGCGTCGATGTCCGATGGTTCATTGCAATAGTGAACATCATGTAACCAGAAAACATTAGTCGATGTTTGTCAGAAAGGACCGTTACCTTTTGACCACAAGCCATAGGACCGTTCGAATAACCAAAGAGAAAACCGACTGCCTAAGACACCGTTCCACGTCAAGCCCTGAGATGCGTGATGCGCCCAAATCCTGGCAAGACATGTCTACCGCTATAGAAGCATGTGCTGTTGACCGACGTCCGATGTCGTCATACCGAGACCTTATAAGCTAAGTTATATTATCCGAATATAACTTATCTTAAAGGGGGGAGGAGTTGTAGCAGTACAAGCTACCTGGCACTATTGAAACTTAAAAACCTTTTATTAAGAAAAACCATTACGTTTTGTTAACTATGTAACTAATATTCCTGACGTCATTTCTTGTTTTCACATATCATTATAATTATGCTCAAATTACTCTATTCTTAAATTTTGTTATCACTTAATAATAACTTTGTACTTTCACCCTGAGTGTTCATGAGTCACCCTTATGAACCTTAGTATTGTCAAATATTGTTAATGAGTAATAGAAAATGACCAGGGTGGAAGGGGTAATGAGAGAAACTCTAAGGGTGTAAAATGTTAGTCGGTAGTCAGTCTAATGTCATATATAAAAGCTGTTCACAATATCAAAGTTGCATTTAGTCAAAAAAAAAGTCAGAATAAGACTTAGTCAGAAGAAGTTAGAAGAGAAAAGTACTTCAAGCTATTTCATTTTTATAAGTGTTCTACTAACTGAGAATGCTGAGTAAGTAGGCGGATTCATTTGTAAATTTATTTTTATACATTTTTAATTTTGTAACATTTGTAACTATATTCCAATTTGTCGACTTGTAAATACATGTGTATATTTAGTGGAGTCAAGTTTATTGTTATTACGTTATCCCTTCAAACTCTGCTCTTGCTATCCTTTCTAGAATAATCTACATATACTTATTTATATATATTTTCTTTTCCTAATTTCACTCTAGTTCTCTCACACTGTTATAATTCAATTAATTTTTAATAAGTTTTATATTTAAAGTCTTCCCCCCCCCCATTTATAACTATTAGTTTTCGGCACGTTACATCTGGTGGCAGCGGTGGGATTGTTTTTAATAAGTATTTAAATTATCAATAACTCCGTAATTTTCCATTGTTACAAAGCCTATCCTACGAAAAATTATTGGGTGTGCGCCTGACGGAAAACAAGGAGATAAATATATAATAAAATATATTAACAAATATTAATACCAAAATTAAAGTAGATGGGCTTGAACACCACTAAAAAACTCAAAGTACATATTTTAAGAGATCCATTTTTCGAATAAATGATAGAGATCCACCCCAATTAACCTCTAAGTCACTTCTAAGAAAAACAACTGGGTACGTGCCTTATGGTAAACAACGAGATAATTATATAATAAAATACTTTAATAAGTATGATTACTAGAATTAAAGTACGGTAATATATATATATATATATATATATATATATATATATATATATATATATATATATATATATATATATATACATATATATATATATATATATATATATATATATATATATATATATATATATATATATATAAATACGGCAGCAGATACCCACTTCAATGTTTTTTCATATGTCTAACGACATGGGAAGACATTGTGAATGCTTTATAACACTACTCACATTAAAAGGGGTTTTCTCCAGAATGTGTTCGTGTCTATTGAGAAGTGATGACGCTTGAAATGCTTTATCACACTGCCCCCATTTGAATGGTTTCACTCCAGAATGTACTAGTTTGTGAATACTGAGATTTGATGATGCTGAAAATGTTTTACCACACTGATCACATATGAAAGGTTTTTCTCCAGAATGTACTCGTTTGTGATCCATGAGTTGTGATGACTTTGAAAATGCTTTACCACACTGCTCACATTTATATGGTTTCTCTCCAGAATGTATACGTTAGTGATCAGTGAGATTTGATAACTTTCCAAATGCTTTATCACACTGCTAACATTTGTATGGTTTCTCTCCAGAATGGATTTGTGTGTGATTAGTGAGGTTTGATAACTTTCCAAATGCTTTATCACACTGCTAACATTTGTATGGTTTCTCTCCAGAATGGATTCGTTTGTGATCAGTGAGGTTTGATATCTTTCCGAATGCTTTATCACTCTGATCACATTTGAAAGGTTTCTCTCCAGAATGTATTAGTTTGTGTCTAATGAGATGTGATGACACTCTAAACGCTTTATCACACTGCTCACATTTGTATGGTTTCTCTCCAGAATGTACTCGTTTGTGGGCATTGAGATGTACTAACTGTGAAAATGCTTTATCACACTGTCCACATTTGAATGGTTTTTCTCCATAATGTATTAGTTTGTGTCTAATGAGATGTGATGACACTCTAAATGCTTTATCACACTGCTCACATTTGTATGGTTTCTCTCCAGAATGTACTCGTTTATGAATACTGAGATATGATAACTGTCCAAATGCTTTATCACACTGGTCACATTTAAATGGTTTCTCTCCAGAATGGACTCGTTTGTGAATACTGAGATATGATAACTTTCCAAATGCTTTATCACACTGGTCACATTTGAATGATTTCTCTCCAGAATGTAGTCGTTTGTGAGTAATGAGAGTTGATAACTGTGAAAATGCTTTATCGCACTGCTCACATTTGAATGGTTTCTCTCCAGAATGTAGTCGTTTGTGAGTAATGAGAGTTGATAACCGTGAAAATGCTTTATCACACTGCTCACATTTGTATGGTTTTTCTCCAGAATGTACTCGGTCGTGAATAATGAAAGCTGATAACCACGGAAATGCTTTGTCACACTGACCACATTTAAATGGTTTCTTTCCGGACTGTCTAATGAGATGTGCTGACCTTATTGTTGAAGATTGTTTACGCTTGCTGAGAGCCAACGACTCCAAACTCTCATCTGATTCACGGGAAGATGTTTCACTAGCTGCAAGCAAATTTACATTAATTATTGAGACAAATATTCAGTTGTTGAAATATAGTCTTTTTCTAATATTTACTTTTGCTGCAGGTCGCTACATAGAATATTTTTGGGAAAAGTTTAAGAATTGCTATTTTCTATATTATGAAGAATACGAAGGTTAAATTAAGATAGATAAATTATTTTAATCTTCAAATAAAAATATTAAGTTGGAAATACGAATTATTACAAGCCTTGTTTTGTTTTTATCTATCAAAGAACTTTCCAATCGTTGCGTCGCAACACCTTTATGTGGCAGGACTCGTTAGTATGTTGTGATTTTTTTTGAATAAATGCTAATATTGTTCTTGTTGTACAAATCTAAATGAAACTAAAAAAGAAACTTTCAGTTTATAAAAGCAATTAAAACTTACACATATTAATTAGTGTTTCGTTTTGTTTACATCTTTTTTATACAAATTATTTTTTCTTTTGTTTTGTTTTTTTTTTTTTTCGTAGCAAAACTAAATGTGTTGCGTAAATACAAATGTTGAAAAGCACTGGTCTATCGGACAGAAAATGTATGTTTGTTAAATAAATCTTGACGGCATTATAATAATACTATTAATAATATTCATTCGTGTTAATTACATTAAATCATGTTTATCGAAATCAAAATTAAATCAAGTCATTACATATTATATATATATATAAGTTTATTCAGTAAATAATTAAAATACATAAAATTACATGGTTAGCACACAGCACCCGTTACAAAAGTAACATAATCTGTATTTGGATATGTTGTTGTGTGCATTGGTTATCAGATATTAGAGTGATATTCTTTAATTCTAGGAAAAATTTCAAAAAACCTAACAAAAGTTGAGAAATATGTGATAATGTTATGTGAGATTGTAAATGTTATGTGTTTAAGTGTTGAAGCAAACGATGTTTCGGAAACCTCCTCTTGTGTCGTTTCGGTAATTCTTCTAGGTTATACAGACCAATTGCATTTATTAATGGGTTCGTATGAATACTGCACTTTTCATAGATTTTTTTTGCATTTTTTAATATATATTCTTCTATAGTTGGTTGGTTTGCTACTTCGTGTATGAAAGTAATGCGGTTAAATTTTCTTAATTGTGTAGCCAATCGCAGGCATTTATTTTGAATAATCTGCAAGTCATTTAACAAACTTGTTGATACACTAGCCCAGGCTGCAGATCCATAGGTTAATATTGGTCTTATCACTATATTATACAACAATAATGTATTTCAGTACTTAAGTAACTCTTAGTATTAATTAGACTGTAGATATTATGCATCATCATTTTTGCTATTTTAGTAATATTATTAATGTGTTCTTTCCAAATAATTAACTATCAAATGTTAGACCCAAATATTTAGCATTTTTGCTCCATGCAATTAGTTTTTTGTTATAGTACAAACGATTTACATGATTATTTTTAAGATTAGTGAAATAAATTGCTTGACACTTGCTAGTATTTATTTTTATCTTCCATTTATTGTAATATTTATGAAGTTAATTTAGAGCAGTTTGCAATTTATTAATAACAACTCTAGGCTGTTTTCCAGATGCAAATATGGCAGTATCTCAGCAAATAGTGCCATTTCTATATTTTTAGATACAGGTAAATCATGTAAATAAATAATAAAAAGAACTGGACCAAGAATAGAGCCTTGGGGAACTCCAGCTGATATCTGACGTATACTTGATATTGTAGTGACTACTGGTAAACTGCTATTTGTTATTTTTTAAAGATTTTCATTTCCTTGACAATGAAATTGATTGGGACGCCATTATATTTATTATTTGATTTTTGTTATGTCATTAGATTCTGTAGACATTTTTGATAATAAATAAGTTAAAGATAAAGCTACGATTATATTTATTTGTACTACTATATTGGTGACCCCGACGTGATCATATACATGGAAGGTTCAAAAGAAATTAGCAGAATATCTGTCAAACTTCCACCTTTCTGGAGGATTAATCCTGCCGTTTGGTTTCGGCAAATCGAGTCACAGTTCGTGGTATCAAATATCTCGGCTGACAAAACAAAGTATCATTGTGTCGTAGCGGCCATAGATAGCGATGTCCTCGCGGAAGTGAGTGATATTATACTCAATCCTCCGACGGAGGACCTTTACAGTACATTAAAAAGCCGACTCATCAAGCGTTTTGTTGAATCTGAAACAGGGAGATTAAACAAACTTTTATATGGATTGGAATTAGGAGATAGACGCCTATCTCAACTTTTGCGACAAATGAAAGAACTATCGCAAGGTAATGTTAAGGCCGAAGTTTTGAAATGCCTGTGGATACAACGTTTACCAGCGCATATCCGAACAGTTCTTGTAGCAAATAATAATAAATTAGAAGAACTATCAACTATGGCAGACAAAATTTTTGAATCCACAAAACAAGAAATCGTTTCAACAATAAGCCATACGACTGCACTAGTTGCAAACGAACAGAACAATAATGAAATACAAGAACTAAAAGCAAAAATTCAAGAACTCTCATTTGAAATAAATAAAATAAATCAAAGCAGATCCAAAAATCATTATTTTAAACGAAATCATCAAAACTCAAGATCAAGTGGAGAAAGTGGAATGTGTTGGTACCACCGTCGTTTTGGCCAAGATGCTCGACGTTGCATACCACCTTGCAATTTCAACAAGAAAAATTTAAACTAAAAAGGCTGCCCGTAATGACGGCAAACGGAGCAGCAAGTACTCGCCGTTTATTTGTTTTCGACCGACTTTCTGGTTATCAATTTTTAATAGACACTGGAGCTGAAGTGTCTGTAATTCCTCCACTGAACCCAAGAAGGAGACCACAAGAGAACAATACATTTCAACTTTACGCTGCAAATGGATGAAAAATTAAGACTTATGGAGAGTCAATTTTAAAAATAAATTTTTGTCTACGACGCACCTTCCAGTGGAAATTCATTATAGCTGACGTAAAAAACCCGATAATTGGTGCTGATTTTTTACGACATTTCGGTTTAGTAGTAGATATGAAACATCAATGTCTTCAGGATAATATTACACAGCTGAAGGTTTCAGGTGAGTTAACTGCAGTTTTTTCCCCTAGAGTTTCAACGATTCACAATGAAACACCTTTCAGTAAACTTCTATACAAGTACATTGACATAACCAAGCCAACACTAACATTTTCACAAGTTCAACACTCAATTTTTCATCATATTCTTACAGAGGGTCCGCCCATAACTGCCAAAGCTCGTAGATTGACTCCAGAAAAATTTAAAGCGGCCAAAAAAGAATTTGAATTTATGATCGCGCAGGGTATATGTAGACCTTCAAAAAGTAGCTGGGCTAACCCTTTGCACATGGTTAAGAAATCTAACGGGGAATGGCGTCCATGTGGCGATTATCGCCAATTAAATAATATTACAGTGCCAGATAGGTACCCCGTTCCTTTTTTACATGATTTTACACATATTTTATATAACAAAAAGATTTTTTCTTCTATAGACTTAACAAAAGCATATTACCAAATTCCTGTAAATCCAATTGATATTCCTAAAACAGCTATTATAACCCCTTTCGGACTATTCGAATTTGTACGAATGCCATTTGGTCTCTGCAACGCAGCACAGACTTTTCAGAGATTCATTCATGAAGTGATTTCCGGTTTTGATTTTTGTTTCGCATATATTGACGACATTTTAATTGCTTCCGAAAACTTAGAAACTCATTTGCTCCATCTTGAGCAAGTTTTCTCTCGTTTAAACCAACATGGTTTAACTGTTAATTTATCCAAATGCGTTTTAGGAAAATCAGAGCTAAAATTTTTAGGTCATCTAATATCAAAAGAGGGGATAAAACCTCTACCCGATAGAGTAGAAGCGATTTTTAAACAACCAGAACCTACAACAATTAAGGAACTTCAACGATTCATTGGTATGATAAATTTTTATAGATCTTTTATTCCAAATGCTGCTAAACTACAAGAACCACTATACAATTTACTGAGGAAAAATAATTCAAAAAGCTCAAAAATAATTTGGAGTGAAGATTTAAAATTATCATTTTTGAAAACTAAACAAAGTTTAGCTGATGCTACAATGCTTACTTTTCCACAAATTGATGCTGAATTAATTTTAATGGTGGACGCATCAAACACTTTTATAGGAGCAGTTGTACAACAGCGCGTAGGGCCTAACTGGGAACCTTTGGGTTTCTTTTCAAGAACCTTAAATAAATCTGAAAGAAATTATTCTACTTATGATCGAGAACTTTTGGCAGCGTATGCAGGAATTAAGTATTTTCGTTTTATTTTAGAAGCACGTTCTTTCGTTTTATACACCGACCACAAACCACTTATTTTTGCATTTCGACAAAAACCGGAGAAAGCCACTCCCAGACAATTGAGACATCTTGATTTTATTTCACAATACACGACTGATATTCGATATATTACCGGAACACAAAATATCATAGCAGATAATCTTTCTAGAATCGAAACAATTGATTTTCCGACGGTTTTAGACTACACATTGTTAGCGCAAGATCAAATTTTCGATAAAGAACTACAAAGTTTATTAAAAGACAATACGACTTCATTATCTTTGCATAAATTTACGTTACCTAATTCAAACACCACTCTGTATTGCGATTTTTTAACAAAAAAATTAGTGCGACCATACATCACACCTAAATTCCGTTATCAAGTTTTTCCTAACTATCATAATCTCAATCACCCCAGTGTTAGGAAAACTGTTAAATATCTTTGTTCAAAATTTGTCTGGCCATCAATTTCTAAAGACGTTCAAGTTTGGGCTCGCAGTTGCATAGCGTGTCAAAAAAATAAAATACATAGACACGTGAACAGTCCTCCTTTGGGAACTTTTGCAGTTCCTAATGATAGATTTGCCCATGTTAATATTGACATAATAGGTCCTTTACAACCATCGTTAGGTTTCACATACTGTGTAACTTGCGTGGACAGTTTCACCAGATGGCCAGAAGCTTTCCCAGTTACTGACATTCGTGCAGAAACGGTCGCTGTAGCCTTTTTTAATGGTTGGGTTGCACGTTTCGGCACTCCTCAAAAAATAACAACAGACCAAGGTTCGCAATTTGAATCCGAACTTTTCACTCACTTGACAAAAATGTTAGGAATTGAAAGACTACGAACAACAAGTTACCATCCTCAGACCAACGGATTAGTAGAGCGTTGGCATCGAGCTCTCAAAACATCCATCAGATGCCACGAAAAAAAAGGATGGGCGGAAGTTTTGCCGACCGTTTTGTTAGGTTTCCGTTCTGTACTTCGCGAAGATTTAAATACCACCGCAGCAGAACTTGTTTATGGATCCCCTATTAGACTTCCAGGAGAGTTTTTAATAAAATCAGACAAGTCAGAACAGCTTCACATTTTCTCCAACTGTTACGTACGCATATGAATAATCTAAGACCAGTGCCTACAAGTAGACATGGTTCAAGGCCTGTATTCGTATATCAAGATCTTTCTTCCTGCAAATCTGTTTTTGTACGGCAAGATAACGGTTTATCTCACATGAAGTCACCTTATGACGGTCCATTTCCGGTCATAAGCCGTACTCCAAAATTTTTCCTTGACAATGAAATTGATTGGGACGTCATTATATTTATTATTTGATTTTTGTTATGTCATTAGATTCTGTAGACATTTTTGATAATAAATAAGTTAAAGATAAAGCTACAATTATATTTATTTGTACTACTATAATATTGAATTATTTATAACTACTTGAAATTTGCGATCAGTTAAATAAGCTTTAATAAATTTAATTAGATGTGATGGGATTCTTAGCTTAATTAATTTGAATAGAAGACCATCTTGCCAGACTAGGGATGGGAATTTATTTATGAATATCGATATATGCGCGTTTCGATATATCGTAAGTGTGATATCGATATTCGATATATATCGAAGTAAAAATACCGATATTTTCGATATATCGAAATAAGTAACACGTAACATGTAAGATATATAAATTACAGTTTTTTTGTTGGCTTGGTGGGAAAAGAAGCTACCAACCAACTTTCTAATATTTTCCTAGTTAACTGCTCTCTCTCTCTCTCTATATATATATATATATATATATATATATATATATATATATATATATATATATATATATATATATATGTGGGCTTGTACCTGGAACGCCACTGAAGTTCCCGAAAAACTCCCCCCAGCTGACCGATACACAGGAGGAGTAAGTCGTGAGTCGGCCGCCGCAACGCACGGATGTGTGCAATGCCTTATTTGAACACTTTAGTACATGTAATAATTAAATTAATGAATATACTTGATTTTTCTAATTTCACTCGCTTCGTTTCAACCGACATTTGAAACCATATTTCACATTGTACCACAAGGTAGTATGCCAGTCAAAACCTTACTAGGGCACGAATTGTTAGATCAGGCAGATCTACAGATTAACCAAAACGGCTGTAATTTTAAAAAACTAGAGGCCAAAAAAGAAGAAATAGTCGAAGCAATAGAAGCGAAGCATGAAAACAAAGATCAGGAAATAACAGAGATCATGATGATCAATATAACAGAAGAAGATGAAACTTTGGAAAAAGAAGAAAAGATAGAAGTGCCACAAGAAATTTACGAAATCATGAACAATTATGAACCAAAACCTATAAAAACGGCAGAAATAGAAATGAAGATCGTGCTAACAGACGATACACCGATTAATCAACGACTTAGAAGATTACCTAGAACAGAAGCTATTGAGGTAAATCAAGAAATAAATAGATTGTTAGAGCAAGGAATAATAGTTCCAAGTTCTTCGGATTACGCTAGTCCGATAGTTCCTATAAGACGCAAGAACGGTAAACTACGTCTATGTGTAGACTACAGAAAAATTAACCAGAAGACTGTTAAAGATAGATTTCCTCTACCGGTAATCGATGATCAGTTAGATAAATTGAGAGATGCAAAAATATTTTCCACAATTGATCTGAAAAATGGATTCCATCACATTCCGGTTCACCCAAACAGCCGAAAATATACATCGTTTATTACACAAGACGGACAGTACGAATATGTCAAAACACCATTTGGACTTTCCAATGGACCGGCAGTATTCCAACGTTTTATAAGTAGTATTTTTAAAGAACTAGAATTACAAGGAGTTGTAATAACCTACATGGATGATTTAATCATACCGGCCAAATTGAAGATTGTTCTACAGTGTGCATCTGAGTACGGATTGGAGATAAATTGGTCGAAATCGACATTTTTAAAAGAAGAAATTGTTTATTTGGGTCACCACATCAGCAATAACGAAATACGTCCGAGCCAAGACAATTTAAAAGCTGTAATGAAATTTCCGGTGCCAAATTCGAAGAAGAGTCTACAAAGTTTCTTGGGTCTGGCAGGCTATTTTCGCAAGTTTATCAGAAACTACGCCAAGATCGTAAGACCATTGAGTGAAATACTGAAAAATGATACACCATTTAGAATGGACTATGAGCAGAGAGTAGCGATAAAAGCCCTAAAGGAAGCACTATCCAGTGAACCAGTCCTTAAAATCTTTAACCCGAACGCAGACACTGAATTGCACACAGACGCAAGTCAAGAAGGGTATGGAGCAATATTGCTACAAAGAGATCCAGCAGACGAAAAAATGCATCCAATAAGCTATATGAGCAAGAAAACGACAGACGTGGAAAAGAAGAAACATAGCTATGAATTAGAGGTTCTAGCAATAGTGAGAGCTCTAGAGAAGTATAGACATTACCTACTGGGCATAAAGTTCAAGATCATTACTAACTGTAGCGCATTTGAAATGACTATGCGAAAGAGAGACGTCACCCCGAAAATCTGGCGATGGGCTGCATTGCTTGAAGATTTTAACTATTCAATTGAACATCGCGTGGGAACAAGAATGACGCACGTTGACGCCTTAAGTCGTCATCCGATAGCCATGACGGGTATCTTAACAAAATTAAGAACTTCACAACAAGAAGACGAAGAGTTGCAACCACTATTCGAAATTTTGAAGAATGTAGAATATAAAGACTACATAGTTGAAAATGGAATTTTATATAAAGCCAGAAACAAAGACAAGCTATTTGTCGTACCACGAAGCATGCAATATGATTTAATAAAACAGATTCATAACGAAAATGGGCATTTTTCTGAAAAGAAGATGAGAGATTTATTACAAGAGTACTGGATACCGGACTTGTCGAAGAAAATTGCAAGAGTGATAGGAAACTGCATACCATGTATCCTTTCTGAAAGAAAAGCTGGAAAAGCTGAAGGATTTTTGAACAGTATCGACAAAGGGGAATATCCTCTTCAGACGTACCACGTCGATCACTTAGGTCCTTTACCTTCAACGAAGAAGAAATACCGATATCTGTTCGTTATAGTAGACAGTTTTACCAAATTCGTTTGGATATACGGAACCAAAACTGCAGGTACAGATGAAGTTTTAAATTGTTTAAACAAACAACAAGCGGTTTTCGGCAACCCAGAGCGAATTATTAGTGATCGCGGTACAGCTTTCACATCTAAAGAATTTGAAGATTATTGCGAACAAGAGAAAATTTGCCATTTAACCACCACAACGGGTGTACCACGAGGAAATGGTCAGATTGAGAGAATCCACCGTATACTCATTTCAGTATTGAGCAAACTCTCACTAGAAAATCCCGAAAAATGGTATTAACATCTAACCGACGTGCAAAAGACTTTGAACAGTACCTTTCAAAGAAGTGTAAGATTTACACCGTTTGAAGTAATGTTTGGCAAGAGGATGAGAACAGGGAAAGAGGTAGAGATTCAACAGATGATAGAGGCGGAAAGACTTGAAGAGTTTACGGAAGAAAGAGAGAATTTAAGAAAAGAAGCTAAAACGAACATTCTAAAAATACAGGAAGAAAATAAGAAAAGCTATGACAAGAAACGCAAGAAAGCAAGGACATATAGAGAAGGAGATAAAGTCGCTGTAAAAAGAACGCAATTTGGCAGTGGCCTGAAACTGAAACCAAAGTTCTTAGGCCCCTACGAAGTCATACGTGTGAAGAAGAAAGACCGTTACGATGTACAAAAGATCGATGGCGAAGGTCCAAACTTCACAAACGCCAGCGCAGATCATATGAAGCCGTGGGCGGAAGATGACCCACTGGACGATTTTGTTAGTTTGTTAGAGGTTTACGAGGGCGAACAACCAACCAGGATGGCCGAGCTGTGGGTTTGTACCTGGAACGCCACTGAAGTTCCCGAAAAACTCCCCCCAGCTGACCGATACACAGGAGGAGTAAGTCGTGAGTCGGCCACCGCAACGCACGGATGTGTGCAATGCCTTATTTGAACACTTTAGTACATGTAATAATTAAATTAATGAATATACTTGATTTTTCTAATTTCACTCGCTTCGTTTCAACCCTCATCCCCACATATATATATATATATATAAATGCTGTCCACTTTTGTAAGGAAAAACCAGATCTTTTTGGTTACTTTTATAGTGTATTATGGACTTTAAATGTCAATGAAAAATATTCCTTACGCTGTAAAACCGACTTCAGATTTGTTGGATATGATCATTATTAAGAAAGTGACATTTTTTATAATTTTTTAATACCAACATGACATATAATTTTAAAGGTGCAAATTTTAAAATCAAAATTTCGTCTTACAGGCTATTCCAAGCGATTAGGCGGAACTAAATGGAAATTTCGTTATTTTAGGTTGTCACGAAAACGGACCTTGCTTTGGTTATTTCATGTTTCAGTTTTGGTATGTGAAAATTTAAAATTCTAACAGTGAAACAACGGAAACGAATGACATATGTCAAATATTTAAATACATTTTTTCATATTTTGAAGACAAAAACATAAATAAATGGGAAATTTTTATTAAGAATGACAAAAAATTAAAATGCAATGAAAAGGACATTTTATAATGACAATCAATTTAATCTAGAATGTAAACGTGAGCATGATTTACAAAGCTTAAGCAAAATGACCAAAAGTCCGAATTAATAGATAAAAATTACTAGATTTCAAAATCTAGTTCCACCTAAACGTTTGGAATAGCCTACAGTTTGTTTTTACAAAAGTGAACAGCATATATTTAAATGTAAAAAATATACAAGAATACCGATATTGTGTGCGAATATCGATATTTTGCGCGATATATCGCATTTCAAATATCGATATAAAAATATCGATATATTTTTTTAAAGTATCGATATTTTCGAAATATCGATATATCGTTCCCATCCCTATGCCAGACAGTGTCGAATGCTTTTTGGATGTCAAGATATACTGCCCCCACCGACTTTTTCCTATTGAAACTTTTATATATTAACTCCGTTACTCTAACAAGTTGATTTGTAGCAGAATGATAATGTCTAAAACCAAACTGTTCATTTTGAAATAATTCAGAGTCTTCGCCATATTCAATTATTCTATTTAAAATAATTTTTTCCAAGATCTTTGAAAGACTAGATAATAAACTGATGGGCCTATAATTGTATGGATCTGCATTTGACTTCCCTGTTTTGTGAATTGGCACAATATGTGCCAATTTCCATTTTGATGGAAAATAATTTTTTTGCATGCAGGCGTTATATAAATAAGTGAGGTAAACTATAGCCTTACGAGGAAGATGTTTTAATTCAACATTACGTATTGTATCTGGTCCAGGTGATTTCCTATTCTTGAATTTACGTATTATTTTAAATATTTCACTAGGTTTTGTCAGATTAGATATTTGAGCCTCATTTTCCTGCAAGTTGAAAAAGTTATCAATATTATTTCTTACAGTTCTTTCCGTAGATTTGTGAGAGATGTTACTATTACCGGAATGTACTTTTTCAAATATTTCTGCAATAAGTTCAGCCTTTTCTTGGTCTGTGCTTACATGCACATTGTTTTTAACTAAACAAGGAATTTCAACACGTTTATATTTAATATTTTTTAATTTGGTCCACAAAGAATTATCTTGCGTTGAAAGTTTTTCTAATTTATTTTGCCAAACCTCATTCTTGTAGTTTCGGATTAGCAGCCGTACTTTATTACTCAAGTAATTTTTTAAGAAACGCAAATTTTCACTTCGCATTTGCTGCCACTTTTTTCTGACGCGATTTCTCAAACTTATGAAATATTTTATTTCACAGTGTATATGCTCTTCAAGAGGTGATAGCTCGTGTAGAGGAATTGCTATTTTTGATGCATTTTCGATTAAACTAGTAATGTCATCAACAGCTTTATCTATGTCAGCAGTTGATTCTAGTCTGAGTGGCAATAGTATTTTTTCATTTAGTTCTTTTTTAAACAGTTTCCAGTTAGCTTCCGCATAATTTCTTCAATAAAAAATATAACTGGAGAATGGTTTGAAGGTAGGTTAGCACTAGTCTTTAATTCTGAAGTGTTAGAACTCTTAATGATTGCTAAATCTAGAGTAGATGGTTCATAATTAATTTGATCTGGAAAGAATGTATCCGCCCACTCCGGATGTTTAATAATGCTAGTGGAATTGTCAATAAAATGTTTGAGATTATTGCCACTGGTGTTATTTGTACGACAATTCCAATCTGTATGCCTTGCATTAAAGTCTCCGGCAATGATAACTTTGTTTGAAGTATTTAAAATATCTTCAAGTTCTTGTGATTTCAGAATGGATGTTGGTCTGTTGTAAGCAGAAACTACATTAATATTTTGGTTATTAGATATTATTTTTAGCATAATACATTCTAATTCAGTTACGGATGAGGGAATTTGGACAAGTTGATGACTTATCGAAATTTTAATAAAAATAACTACACCACCACCAGGTGTACGAGTAGATTGGGGATCATTAGTTCTATCATGGCGGTAACACTTATAACCTCTAATAAATACCTTGTTATTGTTCCGTAACCATGTTTCTGAAATCAGAGCAATATCTATATTATTATTCTTCAAGAAGTACTCTAATTCTCACAATTTATTTAACAAGCTAGTAGCATTCCATACAAGAACTTTTATGCTTGTTTGTGATGAATTAATCATTTGGTTTTTCAGCAAATTCAGATAATGCTTGCATAAAGTGTTAAGTTTCTTAATTTGTCTAGTTAATTCTGCTAGATCTTCTGTATTGGCTGAATCATTGTTCTTGTTGTTCACACAAGTATTATTTAATAGATTTGTTGTATCAAGCCTATGTGATAAAGGAGGAAACTGTGATAGATTTAACTGGAAATTACCTTGTGACGGATGTGACTGTTGTGTTGATGTTGTGTTGTGCTGCGTATGTGTGTTTGTTTGTGGTCTAAATATTCTAGAAGGCTGGGAATGAAATTTTTCAATATCTTCTAAATATTTTTTCCTAAATGCACAGTCAGTATGATTTGCTGTGTGACTGCCTTTACAATTGGCACACTGGGGTACGTCAGTTATTAATTTCTTGCATTCTTTAGTGAAATGCCCGTTTCCACATTTAACGCAACGAGGTGGCGCATTGCAATTCTTCGCCGCATGACCATAACATTGACATCGAAAGCATTATGTAATCCCTTTCCTTGGTCTATATTTTTCCCAATATATTTTTGTATAATTGTTACGGTCTATTCTAGCTGACAACACTGCCTATAAAACTAACTTATCGCTAACCTACCTTACGTACAAAAACTTATGCTATTCTCATTAAAGGATACAGAATTGTGTATTTTTGCGAAACCAACTGACTAGCGTCCTGACAATCTACTTAAAAGTAGCCGTTCTTGCTACAGAAATATAAATTAACATCTGAATTCTCTTATTCTGTCAAAAACTTTTAGGTTATGTCATTTTGACACATGGGAATAATCACATTTTTTTGCATTTTGGAGTATGAATACTTCATTAGAACCTGGAAATTACAGAATATTAGCATGTATTACGTATAATAAGGAACATACTTACTACTTGTAAAAAAATACAATGTTTACATTCGTAATTTACAAGCGCCGATAAAACTATGTTGTCATTTTTGATAACTGTCTGAGTCACGTGGTTGGTGTCCACCGACAGTTAGTGGGGAGAGGGGCATATAAAATGGAATGTGATATGCCATTTGGCCTCTTTAAATGTCGTAATTCAAGTACAGAGGTTCCGCTAAGGGGTTGAGACTCAGTAACACGTGCCAAATTTTAATCCACAAGTTTTTGTGAAAGTATTTGAGAATGTATACTGGTTACCTGTGGATTCGCTAAAGCGGAAAAGGCACGTGATACATCATGTTTTGGAGGTCCAAAACGCGACTTACGTCGGAAATAGGAGTTTTCTACCCCTACATGGCAATTGAATTACGATGTTTGGCCACTAAAACACCAAGGTATGTTTCTTTTATACAGTATTACCCGCTGATCAGTTTTGAATAAATCCAGAGTTCTAATGTAAGGTATTTCTTTTTATTTTGTAAATCTAGTGGCAGCATGCGAGGGCTGGAAATTGAACATTCGTTGTCGAAGATTCATCCTGCGTTCGAGAGTATACTGTCCCCCACATGTAAGGGTTGAAGAGCCGATTTTGGAGCGATCCGTGGAAGATGTAGCGCGAAAATTATTGTATCATTTGAGACCTGTTGCTACAGGGTGTTGCGAGAATTACTGTGTTTCAGCTAAGTATATTTTGGAAATGTTTTGAGATTTTGTAACGGAAGCAATCCTGCCCTATTAACGTATTGGAATTCCCGTTTGGGGATGTTTTCTTGTGATTCTTAACGTTAATAGTGTAGGGCTGCGTCTGGTACACCCTTATGAGTTATGGCCATGATTATTAAGTGTGTGTTATTATTTGAACTGTATTATTAGCTGAAATGCATTGAGGTTTCTCAAGTTTGGTTGTATCTTGAGATATTTTTGAGTTATTGAGATATGTTTTTGGATTTATTGAGTACGCTGTTGCGTGTACGGTTGGGTGTGTCGCCACCGTAATTATTTTTGGAGGTACAATAATTTTTGTTCACGAGTCGCTCATATTAAATTTTTGCCGCGTAATGTAAATTCAGTCCGTCTGTAAAGTATTTTCCCTTCATAACTCGAGGTTGTGAACTAGCTTCGCAACACACGGGTTTAACCCTTTCTGTGAATACTCCCTGGCCGGGTATTCGTGTTAATTGCTTTTTCACGTTATCAAGGATCGGATTTGTATTAATATTGGGAGGGTACTAACGTTAACTTCAATCGAGCAGAACCTCAGCCACAAGCATTGTTTTTTTTTTTTTTATTTTCCTTGGCCAGTCTTCATTAATATATTTTTTTTTTCTCGATTTTTTTTTTTTTTCTCTAATTTATATTTCCGTAGACAGTCATTGTGGTATAATCCCCGTGCAGAAGTTCACGCAGCCCTAGGGCAGTTGTAACGAAAGTAATCCAATTCCACGTTACTGGGTATTTATACCACAGATAGCAGAGTTAATTTAATTTGTATTGTATGTTTAAATAATTTGAGTTTCACTTGGATTCCGACTATTGTTAGTCTGATCCAGTGTTTAACATTTGGGATTTTTGGTGTGTAAAAGGATATTGTGGTTATTCCTTACGAACACCTTTGCCTTGTGTATAATTTCGTTAATTTTTATTGTTAATAAATTTTGTTATTGAAAATTTTGGTGTTTCTATTACGAGAACTCTATTCCTTCCCCTGGGGTTTTATTTTTCTTCCAGAATTTAGGGCAGTAGAAGCGAGGTGACTGGCGCCGTATAAATTTTAGGCCGCACATAGGTATTGGTAATTACAGGACCACCCTGCATAGTCACATCTACCTCTAGACTGGGCTGGCGGCCTTCTACCTTGCCCTGGACAGCTGATATCCGCTGGAGTCACTTCACAGTGGTTACGGAATTCATATTTTTCCCCATTTAGGTTTTTAGCGACCGATCAGAGAGCTGAGCGGACGCTGGCGTATGCCAACTATATAACGCTGGAGTCTGGCCGTAATATACGTTATATAATATAAGTATTTGATATCAGTTACTTGTTTAAATGTTGTGTTTGCGTTAAGATATACTAAATAATAAGGATACTGGGTGGGTACACTTTGCATCATTAACGTTACTTTTAATACTTGTAAATTCATTTTCTTTAACTCATCTTCAATAATGTTGCAGGTAATTTCATTAGGAAGAAAAATTAATATTTTGATCTTTAAATATATTTATTAATTTGTTGTAATCAGATGATTACAACAAATTAATAAATAGATGTGTTGTTTGAATTTTAATTCTATCACCAAGATATTTTGTAAGCACTTCATAAGAACAATCACTTTTTAAGTATTTTATAAATTCCGGATTGTTATTGATTTTTTGCTTATAAATAATAGGTTTGATATTATTTTTCAATTTGATATTATCTTCTACATTACTGGATACTGTTGGATTATCATTAATATTTTCAGAGAGGGCAGCATACTTATTTGAAGTCGGAACATTTGTTACGACTTGACTGTTGTCTAAATCAACTTCAATATGTTCTATGATTGGCGGCATATGATTCTTTGTTCTTTTACTACTCATTTTCGCGTTTGTAATCCATTCCTCAGACGAGGAAGCTATTCGCTTAAGAGTTAGATTTTTTTTGTATTTTATTGACTTTAATTTTAAATTTTCTTTTCCTTATTGCGACACTGTATTAAAATAACGACAAAAATAAAAATATATCGTAAAGATTCCTTCAGTTTTAATGAGTTTATACTGCACAAAAAATATCTGACAGATATTTTTGACAGCTAACAGTTAAATCTTAAATAAAAGATAATTAAAGTTAATGTTACAAGAAATAAATTAAAATAAGTAATTCAGTTGTTAGTTAGTTTTACACAAGAACGTTTCATTATTTAAATTATTTTTTTTTTTAAATAATAATATGGCTTCTGATTGTGACAGTGATGATGAAGTGTACGTAGATAGTTTATCAGAAATTAGTGATGTGGATATTTCTGAATCTGATATCGAGAGTGAAAGTGACGAAGAGTTCTTTCATCCTAAAAGACGTAGAGTTTTGCAAATATCGTCCATTGATTTTGAAGAAAGTGACAATGAAGAAGTGGAGTGGTCAGAACGTGATAATCCTCCAATTATTGAACCGTTTTTAGGACAAAGTAGTGTTTATGTGATGCCAAATAATCCAGAAAGTGTAATTGATATAGTTCAACTTTTCATAGGCGATGATTTGTTTGACTATATGTCAAAAGAAACCAATCGTTACCACACACAAAATGTTGACAAGTTTAAAGACAGTACAAAATCTGTGAAATGGAAAGACGTGTCTGTGAATTGAAAAAAATGTTGGGATTACTTCTACTTATGAGCAGAGTTCGTAAAGATAGTAGGGATGAGTATTGGTCTAGGAGACAAAACCATTGAAACCCCATTTTTTTCACAAGTGATGAGATATGTCGTTGTATAACTTGAATTTCAAATATGCAATTTTTCGCTAATTTTGCCGACTACACAGCCTGTTTGGTCTGTTTAACAAGCGGCATATAGTGTGTTAAGTGTATTTTCAAAAATAATAGAAATTTTTTTATATAACCGTATCTTAAATTATCTTGAAAATTTTAAATTGTTAGCTGCTTCACAGCATGGTTTTAGAGCACAGCGTAACACTGAAACTGCCACGCTTCAGTTCTTTATGCATGTCAATAAAGAATTGGATACTGGTAGATATGTAGCTGGCATTTTTTATGACTTTTCTAGAGCATTCGATACTGTATCTGCTCAATTTGTAATGGATAAACTGTATCACTTAGGTATTAGGGGCACCATTCTCAATGTTATTGATTCATATCTGAAACATAGCAAAATAAAGATAAATCTAAATGGTGAATATTGTCCTGAATTTGAATTAACTTGTGGTTTGCCACAGGGTTCGACTATCGGACCTTTACTCTTCTTGATATTCATCAACGACATCTTTGAGTGGATAACTGAAGGGCTAATTATAAATTTTGCCGATGATACATCAATATCCATATCGGCTGAATCCCCAGAGAAATTACAACACGACATAAATTTTATCAATATAAAAATGGCGGAGTGGTGCTACGCCAATAGAATTATATTAAACAAAAGCAAGACAAAAATATTAATATTTAACTGTAAACATTCTAATTACTTTTTGACAGAAACCTTTGCAGAAGATACAGTTTTCCTAGGATTAAGGGTCGATAACAACCTTTCATGGAATAGTCAAATAAACTATGTATGCAAAGAAATAAACAAAGCTTATTTTGTTATCTTAAACTTAAAATCTGTTTTGAATTTACAAGCAATAATGAATGTCTATTATTCTCTTGTGTACTCTAAACTGTCGTATTTTACACCTGTTTGGGGTGCTTGCCTTAACGATCAAAGAATTTTGTCAGAAAAAGATCATTAGATACATATTTGGCCTAAGATTCAGGGAATCATGTAGACAAACTTTTATTACTAATTCTATCCTAACGTTTGCCAGTATCTATATACCAGGTCTACAAGTATGAAATGCGGATTTTTTCAAACTTGCCGCTTAAACAGAGTGTATAGTTCAAAGTTTCAACACATATGGCGTTTTGTTAAGTTATCATTAAGTGTCAAATGCGTATAGATTATAATTTAAAAAGTGATCATATAGTTTTGTTTTACTGTGTTAAAAATGTCAAATTTTGTGTCAAATAAAGAGCATTCGCGGACAGTACTACTGTTTTGTTTTCATTTGAAAAAAACTGCTGCTGAATCATACCGACTGCTTCGAGAAGCTTATGGTGAATATGCTCCATCGCAAGATACGTGTGAACGATGGTTTCGGCGTTTCAAAAGTGGTGACTTTGATCTTACAGACAAAGCACATGGAAAACTTCCAAAAAAATATGAAGATACAAAATTGAAAACATTGCTACAGGAAGACGATAGTCAATCACAAAAAAAACTAGCAGAGCAGTTAGGCGTTAGTCAACAAGCTGTTTCCAATCGCCTACGAGAGATGGGTAAGAACCAGAAAGTCGGCAGAGGGTTCCACATGCATTGAACGAGAGGCAGATGGAAAAACGCAAAAACACTTGTGAAATTTTGCTTGCACGATGCAAAAGAAAGTCTTTTTTGCATCGAATCATTACTGGCGATGAAAAATGGATTTATTTTGAAAATCCCAAACTCAAAAAATCATGGGTGAACCCAGGCTCACCATCCACATCAACTACAAGACCGAATCGCTTTGGCGAAAAGACCTTGCTCTGTACTTGGTGGGACCAAAAGGGTGTGGTCTATTATGAATTGTTAAAACCTGGTGAAACAGTTAATACCCAACGCTACCAACAACAACTGATCAAATGAACCATTCGCTGCTCATAAAACGACCAGAATACGAAAGAAGACAGCACAAGGTAATCTTTCTTCACGATAACGCTCCATCACATAAGGCAAAAGCAGTTTGCAACACATTGGAGGCACTCAAGTGGGAAGTGCTACCCCATGCCGCTTACTCACCAGACTTGGCCCCTTCAGATTACCACTTGTTCGCATCGATGGGTCACGCACTTGCCGAGCAGCACTTTTGTTCATATGAAAATGTGAAAGAATGGCTAGATGAATGGTTTGCGGGGAAAGGGGAAGAGTTCTACTGGCGCGGTATTC
The DNA here is from genome assembly GCA_963971575.1 of Liopterus haemorrhoidalis. Lineage (NCBI taxonomy): Eukaryota > Metazoa > Arthropoda > Insecta > Coleoptera > Dytiscidae > Liopterus > Liopterus haemorrhoidalis. Next base: position 162,609 of record CAXASN010000074.1, read on the forward strand.
ACAAATTGCCTGAAATATGGGAAAAATGTATAACTTCTTATGGAGCATACTTTGAATAAATAAACTTTTACTGTTCTTTTGAGTTTAATGTGTTTTATTTAAAAAAAATCCGCATTTCATACTTGTAGACCTGGTATATAAATGTGCGATATTTGTAGCTCAAACCAGTTACGGCTTTGTCAAAAATAAATCATTTCATAATTACAATACGAGGCAAGGAGACCTAATCTCCATACCTAGGCACCATACTACCAAATATGAAAGAGCCACTTATTATAATTGCTGTAAATTGTACAACAAAATACCAGACAGTATAAAAACATTACCTTTCCGAAAAATTAAACATGAACTAAAAATTTTTTATTATTATATTATTTATTTTACATCGGCCTTTATTTCTGCAACGAGGCTAATCGCCGATGCCAGGGGGCGAGCTCCTACACATGGATGAGGGGTGAATGATTGTGAAAATGAGAATAATGTAAACATATTATTCTCGCCCGAATAATATCACCAACGAAGCAGGCTCGAACCATCGACCATTCAGACCAGGCTGTTTCTAACAGTCTCAATCCGCACGACTTAATGCGCTCGGCCACCACGTTGGCGAACTAAAAAAATTGTTAATATAAAAGTTACTACGATATAAATGAATATCTAACAGATACTGCTGTCAATATTTTGTAAAAGTCATTTTTTGTCATTTGTATTACTCTAACTTTGTATTGTTACTATTGTGTAACATATAACTGTGTATTTACTTGTACCATGTGATTGTACTACAGATGCTGATGTTGTGATCAGATGAAATTTTTTTCAATCTGTACTATTTGAATACTGTACTCTGACTGCTTTTGTAAACTATAATTTATATATTACTTGTACTATTTGATTGTACCACGAATCCTATGAATCATATGACTGTACCAAAAATTGGTGAAATAAAATTATCTTATCTTATCTTATTATAATAGTTTGTGTATCTAATGTCCGGTTGCAAGAATCAGGATCAAATGGCTTGATATCTGATCAACGTTGATTTGTATCAATTCGTGTATTAAACTATTGCAAGAATACAAATTATCTCTTGATCGCGCATTAAATTGATACCCGAAAATTCACCGATCAAGTCGACACCAAGCCAAATTCGTACCGCCATATTATGTTAAATATTGTGACGTATGACATAGATCACGTTTTAATTATCGTTTACCCTTTTTTTAATCATTTTTAAACTGTAATATAAGCACAGCATATTTATTGGAGATATGGACAGGGTAAATTTTTGTTTTACTTAATAAAAAGTTACAAGTTAAAAAAATTAACCTAAAAAAATAACACAGTTTTAGAATGTATTAATTATTAATACGTATAAATAATGTATAAGAAAATATATACAAAGTAAAATAATGTGTAAGAAAATGTATAAAAAATAAAATAATATGAAGAGAAAAGAATCTATTTAAGTATATTTTTTTGTTTAAAAATAAAAATAAGGTAAATGTACCTGAAAATAAAAGTAGGTACCTTAATATAGAAGAAAGAAAATGCAGAAAAAATATTGATACATTTACATGTTATGTTAATATTATATTATTTACTTTTTGCACCCATAATTATTTATATATAAATATTGTACATTTCCGCAATATAAATTTATTATATATAAACGTTGTTCATTCACGATTCAACCATAACACTTATTTTCATTAAATCCACACTTACACTAGCAAAATACGTCCCTTGTAGATAATTTCACAACATACTTTTAACTATAAGGTTAAAAAGTTAGATCTTAACACTTGAGTTGTAACCTGAGATACAGAATAAGAAACAAGGTTAAAATTTTAAAGTTTATAAAATGTTACTTTTTAACCATCATTTTTAACCACAAAAGATACATAATAGACCTGATAATATGTTTGAAAAGTTGACTGGGCGTGAAAAAGTCATAGGCAATAAAGTATACTTTAGGCCTTAGAGCGATAAACCCAGTCGTTATATACATATGTAAAAATAAATCAATAATTCTATATTTATACTCGGGTGGGCAAAAACATATTTATTGTGTTTTTAGTCGTATTTATTAAAATAAAATTAAAAATGAAAGTTGTAAAGTTAATGTTTGGCCGACATATTTTAGGGTTCCGCAGGTACATGTAAAACTGAAATGTGTGAAGTTTCACACTTCACATTTATTTATTTATTTTGAAATAAATAAGTTCTTTATTGATATATACATTTTTTTTACATTTCAAATATTATTACAAAAACAGTGTGATATCCACTAATAATATGAATAACACATTCCTAAGGTATTTAATATCAATAGTAGTAGTATAGTATAAATCTTTATTAATGCCTTTCGGCTTCGATTTAAATACATTTCATTCACAAAAAAATGTTTATAAACCCATCAATTGTTAAATAATCAAAAAAAAATCTCAAAAATTCATAAAAAAAAGATATATATATATATATATATATTTAAAATATATAAATATATTGAGATATGCACTATATGGACTGATGTTAAATAAAGTTTAAGACAACATTTATTCCAAATATCCGATATTTCGGCTTTATTTTAAGCCTTCATTCAGGGCCTATAATTTACAAAATTCTTTACATTAGTGAATTGTTTATAGAAATTAACAATGTGAAAATTAAATTTGATTTATAAAATTTTTTTGTTACTTACGAAATATCTAAGTGTCATACAAAGGTAGTATCTAAATAAGGAACTGAATTTTGAGCATCTTCTTTTTCTATTGTAAATTGAATTTTATTATGATATGAATTAAAAGTTTCTAAAACATTTTCTTCTTGACCCAATGGTATTGACAGAATTAAATCATCCACGTATTTTTTAATAAAAACAGGTGTGAATGTAAGTTTTTATACAGTTTTATTTAAGAGTCTGTCCATGACTCTTTGAGAAATTATAGGTGACATTTTTGAGCCTTGTGGCAAACCGTTTTTTTGCATGTAAAACTTCTTGTAGTAAACTAAGTATGAATTTTTTAGAATATAGTTTAAGATTTCAATGAAAGATTTTTTATTAAGGTTTGTATGAACAGATATGGTATTCCAGTTTTCGTTTATATCTAATTCAACTAATTCTATCGGCACACTAGGGAAGAGCGAGACCACATCCAGACTCACCAGAACCTGACCTGTAGGTACCATTTTACCTCTTATTTCATCCACTAAATCGAACGTACTTTTTACAAAGTATGGATTTTCGGTGTTCTTGATTAAACAAGAAGAGAAAAATCACATTCTTTCCGGTTAACCTCTTAGTTTCAACATTAGGTTCATGTTGACCACGTGCGTTATTCTCACAACTATGTTAAAAAATTATTGTTTCACATTAAAACATCTATAGTTTTACCAATGGAAATAACTATCAGTTATGATTATTTATAATTAAACATTGATGTACAACCACCTTTGTATGACACTTAAATATTTCGTAAGTACCAATAATTTTTATAAATCAAATTTAATTTTCACATTGTTAATTTCTATAAACAATTCACTAATGTAAAGAATTTTGTAAATTATAGGCCCTGAATGAAGGCTTAAAATAAAGCCGAAATATCGGATATTTGGGATAAATGCACACACACACACACACACACACACACGCACGCACGCACGCACGCACGCACGCACGCACGCACGCACGCACGCACGCACGCACGCACGCACGCACGCACGCACGCACGCACGCACGCACGCACGCACGCGCGCGCACACACACACACACACACACACACACACACACACACACACACACACACACACACACACACACACACACACACACACACACACACACACACACACACACACACACACACACACACACACACACACACACACACACACACACACACACACACACACACACACACACACACACACACACACACACACACACACACACACACACACACACACACACACACACACACACACACACACACACACACACACACACACACACACACACACACACATATATATATATATATATATATATACAAACAAAATATAAAAACAAAAAATATCACATTGCTTACATTATATTATTATTGCCTAAATTATAGTTTTCTTTTTTTTTTTAATAGACATCATCAGTCTTTTGGCTGCTGGGCGAGTGTTTCTCTTCTTTTCCTCACCTTCCTCATCCATTTTATTCCACTTCCAGATTCCCCAAGTACCTTTTCCAGTCACCCTGGATCTTCCCCTATTTCCGAGCAGCGTCGCAAGTGGAAGAGCGTTTCTGGCTGTTCCCCGCATGTTCTACATTTCCGTTCTTTTTCCCTCTTCCAGAACTGGTTGTCTGCTGCCTCATTCCCGCATCTAACCTCGCTATGAGATTTTGGTGCTTATTATTTTTGTTCAGGTACTCCGGTAAGGTTGTAACTTGTATCTTGTGGTAGTCTTTGTTGTACCTCGTTGTGTCGAACCTGTTTTGTCGCTCTTGGTCTTGAACTTCTCTATCCCTTTCCGCCAGCATCTGCAGGAAATCCCCTCCTTCTTCTTGCATCCTCTTTATTTCTTCTAATCCGTATCCGTTCCGCTCGTAGTATTTCCTTCTGTCAGTCCCCCAATTTGTTTTGGTATTTCTTTCCCTTACTTTTCGGCATTCTTCTAGGATTTTGTTACCATTTATTCTTATTTTCTTTACGTATTTTGCGATTTTGACTCCGGTGTTTATTCTTATTTTGTCCCTCTTTGTTTCTGCCATCATTATGTAGCTAGGGGTCTGTCTGTCTAGCTGTAGCGTCCACTTAATGTATATCTCCTGTGTTCTTTCTATCTCTTCACGTTCTCTCCACCCCCATATCTCTGACCCATAAAGGAGAATTCCCTTTACTAGCTTGTCATATAGGAACATCCTCTTCTTGTCCTAATATTATTAATAATAATAATAATAATAATAATAATAATAAAGATAAGTAAGTCTTGATATGCAAGACTTATACCACGTTGACTGTATCAGTCAGTGTGTGGTTTTTATGTGATATTGGTTATTGAATGTGCGTATGAGATGTGTTAGACTTATTTGGAACCATTTTTATTTTGAACTTTCCTAATTTCAACTAAATGTAATACAGTATTAATAATTTGTACATGATACATTTTGGATTAGCAAAATAATTCATTTAATAATTTTCAGATTAAGATATAATTTTGAAAATTGAATCTACATTAACTTCTATTATCCATTTTTTTGCATTTTTATATATGTTTGCATTATTTATTGTTATTTTATTGTCTTTAACGTATTTTGAAAAGCCGTTATAGATCTTGGGCATAAAGTGTAAATAATGTTTTTGACTTATGCTTTTTCCGATTTTAAATGTTTTTTATTATTTTTTTGCCTGGTATTATAATGATGTAATGTCGCTTCTAAAGTTAAATTATTTTTGTTTATATATTTAAATATATATAGGGTATAAATTTGTTTAATGTTTAATATTTTACTTACCTCAAATAATTCCCTAGATGGGAAGTGTTTAGGTTTATTGATTTAAGTATCAATTTTTGTGTTGTTTCTAGTTTTTTATGTGTCTTTCTCTGGCTCCACCCCACCCAATGATACCATACGACATGATTGATTCTACCAATGCATAATAGAAGATCTTCAGTTGGTTAATAGTTTATATGTCATTAATTTTTTTAAATATGTAAATGTATTTCTTAATTCTTTTAACTATCATATTTATCATGTTGATCCCATTTTACGAAACTATCTATGATAACCCCTAAATATTTCTATTTACTTGTTTTCTGTATGGCTGTACATTTGCAGTTAGTTTCATTGCAGTCATTATTATGAACTAGTAGTTCAGTATAACCGGGTTGTTTATTATTTTTATTGAGAAGGGTATAAAATACGATTTTGACAAGTTTAATGTAAGGATTTTTGTATCCATCCAGTCTTTAATAGATTTTAAGTCCTGTATTGCCAAACTTCTCAGATGTGTCCAGTTTGTTCCTTCCATGAATAAGACCGTGTCGTCTGCGTATGACAATATTTTCCCCTGTAGTTTGGTGTTCATCATGTCATTAGTATATAAACAAAATAATAGAGGAGATAAGGGAGTTCCCTGGGGGAGGCCACACGTCATTGTTCCCACCTTGCTGTATATATTTTTTATTTTGACGAAGATATCTGTTTTCCAGATAAGTTTTTAACAACTTAATCGGAATACCTCCGTACTTTTCCAGTTTTTTAATTAGTAGTTTAGTAGTTAGTTTAGTAGTTACGTAAATTATTTCGTAACACAATATTTATAAATTTTGAATTTTGTACGCGTGCTGCCATCTATGTAGAACGTGTGAACTAACCGATCTTTGGATCGATAAAATAGATTGCTTAGAAACAAAATGGGCTTGTGTTCTTGTCATCGATTCGGAGCGGTCGACGTGCGACCTTATCTTAGATCATCCCTTCAACTGGCCGGATTTAATTCAACTAAAAGGCATAAATTGATCGAGAAATAGTTCTTCCATCGACTGACATAAGCATTTTGTCATATTGAGGGCGTATAACATCTAAACGCGTAAGTTTTTCATTTTCAAGTTATAGCTCATTTTTATTACACAGAGCACATGGCGATATCAAGTGTTTTCGTTGATTTTTTTAGCGTTTTGGAGACCGATAGTATCGTTTGGAAACTGTTATTGTACCCTGCTGACGTTATTTTGGACCGGTAGGATCATTTGGAAACTGTTATTGTACCCTGCTGAGTACGTGAAAAGCATTTATAGAGCCGTTGTTTGTCTGGGAGACGAAATATTATTCCGTTGGAGTTATTTTGGGGCTAGCGGAGATACATCAGGCTATGTTTCACTGGAGCATCTGGAAGACTCAACCGTAGTTATATTTTATGCAAAATCGTTATCTAGAAGACGACTTGTATACAGATAAGTGTTTACCGAAAGTTTTAAGCTCATCTGTACGTGGTTATAGAACTTGTGACACACGTTTTTGGCGTGTATTTGTGTTTAATTAATGTAAACGAGTTATTTTTTTGTTTTATTTGTTGCCACGTTCAAACGACCTTAACTTTCTAAATAGATCTATGTAAGAGAGCTCTCAGGTTCTAATTTAAGTGTAATTAAGGTTAGTCTCTCCAAATACTGTCGTAGAGCCATTTTGTCAGTGAAATTTGAGTTACATTTCGGTTCGTGTTAGTACGATTTCGGTTTACTTGTACATTTGTTGTCCGTGGTTTAGAGTAGTGAAGATATATTATTGTTCATTTGGGGAAGGAGGTAGTCTGACGTTACTGTGTATCGTTCAGTTACGGGATATCGCATCCGTTCTCTCCCCAAGCGACCACTTTTATATCAGGGATACATCCGAAAGGATAGTTTTTGATTTGCGAGCCGTACCTTTGGGTTACGTGCTATTTTGATTTGACGTTTCGAATATTTGTTTTGATTTCGATTCGTAAACGTCTTGTTTTGACACAATCGTGGATTGTTCGTTACGATTTTGGTACCTACCATTGCAACCTGTGCGTTTCGCATCCCGGCGTGCGGTTAAAACAGCCTATTGGTTAGGAATTGTACCATTTCACTTGTCGTAATGACAGTTAAACTTTGTTTGTTATTTTTGGGTCATTAGATATTTGGATTAGAATTTAAGTTCAGATTTGATCTGATGTAGTTTAAGTTAAGACTCCGGTCTTATTAATTGACAATTTTTGTTACCACATTATTTAGATAGATCGAGACGTAGTCTCGAATTGTTTGACAATATTGATTAATATTTATTGCATTATTTGTGAATTGATTCAGTATTCGTGTATTTAGACTGTCCACTCTGGAAAGCCTAATCTGTTTAACTTCGAGTTCATTTATTAAATCTCACATTTTCTTTATTTTTTTTGGAAATTTATGATGTACGATACTCTTTAATAAAGATTACTTTATATCATATTTGTCGAGTATTGCTTGTTAGTCCTTTTGAGTCACAATGTATTAATCTTGATTTGGGGATAATTGGTAAGAACTACTTCTACTAGAAAAAGATTTAAGTTTATCTCCGGTTTAGTGACGTCAATCTAAACTTATGGCGCCCTTATAAATAAATATAGACTGTTAAAATTTCATCTCCCAGTCCTTGAGAATAGAATCTCTAACTTTACCCAGCTAGTCGCTAACCGGTCTAGTGAATGCGTTTTTGGTGGAACCTCCTATTTTGGATAACGCTTTACTTGCCAGATCAACTAACATCTACTTGATCATTTTAGTTATTGTTGATTTTGATTGATTTTCATTTTTTTTTATTGTTACAAATTTGGCGCTCAACACATTTTTTTTTAAATCGTTACAAGTTTGTGATTAACAGTGTCAAACGCCTTGGTTAAGTATAGGAATACAACAAGACAAGGCTTAGAATTGTCTATACTATTGTAGATATATTTTGTTAGAGTAGCTATTGCATCTGTGGTTGATTTACCTTTACAAAAACCAAATTGTAGATTACTTATCGTTTTATTGATTTCAAAAAATAAGTTTAATCTTTTATGGAGAAGATTTTCAAAAGTTTTAGATTATTTATTTATATTTTTAATTTATTTATTTATTTAAATTTACATCTGTCCTACGGAAAGAATCTAAATACGGACAGGTACATGGTAATAGTATATTTAAAGTTATAGTGTAATATATAAATTTAATTAGTACTCTAAGTCTAATACATATAATACATAAAAGTTCATACATATAAAATAATTTTAAAACAATAAAATGTAAAACATAAATAATATGACTATAACATAAAGGTAATGAAACAATAATATAAATAAAAAAGATAGATAAAAAATTTAAAAAAAAAAGAATAAATATCAAGTCTGGAAAAAAGTCCGTGGCTTTTTTTTTTAGTAAAATTCAACGGGTTTTGTTATGGTGTGAAAATTAATTTATTTAAACCAAATATGCTCCGTTATTATCGACAACGTTTCGCCATTTTCGGATAGAGCCATGATGCCATCGGTGAAGAACTCTGTGGTTTCTGTTTGAAAAACTGAATCAAGTGGTTTTCACAGGCTTCTTTTGAAACCAGCTTAATTCCATTGAGAGAATTCTGCATAGATCGGAATTTGGTGATAGTCAGAGGGTGCTATGTCTGGACTATACGGTAGATGCAACAAAATTTTCCAACCAAGCTCTCGCAATTTTTGACGGGTCATCAAAGAAGTGTGTGGTCTTGCGTTGTCATGATGAAAGACAACACCTTTCCTATTATTAAATTCGGGCCGTTCTCTTTCAATTGCCTGGCATAATCTCTCTAGTTGTCCAGAGTAGAGTTGAGAATCAATCGTCTGTCCAACTGGAAGTAGCTCATGGTGTTCCCACCACACACACAGCATCACCTTGTTCGGCGTCAATCCTCGCTTCGCGAACGCTTGTAACGGCTCACCATCCCTTGTTCATAATCTTTTAAGCTTCCGATTGTCGTACGTGATTTTTCCTCACCGGTTATGACACGTTTCAGAATGGCTCGATTTCATTGCGTTTCAGCAGCGCATCGCAGATGTTGCTGATTTATTTGCAATTGGCACCGTCTATTAGCAAAAACGCCACGAACTTTGCAACTGAGCAACGTAGGAACGGAGACGCTTAGAAATCAAAATAAGAAAATTAAAAACTGATGCTAAAAGAGATCAAATATGTTCAATATCTGTATGATGATATGAACACATGCGGTTAATTGGGGACTTAAGAAAGAGATTAGTACGCGCATGCGGTAGATAAAAAAGTAGTGGGTTACGAGTGTGGGCATAGGGCATATGAATTGATTTTTCGGCGTTTGTATAATGGTTTGGTTGAAAATATTTGAAGTAGGGAGTCATAAGGAAGTTCAGGAGGAGGGTAAGATCCCATGACTTTAAAATAAATGAATTTAATGAATTTATGCTGGATCTTTTCCAAAGAAATCTTCTTGACGTTGTACACTGGATCCTAGACTACGGAGAAATATTCAAGTTTGGATCGAATAAAGGAATAATACAAAGTAAAGATGGCAACAATAGTAGTAAAAGTTCTGGTATTACGAATAATAAAACCAAGCATTTTAGACGATGAGGCGCACATATGATCTAAGTGTAGATCAAATGTAAACTTTTCATCAAACACTACTCCTAAGTCTTTAATAATATGACATCGAGTTAGATGGTGATGTTGGCTACAGCATTAGAGTAATGGATGGGGGTTGTTTTATGGGTAAAAGATAGAATTTTACATTTACACATTTGCTTTCATATCCTTGTATTAATTCAGCGGTTTCAAAAATAGCACTTGAACCCATAAAACCAATCCATAATATTGCTATAAACTGTGTATTTTAGAGGCTTGTTTAATAATTCACACATCTGACAAAGTGGATATTCATTGTAATACTCTTTCACAATGTAATTCTTTTTCCATTCAAAATATTCCAGATATTTGTCGTAATTCGCATCCAGTTCATACAAGTATCTAGCTAGATCTCGAGGACTGTCAAAGTCGTTTACATTAATAACAGATTTATATGGAACCATCTTATCATATTCGTTGTAACCTAGAACTATTGGAATTACATCATATCTCAGGATACTAAATACTTTCTCAGTTACGTATTCAGCGCATATACTATTTTCAAATGATAAATAAAACTTGTAGTTCTGATCCAACATTTCTTTACATTTGTTACCTCTAGTACGAGGACAGGAATAATTGCCACATTTCCCGTAAATATGGACTGGGATATACTTGCTGAGTTCCTTGACGTATTTCCTTCTTCTCTTGGTACCCCTCTGGACACAGTTACTGACAAACCAGGCCACCATATACTTTTTTTTTCGTATTTTGTTAATATCTGGTAATGTGTAGTTCGTTTTCAGTTGCTGTATGACGGCATATGGCCGGTAAATATCGGAGTCTCGCCGGTATGTCATAGTCCAGTTGAAAAAATTCGTAACCACCTTTTTATCAAAAACAGTGTTGTGAGGAGATTCTAAACTGAAACAAAAAACATTATTAGTCTCTTCATTTGTAAAGTACAAGATGTTGCAGACTATAATAATAATATATATTTATTGTATTAAATTATTATTATTATTTGTTTTGAAACAGGCGGCTACAAGCCGATAATGTTTCAGATCGAAGTATAGTATACATAAATATAAGTGTACAGAATATACATACAGTGTACAGAATACAATGTAATATTTACATATATAAAAAAATAAAACAATTATAAAACATATAAAACATTTGTTACATATATACATATTGATGAACATTATTTGTGTTAGGGTAACTTATCTAAGTGGTTTTTAAACGTGTTTGTGTTATTGCATGAAACAGCAGAAACGGGTAAACTGTTCCATGCGTCAACCACACGGTTGCATAGAAAATGCTGCCTGCAAGACTTTTTAAATTTACCCTTTTTTAATTTGTATGAGTGACCTCTGAGTTGATTATTATTTAAGTTAAATAATAATGTCATATCAACCGAGTATTCACCTTTTAAAATTTTGAAAGTCTCGATGAGGTCGCCACGCTCTCGCCTTTTTCTCGTAAGGTGGTTAACTTCAACTTGCTTAACCTGTCTGCGTATGATAAGTTCCGAAGTGCAACAGGCAACCGAGTGGCACGTCTCTGAATTTTCTCCAAGGTGTTGATGTCGTTTAACAAATACGGAGACCAAATTGCAATGCCGTATTCAAAGATGGGTCTGACGTATGTGTTGTATATAGACAAGAATAATTCGGGCGACATATTTTTAAATACCTTGCGAAGAATATACAGGACTGAGTTAGTCTTTTTTACCACTTTGACTATTTGCGAAGACCACTTTAAATCATTTCTTATGGTAATGCCTAAATCTAATTGTTCCTTCACAGACTTAAGTTCAGTTCCTTGGAGGTGGTAAGTGAGGAGGGGATTAGATGAACCTATTTGTAGCACTGTGCACTTTGATTTATTTACACTAAGCAGCCACTTATCACACCATTTATGTAAGGTAACGAGATCAGTTTGTAAAGTATGGAAGTCTGTTAAGGGGTTATTATAAAATTTGATGTCATCGGCGTAACAGGCGGACGGCGATTTAAAGCGAGTAGAAGGTAGAAGCAAGTAGAAGGTCATTTAAATAAATAATAAACAGCACATGCCCTAATACAGAACCTTGGGGCACACCGCTTAGCACTTCTTTGTGGGATGAAAATTCACTGCCAATTCGCACTCTGAACGTTCTATTGGTCAAGAAACAGTATATCCACTTTAATAGGGGGCCACGAATACCGTAGTGTTCTAACTTCGAAATCAGCCTTTTTATTGGAACACGATCAAACGCTTTTTCAAAATCAATATATATAACATCGGTTGGTTTTCTCGTGTCCTCGTTAAGGGTCCAGTCATTTAGACATTTGAGTAAGTTTGTGCTAACTGAACGAGCAGGTATAAATCCGTGTTGTTTTTCCGACAATACGCTATGTTCATTTAAGAACTTTAAAACATTATCCACTATAATTCTCTCCATTATCTTGCATATAATACATGTCAAGCTGATGGGGCGATAATTTGCTGCGTTAAATTTGTCGCCTTTTTTGTATATCGGCGTAACATCAGCAGTCTTCCAATCCTCAGGTATAATTGACTCTTCAATGGATCTATTCATTAAAGTGGAAAGATTTGTAGAAAGACTATGACGGCATTCTTTGAGAAACAGTGGATGAAATTCATCAGGACCAGGAGATGTATTTGTGATTAGGTTTTGTAAGTGGCGTTCAATTTCTTCAGTTTTGAAATCAATGTTGTTTAGGGAATCAGATACTCGTAAGTTGTCAGGTAGTGTGTCAAGTTGGTGGTTCACCATCAGGCTCTCGGGTGTATACTGAGTGGAATTGAGTTGCGAAAAGTTCGGCCACTTCTTTGCCATCTTTTACATTGTTTCCGTCTGTGTCTTTCAAGCTGGGGAGACTGACTTTGGACACTACTTTTTGTCTAACATATGTATAAAAGCTTTTCTTCCCTGCTTGAAATAGGTTTTCTTCGAACTTTCGGCGCTGTTGTCTCAATATCGATGTTAGCTTGTTTGCCGCTATTCTATAATTTGTGTACGCTAGACCAGTCCTGATTCGTCTGTATTTGTCCCACGCACGCTTTTTGGCACTTATTAATTTCTTATGGTCAGGCAATAACCAAGCTTTATTTGTACGCTTAATAGTTTTCAGCGGAACGTATTTTTTTCTGATTGTGTGAAACATATCCTTAAGTTCAGCCCACGATTTTATGTTTGTTACGGTGTTACTGATGTATTCGTTTATAACTTTATAATCTGCTTTCCAGTAGTTATATTTTCGGTGCTCATTCTTACCTTTAGCAGTTAGAATTATCTCTGACTTTGCGAATAACACAGCATGGTCGCTTAGTCCAAAAGGAGGAAAATATTCCACAGTGCTTAAGAGTGACTCCTCATTTGAAAATATCAGATCTAGCGTGGATGGCCTGTTGTTAGTTCTGAATCGTGTTGGTTTGGTGACAAATTGAAACAGATTTGATTCTATGAACATGTTAATAAAATTTGCTTGATTGCTGAGTCCTTCTGGAATTATTGTTATTGGCCATTTAATGTCCGGATAATTAAAGTCACCAAAAATAAGCACATTGTCTTTATGGCTAGCAGATATAAGAGCGGTATTAAGCAGCAGATCATCTTCGGCAGCAGTATTTGGAGGACGATATATACAGCTTAGTGTGAACAAGAATTTGGATTCATAAAATATTTTTAGCCAAGCAGACTCCACTGACCCTGTATTATAAGATTCATCAGAAACAGCTGAGAATCCTATTCTAGAATCAAGGTAAACAGCAATTCCTCCACCCTTCTTATGTTCTCTGTCCTTTCGAAGCAGTAAATAATTAGGCAGAGAGTAAAGAGCATCAGGAATGTTAGGCTTCAACCAGGTTTCAGTAACTATTATAAATGTAGGTTGCTTATCGTGTACAAAATCAGTGATTTCATCAAATTTTGTGGAAATTGCAGCGGTATTAGTGCACATAAAGGATATATCGGTAAGAGAATCGTGTGGATGTTTTAGTTTTTTGACTGGACAATGGTTGGAATCTCGTTAATGTATTTAATAATAATAATATCAGTCTCACCCTTGTTCTTGCGCTCTTCTAAGGATTTAACAACTTCATTGAGGAAATTCCGCTGTGCTAGTGTCTCATCAGCTCGAACTCTGATTTGACTTCCGGCCGGCACCAACCGTTTTTTATGGCGAAGTACTTCCCTTGCTTCAGATTTAGTTTCGAAGCATATTTTGATTGGACGGGGCTTAGAATTTTCGACGGAACTTCTACGTCCCAGCCTATAAATTTGAATGACGTTAAATTCCTTCTCGGATACCGATTTTAGCGTGTTAACGACGATCTCTTCATCCTTAGCTTTTTGATCAGAATAGTTACTTGCTTCGTAAATTAATATTAAATGTTGTACATTTTTACTAAAGTCCATAATGTAGTACACAAATTACAAATTGAATCATATGTGTTACAATAATCGTACATATATAATTAGCAAGTGTGTGTATGTGATCTGGGTAACATTGTGACGTCATTTTTTCGTAAGGTTCTCGTGATTGGCTTACTGGAGATTCTTGAGGTCTCTTGATTGACAGGTATTTTGCAGATTTATTCTCTAAGAATCTACGAATATAATTACATATAGAAATGTGTAGGATTTCGTTGGTATAAACAAGAAACTATAGATACTCGTATATGGTTTGACCGATATGAACAATATCTTGGAGATTTATTCTCTAAGAAATTTCGAGTAAAATAACACATATAAATGTCTAGCGTTTTGCAGGTATAAACAAGAAACGCCTATATCCTATGATCGATATGAAAAATATTTTGCAGATTTATTTTCTAAGAATCTGCGGATAAAATATCGTATAGAAATGTCTAGGGTTTCGTAGACATAAACAAGAAACTCTAGACACTCCTATATACTATGATCGATATAAAAAATATTTTGCAGATTTATTTGCTAAGATTCTGCGGATAAAATAACGTATAGAAATGTCTAGGATTTTGTAGGCATAAACAAGAAACTCTAGACACTCCTACATTCTTTGACTGATATGAACAATATTTTGCAGATTTATTTTCTAAGAATCCTCAAATATAATTATTTACAAAAATGTCTAGGGTTTCGTAGGCATAAACAAGAAACTCTAGACACTCCTATATCCTATGATCGATATGAAAAATATATGCAGATTTATTTTCTAAGAAACTGTGGATAAAATTACATATAGAAATGTTTAGAGTTTCGTAGGAATAAAAGAGAAACTCTAGACACGCCTATATCCTTTAACCGATATGAACATTATTTTGCAGATTTATTTTATAAGAATCTATTAACATAATAGGGGATAGGCATGATTTTTTTAATTTTTTTTATTATATTCCTCTTGTTGCATATAAACATAAAAAACAGTTTTTAATTTTTTTTTTTTTTTAATTTGAAGGCTGAAAGAAATCATAAATGTATGTAACGCGCGAAAACGACGTGTGACGTCATACCCCTTCTAACTGACGCATAACACTACTAGCTTACCCAGCGTACATAGTCTGTTGTGAACTTATTTGTTTGTATAACTTTTATAGGTTATGTAAAGTTAGAGTGATTTTAATTAAAATAAAGTTTAATTCTATAAAAACAATTTATACATGTTTACCGAATTAAATTTTATATTAAAATATATAAAATATGGAAGATCCAGGCACCAGTACTTCGAAACATTATCGAAAATATTGTTCAGTACCGATGTGCACAATTAGTTCAACTAGAAATCCAAAAAAACAATTTATATCATTACCTGATGGCGAAAAACAACAGAAAAGGCGAAATTTGTGGCTGGAAGCTATGGGGCGAAATAAAACCGATATATCAGAAAAAAGTAAATTTTATGTTGTGTGCATAAATGCATCAATTTTGGGTAAATTATCACTCTGAGCCCTAACAAAATCTTTATCTGCCATTTTAATAATAAATGCGCGAAAAATTGTTTAAAAACAAATACAAAACTCTCGAACAATACAATATACACACGAGTAAAGATTATGCTGTAGCTGTATCTGTGACGTGAAACCCCTATCGTTTGACGCCACACTCAGTCGTTTTTACTCGGCAACCTTCGCGCCGTGGTCGGCTTATTTCAAATTTACAATATTTTAATTAAAAAATTTGGCTATAATATTAATTAAAATGTGATTTTTGTTTTGTTAGGTGACATAACTAACATTAACATATCAAAATAATGTAGTTTTAAGGAAATACAAATTTTATGCGTATCCCATATTATATATAGAAATGTTTAGGGGTTCGTAGGCATAAAAGGGAAACTCTAGACACGCCTATATCTTTTAACCGATATGAACAATTTTGCAGATATACTCTCTAAGAATTTACGAATATAATTATTTATAGAAATATCTAGGGTTTTGTAGGCATAAAAAAGAAACTTTAGACAGTCTTATATCCTTTGACCGATATGAACAATATTTTGCAGATTTATTCTCTGAGAATCTACGAATATAATTACATACATAAATGTCAAGGGTTCGTAGGCATAAATTAACTTCTCAAATTATTTTTAATTTTAACAATATAAATGTAATGTACTGAGGAAAAATGAATCATTTTCCCATCTTAAAAAGTTTACGAATAAATAATCTAACTATATAATTAGCAAGTGTCTCTGTGTAGTGTCGATAATATTATGAATTCAATTTTTCCTAAGTTTCTCATGATCGGCTAACTGAGAATGTCTCTTGATTGGCTGACGGGTGACACACTCTCTCGTGATTGGCTAACAGGTGATATCCTGTCCCGTGATTCGCTGACCGCCAATGAAATTAAGATACGTTAAAAAATAAAACCAAATACACATACAAACAATTGAAATTTGTATATTATTAATCCGTCATTGTTGACGGGTAATAACCTAGTATAAAAATATAATTTTAATAATTATAAACAGGAAAATAAACAAAAAAACATTTCAAATTGATAGAACATAATGTGAGATTTGGACGAAAAGCAGGACAAGCCTGATCACAGAACCTCATTTAAGTCACCAAAATAATTTCGTAGGTATTCCTCAGTAGAGTAGAAAGCCTTGGCAATTAAATATTTTTTAGTTTCTTTTATGAATCTTACGAAGTTAACATTATAGACTTTCATTCATGATAATTTGCGCTATAGCTGGATTCCCTGAGTCTGGTAAGTTCAGCACGAATATCATTCTTGTTTCCCGTGTCGTGTACGTGGAGAGAACATTGGACAGAGTACGTACAGGGGTTGTTATGTACATACGGGAGACAATGATGGATGTATAGGGCGGCAAGGTTAAAATTCCCAATTCCACAAAATTTTCTTTGCAGCTGGATCGCTGTTCTATATTGCTCATGATCCTTATGGATCTTCGTTGCAAAGCAAATAGCCTTTTTGTTTGGGTGAAATGACCACAAATCAATAACGCGTATGATAGATATTACTGGATAGAAGCAAAGTAATATGTTTTTAAGACTGACTTAGACGCGCACCCTTTTTAGTTGCTTAAGCAAAAAACAGATGCACAAAGTTTATTGGCTACTTTGTTTACATATTGGTCCCATGATAACTTGCTGTCGATTTCCAATCCTAAAAAGGTTACCAATTATTGACCTGCTGTAGGATTCTTGTTGAGAATATCATATGCTGTGATTTACTGTTATTCAATGTTAGCTCATTAGCAAAAAATCAGCTGTGGCCACCACAGGACCGACCGCATTCATAAAGTACTTATATAAATTACATTTTAGCAGCAGAGTAGAAAAACTTGACCTAATATTTTCTAA
The DNA here is from genome assembly GCA_963971575.1 of Liopterus haemorrhoidalis. Lineage (NCBI taxonomy): Eukaryota > Metazoa > Arthropoda > Insecta > Coleoptera > Dytiscidae > Liopterus > Liopterus haemorrhoidalis. The sequence goes on from CAXASN010000074.1 coordinate 180,540, forward strand.
CAGAGATATTACTTATCATGACCATGGAAATGTTATATATAAATATGAAAAAATTGAGACTTGGAAAAAATTTCGAAAAATTTTACAGAAATTATTCGAAATTTTTCGTATTATCAAAAAACGTCTCATATAAAAGTTATTAGTTATTGCTTTTATAGCAACTTTTGTTTAATAAATTTTTTCGAGATATTTTTCTGTTGTGAAATATTCGCAAAAATCTTAAAATCGACACGAGTAAACTTCCATTTTTAGTCAACCGATTTTTACCAAAAGTTGATCAACTCGTGCCATTGATGGCAGAAGCTTAAATATGAAGTTTCATAAAAATCCTTTCAGCCGAATTTGCTCTACACGTGTACACAGACAGACGGACAGACAGACAGACGGACGGACAGACAGACCGACATACATCATGCTAAAAATAGTCAAAACGTTGAGATCAATTCGTGGAGATCCAGCGAAATCTCGAAATGTCAAAATTGGTATGATCACAATACCTCCCTTATATATGTTGGCGGTCGGTAAAAACAGTTGTTTAAATAAGTCAAAGATAAATCTCTTTGGTCCAAAAGTGACAATAGTGAACTATTGCTGAGGTAGTGTCGCCAGCAAAGTGGATGGTGTTTGATTTAATATTTACATGGGACAAACCATTGATATAAATCAGAAATAAAATGGGACCCAGAACAGATCGTTGGGGAACTCCATGATTTATGTCAGATATTTTTGATCTAGCAATCCCAACGTTTACAAATTGCTGTCTGTTGGTAAGATACGACTTTATAAGATTTATGCATGTGGGATCAAATTTATAAAAGTGTATTTTTTTTTTTAATTAAAATATCATGGTTCACACAATCAAAGGCCTTACTAAGGTCTAGAAAGCTACTAGAGCATAGAGTCCATTCTCAAAACAATTTGTGATATAGTCCGTAAATCCCAAGATTGCGTCAGAAGTTGATTTATCATATCTAAATCCATATTGTTTATTAGCGAGTAAATTGTATTTTTCTAGATGAGAAATTAATTGATTCCTAAAACTTTTTCAAAGACTTTAAAGATGCACGGGAGGAGGGAAATTGGACGAAAGTTATTAATGTCGCTTAGGCTACCTTTTTTGTGCACTGGTAATACCCGTGCTATTTTATGTGTATCAGGAAATATACAGGTCTGTATGGAAATATTAATTAGTTTAGTAAGTGGAGGTATTATAATAATTTTGACATATTTGATAATATCCACATTTAGACCATATGCGTCGAGTGTATTGTTGTTTTTCATATTATTTATTATGTCACGTACTGTAATTTCCGAGATTTCTTTGAAGATGAAGAAGAAGTTTGCCACGGAGTGATCTAAGATACAATTTCTATATAATATATGAAGGGGGCATAGATTATTAGTGGGTAAACTATTTAATAGATTGTTAGCGACATTACAGAAGAAATCATTGATCTCATCCATTGATAGAGGACACTGGGAGAAATTTTTGGGCTTGCAATTATTATTTATTACTCTCCACGTAGCTTGCGAGATATTATTAGCGTTGCAGATAAATTTACTGTTGGCATCTATTTTTGCCCGTTTAATCGCTTCTCTATACTCTGTAAGTTACTTACAGTTTTATTATTTTGTGAGGGCGTAGTTAAGTAGAATGCATGTAATAAATCAATCCTATCTCTCATGGTTTTCAGGTCTGAAGTGAACCAATGTACAGGTAGGACTCATTTTGCGCCGGTTTTATTTAAGCCGGTCTCGAAATAGCGCCGCTTGAACGCCAGAGTCGTGTGCCGACGTCGCCGCCGAATCTGTGGTCGAATCGGGGATGTTCTGAGGTTTTACGCATGCGCAGTTAATAAAGTACATCATTGAGTTTATTGCAGTTATTATATAGAATATATTATATACATTTTTACGTCTGCCAAATTTAATTTGTTGTTTGTAATAATTTATAGTATTATATATAGTGTAGTATATATTATATAGTGTAATGTATTTTTTAATGTTTAGGTGATTACATTTTTTTTAAATTAGATAATTTTTTCACAAACCATGTCTTCTTACAAGGAAAATAAACCACCTAAATTAAATGCTAAGAAAAAACGAAGATCCATTACAAACCAAAAGAAAATGGAGGTGATTAAAAGAATGCTAGATGGAGAAACACGTCCAAAAGTTTGTAGGGATCTCAATTTACCTCCATCGACTGTTACAACCATCATGAAGAATGCTGTTAAAATAAAGGAATCTTCACAACGACTTACGTCAATAAATAATAAGCATTTTAGTTATAGCAGAAGCCAGACAATTGAAAAAATGGAGAATTTATTAATCTTATGGATAGAGGACTTAAATCCGAAAAATATTCCGCCCACACAATCAGTGATAATTGAAAAAGCTAAAGACATTTTTAAAGATCTCCAGAGAGAAATTGGAAGCCAAGAAACGTTTTCAGGTAGTAAAGGCTGGTTTACTAGATGTAAAACTCGCACTAAATGCCGAAGTGTTAAGATATCTGGGGAGGCAGCAAGTGCAGATATAGCCGCAGCAGCAAATTTTCTTCAAAAAATGGAAAATTTTGTACAGGATGGAAACTATCCGCCCGAGTAAATATTTAACGTTGATGAAACGGGACTTTATTGGAAGAAGATGCCATCCAGAACTTATATTTCTAGTGAAGAACGTTCTGCTCCTGGTTTTAAAGCCTGGTTCTAAAGAGAGACTAACTGTTCTACTTGGAGCGAACGCCACAGCTACTTTCAAACTTAAAGCCATGTTAGTATACCACTCCCAGACACCTAGAGCACTTAAAAATATAAACAAAGATACGCTACCAGTGTTCTGGAAGTGGAACAAAAAAGGTTGGGTGACCAAAATTATTTTTATAGAGTGGTACACAGAATATTTTTGTCCCACTGTACTCAACTATTGTAGAAAGCATAGTTTACCAGAAAAAGCAATTCTCATTCTGGATAATGCTCCCGGCCACCCACAAAATCTTGAAGAAATTGAAACGCCACTACAGGTCAAAGTTATTTACATGCCACCAAACACCACTTCTATATATCAAGGGGTTATTGCGACTTTTAAATCATATTACCTACGAAATCACTTTTTAGAAATGGTGCGAATTTTGGACACTGCAGAAAAAACTGTAAAAGATTATTGGCGTAGCTTTAATATTTTGCAGGCCATTGGCCACATCAAGGCAGATTGGGCGGAAGTTTCAACAAATTGTTTGAATGGGGTATGGCGCAAACTCCTTCCAATAATAGTGAACGGTAGTGAACGACCAGAGATTGAGGAAAATGTGGTTGGAGATATTTGTAGCCTAGCACAGCAAATAGGCTTCGTGAATATTACCTTAAAAGATGTCAATGAAGTTTTAGAAAGCCACGACCAACCGCTTTCTACTGATGAATTAGAACTATTGTTCAATGAATGTCGCTTTTCAGATGAGACCGTTGGAGAATTAACAAACCACATAGAAACGACCGATTTAGAACGAATTTTGACAAACATAGACATCCTTACTGAAAAACTTTGTGAGCTCGATAATGATAGTGAACGCAGTATGCAAGTAAAGAGGAGGGTTGCAGCTTCTTTGGCACCGTATGCAGAGCTCCTCCGAGAAAAAAAGAGAAAATTCACAGAAAAATAATTTTGTAAAATTAATTTTTTTAATATAATTATCCTATTTTTTTTCTACTTCATATTTTTCTTTATGTTAAATTATTATTAATTTTTTGTTGTTATTTTTGTTAGTTGTAAGTTTGTTGTTAAATCATATTGTTGTATTGTATTTATATAGCACAAAACAATAGATATTTATTTGCTTCATTTATATCTAATTCATTTTAATAAAATTTATATAGGTCCGTCCCTGAAAACAATGTTTTGAAATTCGTGGTATTCATACAAAACACTTGAAAATATATTTAAAATCGTTGAAATATCAAGACAAAAATACATCAATGAAATGTAGATTTGAAGTCAATCCGTCTCTGGAATTTCACATTTTCGACTCTTTTTGCTTCGATTTTTTTTTACCCCGGAACGTCACACCGGCGTAAAACGAGTCCTACCTGTATTGCGGGTTGATGACTCATGTCAATTCCCCTTACTGAAACAAATTTCAAAAACGAAATGAAAAATACATAGCCCACAACAATGGATATAACCCGGTAATTATCGATAAATTAGTTAATAAAAAGCGCAAAAAAATTACCTTACTTGAAATTTACCCCCATATTAATGATATAGATCCAAAGAATTATATTTCTTTACCATATTTAGGTGAGTTAAGCTACCAAATTTCTAATAAACTAAAATCAAACCAAAATATCAAAATTTCATTTAGTAGTACCTACAACCAATCTTAAGAAATTACTATCGAACAACAAACAAAAAAGAGATAAAATGGACAAAAGTGGAGTTTATAAGTTGAATTGTGACACATGTAATTCTTGTTATATAGGACAGACAGGCAGATCATTTCAAACCAGAATCACCGAACACCACAGATCATTCATCAATTCAAAATGTGACTCAACCTTTGCAGAACACCTCATGAATACAAACCATAAATCAAATTTCGAATCTGAAATTTTACATTATGAACAGAAAGGTCCAAAATTAAATTTACTCGAGGCTCATGAAATAAAAAACACAAATTTAAATCAAACGTACTCAATGATATTACAGACATGTTTAACTCACCACTTATAAGGATTAGTTTTAAGGAATTATGACATAAGTAATTAGGAATTGTTACCTGTATATTTCCAGTTGTCAGTAATAAAATTGTTGGGATTTTTGAACCATTAACCTTAGCATAGTATAAATAAGTTTTAGTTTATAAGATTTGCATCATTGTTACTTATAAATGGCGCAAGCCGAAACCATGGTCAGTAAAATAAATAAATCAGTGAAACAAAACAACAGTTCTTTATTTAACAACCTTCTGTGCATTAAAAAATATTGAAATAATATTTTTAATCGTCAAACTTAGATAGAATTTAATTTTTTTTATAAATTACCTGTAAAATATGTATTTTTGGTGGGGACTTCGCTTCTGGGGTACTCCGTCTATTGCAGTCTCATATCGTGCTGTATGAAAAATGATTGCATCGTAATACTGAATGGGCATCAAACTCTTGTCATTCGTCGCGTAACAGTTATTTATCGGGCAGTTTTTAAAAATTTCATCTCCTAATCCAAATCCCATATCATTTCTTTTAAAGAATTTGTTCCAATATAATATTACACGCTTGATTTGAAACTGGGTACCGGTATCAGTCGAATGATATGCCTCATGTTGATATTCTTTTGATATTTTGGTAATGTGCTTAGTTGTAGAACATATAACCAAATCATAAAATGTGTAATAAGGAATGTGGCTATTATTACATAACGTTTGTTCAACATTTGTTGTATAGCTGTTGTTTTTCTCTCTCCAAACCTAAAAAATATAATGTGAAAAACAATAGTGTATACGTCACGGTAAATCAGTTGCAGTTTGTGCTGTATAAATGTAGGGTTGCAATTTTTATAGTTATACCAGTTATTATAGGTTATATAAGTTAAAAGTTACTAACTATAAATATCTGCTAGGTAAACATTTATTTTTGTACAAGAATACTCACAATAAAGTGTAAATGATCTAAAATTCACTCACGAACATTCTGCCTTATTCCTCTCCTCCAAATAAGAAACAAGGGAAACAAAAAAATGCATTTTTAACGACACAACCCCAAATACATGTACAAGGTGTCTCAAAAGAAATTTTATATTTAGCACTCATTTAATCGAACAGTAAAATTACTTATGGCGTCTCGGCAGGTGGACTCAGGGATGGCTGCCATTTCGTGACGGATATTTTCTTTCAAATGCGCCAGTGAAGTCGGTTTATTGGCGTAAACTTTAGATTTAAGATAACCCCATAGGAAAAAATCCATAGGGGTTAAATCTGGACTGCGTGGAGGCCAATTTATGTCACCTCTCCGTGAGATCAATTTGCCTGAGAAAATTTCACGAACACGTGGCAGAGACATATTGGACGTGTGTGAAGTTGCTCCGTTCTGTTGGAACCATGTTCTTTGGTTATAGCCAGGAAAGTTTTGCAGTTCAGGTACCAAGAAGTTGTCTAACATCTCCACATAATGCTCTGAATTCACTGTAACTGCACGCCCCCTTTCGTCTTCAAAAAAGTAAGGGCCGATAATTCCTCGCGCCGACATCGCAGCCCATACGGTCACTTTAGGCGAATGTAGGGGTTTCTGATGTTTGCGTTTCGGATTCGTTGCACTCCAGTAGCGGCAGTTCTGCTTATTTACGTGGCCATTAAGATGAAACTGAGCTTCATCCGAAAACAAAATGTTGGTAAACGTTGAAAATCGCTCAATCACCTGATTTACGAAATTAAGCCTCTGACTGGCATCTTGGGGCTTTAATTCTTGCACCAATTGAATTTTTTAGAGGTGCAGCTTTAGGTCTTTGTGCATAATGCGATGTAATGATGATCTATGCACATTTAAAGCACTTGCGCGCTTCCGAATTGAAAGGTTCGGGTCGTCACGAACAGACTGATTAACATTCTCCACGTTTTCTACCGTTCTTGATGACCTAGGTCGCCCGGATTTTGATTTATCCAGCGTTGTACCAGTCTCTTCAAACTTTTTAACCCAATGTCGAATGAGAGGAATGCTTGGCGCATCATTTAAGGGGCGACAACCTCGAATACTACAGAATTTTCTACGCGCTACAGTCGCCGAATCACCGTTTTTGTAAAACTCTCGCACGCATAACGCGCGGTCTGCTCCCGAGAAACGCTCCATAGCGACTGAATTCCCAAGAGCCAGGCTACCGATTGACATAACCCCCGCGCCCCTCGGATACGTTGCGTTCACGCAGTAAGCTAAATAAATATAAAATTTCTTTTGAGACACCTTGTATATTTATTATAAGTTCGGATTAAATGTTTTATTAAAGGTTCGTTTTTTTTATTGGCGGCAGATTGCTTTATATTTAAATTCGGAGAGGGCCTTTCAAGCAGAGTTGGGCAAATTGCTATCAAGCTTATGATTGAGGAATGAGATTAAAAATATAATTTCAAGACTTGATTAAAGAGTAAGGGACATCACTCATAATTAGAGGCCGGACAGTTTTAGGCTAATCTGCAGTAACGAAATTAGTAATGAGATGTTCATAGACCTAAAAAAATCCACATCATTATATCAATAAACGTAACGTAAATATCAAAAAATATCTTATTAATACAAATACTACTATATATGTTTTTCCATAATGTGCATTGTCGAATGCAATATCATTGTGAGATGTTATCACTGTTAAGAAATGTTATTAAAGAAAAACATTTCTTTTAATACAAACGTCAAATACAATCAAACCTGTAATATTTTAAACCGTTACTTAATCTGTATAAACTTTGCAAGTGCTGTCAACTATTTAGTTTTCTTCTGAACTGCGAACAGACCTGAACAATAATTGTTATAGGTAATTTGATGTAGAGCATATACTTTCAAACATTTCTTGAATCTGTCTACTAATATTCACTTTTTTACAATAATAATAATTATAGCATTTTTAAATTATATATCTTTCTGAAAGAAAATTTTGCAGTCTATATTATTTTGTCAGAACTCCTATATACTATACCCTTTTGGATGGAGAGACACTTGTCTTGTAATGAATCTCACTGCTATGTAAAGAATACATGTAATTATTTTTTCGGGCAAAATACAATCTTATGTGTAGCAAATCTTTAAATTAACTCCATTTTCGAAATCTACGACTTCAATATACCCGAAATTGATGTAAACTCAACAAATTTGATGTAAATAGCAAAATTCGATTTTCGAGCGTTATTTCGAAAGCGGCTTCATTTGAAACCACGTGCTGCGAACAAACCTAAGCAAATTTATGCATTCCGTATATGCATGGAGTATCTTACTTAAATGTCATAATTTACAGCCGTTCCGGTCGGATATGTATTTTTTTAAATTTCATTTCGGGCAAAACCCGAATAATAACAAGTCATGCCATTTTTTATTTCAGTTTTGTAATTTACAGGTCTGATTTGGTAGAAAACGATATAAAGAGTGTCAAAATAATACGAAGTTGAGACTTTACATATTTCGGCCGCTATCTGAATTTCGGCGTCCCTCAGAGAAAAATTCCGCACATATTCTTGTACCCGAGGATATGCCCTACAGATTCAGGAAGAATTGATACAGAATGTTAATATACGTTAATATATATAATGTCATCATGTCTCAAATTTGTGGAAAAAATCTATCAAAATTTAAAATTTTTGCGATTTTGATTAGAAAACGAGCCATATCATACGAAATTTGTAAGCCATTTCGGAAATCACTTTTTTTGCGTCTGAGAATGAATTATGGACGGTATCTTGCATACTAAGTAACGAAAATTCCAAAGTACCAAAGGTCCATTGTACAAATATGTATTGAGCTATTTCGCTCTATCATAAAAATTTGTTATCGTTATCGTAATTGGCGCGCTAGTTTCACCGCCATCTTGAATCTGCCTCGATTAAAAAATAGGTGCTGCGGGTCAAAATGATTTGATTTTTATAAGGAACACGTGTGCCAAATAGCATTCCATTATCATCAAGTGCAGTATCAACGTAAAATATGGTGCGTAGGCACTAAACTAACACATCAGTGGAAAGATACATAGGACTAATGTCGATGGATTACAAGATAATTTTAATACCGACAGGCGTAGTGTAGTGGTAACACATGCGCTCTGCGTTGCTAAGGTCTCGGGAATAAGAATTGTCCTAGTTAATTGCCGAAGCAGCAAAGGCCATAAAAAAATTAAAAAAGTATCTCGTGACTTCGGCCTTTAAATTAAATTGACGCAGTACTTCAGAGAACTCCAGACCTTCGTATATTAACTCAAATTTATTCAGATGACTGCCCCGATTTTTTAAAATCATATTTTAATCAAGTTGAGTACCGCTGGCGACAGTGATATTACGTAGTGTGTTAATGTGAATTTAAATAACGATTATTAAATATAAAACCGAAATATAAAATTAAATATTCACTTAATAGTATAGTTAAAGCTGAGTAAATCAATCTGTGATAATAATTAATGTTTGTGCAGTGATTTCTAAGTGATAAATTGTGTGATAAAGTGCGTTATCAGTGATAAGTGGCATAAGTCACATTGATCAGCTGAGCGACTTAACGCAGAGCGCAAGCGCAAAGTCACCGCGCCAGTGAATATCAAAAGTTCCGAAACGCGGCAATAGTGTTACCCGATTTCGAGCCCTATTACGTGGGAACTTCTGAGCAGAGATAATAAAAGAGAAAAAGAAGAAAAATAATTTCATATGAGCAACCAGAATAAGAGAGAAAGAGGCGAGATAACGAGTCCACAGTCGGAAGAAGAAATATTCAAAAGAAGTAAGTTATTCCCCCGGACGCCAGAAAGACGAAAACAGGAATTGAGTACAAGAAAAATGGAGAAGATAGAAATAATGTTTGACGAGTTGAAAGGTATGATAAAGAAAAACACGGAAGAGAATGAAAATGTGAAACAAATGTTAGCAAAACATATAAAGGAGAATTAAAAAATGAGGGAGGATATAAAGAAGAAAGAGGAACAATGGCAAGAAGAAAAAGAAGTCCTAATCACTAGAATTGAAAAACTAGAACAGAGAGCAGAGGTACATGAAAAAGAAAAGAGGAAAAATAATGTAATAATCACTGGTTTTAAAGTGAGACAAGATAAGAAAAAAGAAGTAGAAAAATTGCTTAAAGATGTTATACAGGTGGAAGTGGAGGTACAAACAGTTAAACAAATAGATGGAAAAAGTAATAATGAGATGCTTTTAGTAGAAATGAAAGACTGGAAAGAGAAGCAAATGGTAATGAAAAATAAATGGAAATTAAAAGGAAAAGACATTTACTTTGAACATGACCTCACAATGAATGAAAGAAGAGTACAAGCCGAACATCGCAAAATCGCAAGAACTGAAAGACAAGCAGGTAAAAGAGCAGTAGTGGGGTATAAGAAATTATGGCTCGAAAATGAAATATATAGATGGAGCGAAAGAGATAACAAAATTGTTAAGGAAATAGCTCCAAAAAACGATTAAAGGAAAGCAAGTGGAAACCTAGAAAGACGAATATGGCAATGAAAACGGACAGGAGTATGGTTACTGAAACAATTAGTAATAGAAAAGGGTATGATAAACAAAAGGGAAAAACTTTAAAAAATTATAGTGTAAGGAATATGGTATCATTAGGAACATGGAATCTAAGAGGGATTAAGGATAAAGAAAATGAAATAGTGGAAGAAATAGAAAAAATGGATATAGATTATATTGGGTTTACTGAAACTAAAAAGAAAGGAAGTGGATTAAGACAACTAGAGAAGGGATATTGGATGTATTGGTCAGGGATAGATTTGAAAGAAAATGCACAAGCGGGAGTGGCAATTGGAATAAAGAGAGAAAATATGGAATACGTAAGAAAAGTTAATCTAATAAATGAGAGGATGTTAACATTAGAGGTAAAAATGGATGATGATTATGTCACTCTGATGGTAATTTATGCTCCGAACGAAGATGCAAAAGAGGAAGAAAAGGACAAATTTTATGAAACCTGGCAGGAAGAGATAGACAGGATAGACACAAAGATAATTATAATGGGAGACTTGAATGGAAGGGTTGGCATGGAGAACTCAGGATTTGAATGGTGTTTAGGAAAACATGGAGAGAAAGAGAGAAACAACAATGGCCAACGAATAATTGATTTATGCATAGAAAATGAATTAGTGATAACAAATTCACATTTCATGCATAAGGAAATTCATAAAGTAACACGAGAAGTGAAAAGCAGAAACGAGAAATCCATAATAGATTATTTTCCGGTAGGTAGGGAAATATGGCCTAAAGTTAAAGACGTAAAGGTCAAAAGAGGACCGGAAATAGGAAGCGATCATTTCCTGCTCAGAATGGACTTGATTTTAAGGACAAAGAAAAAAGAACAAAAGAGAAAAACAATCATAAATAAAAAGATAAAATGCTTTAAGTTAAGGATAACAGAACACAAAGAAAAATACCAAGATTTACTTAAAAGCAAAATAGGGAACATGACAAACTACGCCCTAGTGGAAGAAGAATGGCTGGCATACAAAAATAATATACTGGAAGCAGCAAAAGCAAGTTGTGGTACGTGCACAATAAATAATAAGAAAGGTAAGAAAACAGCATGGTGGTCCGAAATGGTAAAGAAGGCTGTGCAAGAGAAGAAGAAACGATGGAAAATTTATTTATCAACTAGAAAGAGCCAAGACTATATATCGTATAAGAAGGAAAGAAAAAATGTTAAACACATAATAAAAGAGGAAAAAGACAGATCGTGGAAAGAATTTGGAGAAAAAATGGAAAGGAATTACAGAGAAAATCAAAAAATGTTCTACGGGGCAATTAGAAATATGAGAAAGAAAAAGGGGCCAACTCTAAAAAACATAAAAGATAAAGATGGAAATATTCTACAGACAGAAGAAGATATAATGGAAAGGTGGAAACAATATTTTGAGGAGTTGTTGGAAGGAAATGAAGGACAACCAAGAGAAGAAAACACAAAACAGGACGGAATAATAACAGAAATCACAAAAGAAGAACTCGAAAAAGCAATTGCCAAAGCCAAGTTAGGGAAAGCTCCAGGAAATGACAAGATAACAATGGATATGATAAAAGTAGCTCCAGAAGAAGCAAGAATAAAGCTGTTAAAGATAATGAATAAGGTGTTACAGAACGGTGAAGCTCCGGAGGACTGGAAGATTGGAATAATTACGCCAATATTGAAGAAAGGAGATTCGAGAGAGTGTAGCAACTACCGAGGAATCACTCTTTTAAGCACAGTTGGGAAAATCTTTGCTAGAATCATAGAAGAAAGGTTAAGAGGAAAATTAGAAAGTACACTGGAAGACAACCAGTACGGATTCAGGCCGAACAGAGGAGTTTTAGATCCAATATTTATGCTGCGACACATTAGTGAAAAAGCACTGCGAGAAGACAGGGAGATACATCTATGCTTTATAGACCTGGAGAAAGCATACGACAGGATAATGAGAGAAGATGTTTGGAGAATACTCAGGTCAAGAGGAATAGAGGAATACCTTGTAGCAGGAGTACAAAGCCTTTATGATGGGACAAAATGTTATGTACAGACCAACAACTGCAAGTCTAGGTATTTTGAGACAAAAATCGGCCTAAGGCAAGGGTGTATATTGAGTCCACTACTCTTCACAATAGTGCTCGATACAGCCATTAAAAACGCCAGAAAAGAAGTAAAGAAATACCACAAAGGGCAATGGAAAATGAAGCAAATTACCATCACAGAGCTATGCTACGCAGACGACAAAGTTCTAATCGCTAGCAATGAAGAAAATCTGCAAGGTAACCTAGACATCTTCAGCAAGTGGCTTAGCAGAATAAATATGAAGATCAGCTGCGAGAAAACAAAGAGCATGATCATCAGTGCAAAACCGGAAAAACACCATATTACATTAAACGGAAAAACACTCCAACAGGTTGAGCAGTTTAAGTATCTGGGATCTGTTTTCTCTGCAGACGGAAAAATAGACAGGGAAATAACGGAACGAGTTGGGGCTGCTGGTAAGCTGTTTAACAGTATCAAGACCTCCTTCTTAGGGAAAAAGGAAATTCCAACAGAGGCTAAAGTCCAGGTCTTCAAGAAAGTAGCCATCCCAATACTTACATATGGATCAGAAGCTTGGACAACTACAGAGAAACTTAAAAGCAGAATAAGAAGCAGCGAAATGAGATTTCTACGGAAGATCAAGGGAAGAACAAAACTGGATCGTATAAAAAACACAGAGTATAGAGCAGAACTAGAAATAAAACCAGTAGAAGAAATGATAGAAGAAGGACAGTTGAGATGGTTTGGTCATATACAAAGGATGGATGATAGTAGAGATACAAAAAAGGTTTATGAAGCCAGGGTATCTAAAAGGAGACGAAGAGGAAGACCTAGGAAGGAATGGAATGATGAAATAAGAAGAGCGGTAGAGAGAAGAGGTACCCCTTGGTGTGAAGCAAGAAGTAGGACTCAAAATAGGAAGGAATGGAAAAAACTGTGGAGACGATCCTCCGTGAAAGAAGAAGACAAATACAAATATCATTCAAACTCTCACAAAGCCCGACACCAGAAATGGTAAAAGGGCTCAACGATTAAGTAAGTAAGTAAGTATATTTTAATCAATATCGAAATTTTTTTTGCAGAGCCCTCGTCATTACTTGTGAAGTTGAAAGAACTTTTTCAAGATTTAAAAATATTCTTACGCCAAGCAGAAAAAGTTTTTCTAACGAAAATTTAGAAAAAGTTTGCATTAAAACTTGCAATTCTGACATTCATATAAGTTCATACAATTACATTTTTTTATTAGGTGTTTTTTTTTCATATTTATCCTAACATTTTCTTTTTGATCATCTATTTTTATTAATATTTTCAAGTTGAAAACTATACATGAAAAACCTCAATACGGTGAATATGGTTGGTGTCTAACACAGTAATTAGGGTCTTCACAGTTAAATCTAATTGGAATACAAGAGATTAGACTCATTATGAGCGTATTAAAAATGGATAAAGTACGAGTTTCGGTTTTGACAAGTTCGGAACATGAATAAAATTAACAGTTTTTATTGAAAAAAAAAAAAAAACTTGCAAGCGGCAGTGTCGGCTTAGGTCTAGCTATGTCCTAGCTCTACTCATAATGCAGTTATTCACATTGGTAACTAAATTAATTATTTACTTAATACCATGATTCAATTTTTAGTTATGTTTGAAACTAAAATCAGGATTGAGATTTGATTTTTTTACTCTCACACTTAATTGGCATTTAGTGTTTATACATTGTACAGTTACAATTCTAATTATATATTTGTATTTTTTCGCCAAGATGAGTGACAACGATACTCGTGAAAGTTTTGGTGCATCTACTCTTTTAATATCTGAAGCACCAAGAACTTCAAACTTTTCTCAGTCAGTCAATGATGGTAAGAGAAGAAATGTTTTATTTAAATCGAAACAGTAGATGTTACATTATTTTCAATAATTAGCCGAAAAAGCTGTGTAGAACAAAATAAGGTCAATGCTCAATGCGGTCAATGCCAACTTTAAGTTGAAATTAAAGGATATAAAATTAGTTCATCGAATTTTATATCTCATCTTAGAAAACAATACTGAAACGATGCATTTATTGCATTTAAAAAAACATATTATTTCTAAAGGTAGGCAAAAGTTGTTCCTTAAAACTGAAGAACAATTAGAGCCGGAACATTGTCATAACAAAAAATTGAAATATGTTATTCTTTAAAGGTCGGTGGAGTGGCATAATATATCATTGTAAAGTTGCAAGACGGCCGAAATCGACTGGAATTATTGAGAATTTGGGTATAGATACATATGATTAAAAACTAATAATTTGAAATTAATGATTATGTTTTAGTTAAGGATTTTCGATTACATTTATTACTGATTGAATAAACAATGATTAATTAAGGCCCGGTCTTTCCACCTTCAGATAAAGTTACAGGTAACTATCTGACAGATAAGGTTATTTATAACTTCATCTGCTGAATAAATGTCATCCCTTCTTTATATACAAATGTATCTATCGGATAGTTATCTAACGGATAATGATACTGACGTATTGGATTCACTGACTGGTATTGACATTTATTCAGCAGATGAAGTTATAAATAACCTTATCGGTCAGATAGTTACCTGGAACTTTATCTGAAGGTGGAAAGACCGGGCCTTAGTCTAATTTTCATTCAAATTTTTAGTTGATTGAAAATTTAGATAATACCCAACTCTGCTGCCAAGTCTTTGTATTTTAATCTTATTGGTGGAAAATCGATTAAAAAATTAGTAAAATTAGAATTAGAATTAGAAATTTGCACAGAATTCATTTTTAGGAAAATAAATTTGCAATGGTAACACAATTACACACGTTAATACGGTAACTACCTGTTGAGTTTGCAATAACCGTACAACCTGCTAATTCGTATAGAAATATCAGTGCTCAGGCGTTCAATGTAAGTAGTGTATTGGTGCTTTGTAGCATTCTGAATGCAAACCAGCCTGCAGGCGTATATTACGGTAGAAATTTGAGAGAGAACGTTCCATGTTTTTTGTAAATTATATATTAGGACGAATGTATTGCGTTGATTAGTATTATAAAATAGAAATATTTTTGTCGTTGTATCTTTTGGGGGTTGCCTAAACTTGCAACCAAAGCAAAATCCACCATTGCGGTAAATATACATGTTCAGGTTAATGTATACATTTACTGTGATGTATCGCCGCCACTGGTGGCGTTGTATTGGTGACATTCACTTTAATTAATATTAGGATTGTGCGCGCTTGCGCAATACCCATATGGGGTACATGTATTTATTTAAAATAAGATCAAACAAGTAGTTATTAAGTTATACATTGTAAGTTAAAGAGTGTGCGAATAAATTATTAATATATAATATATTCTCAACGTTATTTAAACCCCATACACCTCAATTGGCGACGAGGATATTGGTTAAACGCGTTAAAATACGGTTTAAAATAATAATAACAATATATTAATAATAATATATTTAATTTAATTATAAAAACACGTGCAAATCAGTTTAAAATGGCGCCGGACACCAAAGTAATTGGTTATCTGGGTACATTAAAAGAATTTAATTTCAAAGAATCAGACTGGACTGTGTACAGTGAACGTTTAGGCCAATTTTTCGCAGCAAATGCGATCATTGAAAACGACCGGCAACGTGCAATTTTGTTGAACCAGTTAACTGAAGAGACATATAAACTTATGCGAGACTTGTGTTCACCAGATAAACCAGAATCTAAGACTTTTAAAGAAATTGTGGCAATTTTTGATAAACAATTTGGTGCTATAAAATCTTTGTATGCTGCAAGGTATGAATTTTATAACGCTAAAAAACGCGCGGGAGAGCCAGTAATCGACTGGATGGCGCGAGTGAGAAGCTTGGCGGTAAAATGTGAATTCGGAGCTGAGCTAAATACAGTTATTAAAGACATTTTTGTCACTGGTTTGGAACCGGGGACCACCCGAGACCGACTTTTTGAAGAAGACGCCAAAAAACTCGAAATTAATAAAGCGTTATCAATCGCACAAAATCGAGAGGCAGCGCGCCAATTCAAGGTCGAATCGAGTCCAGAAAATACCCGTATCAAACAGGAACCAGCAGAAGCAGACGGCATCCACAAGATGACAACTTCAAGGACGAGCAAACGTCAGAATTTCAAGTCGGGACACCGAAACCAGCCAGATCCAGCTAGTGTTGCGCAGTGCAAGTGTTGTGTTTGTGGGCGTAAAGGTCATCTGCCGAAGAACTGTTATTTCCGGGAATATTCCTGCAACAAATGTCACAAGAAGGGACATTTAGCCCCAATGTGTAAGTCAACTCAAAATAAAAACAAACAGCATTATTTGGAAGAAAATATTGAATCATTTTTTAATATAGATTTATCCAATGTTTGTAATAATAAATTTGAATTAGAACTTTCTTTAAATAATGTTATGATTAAATTTGAAATTGACACTGGTGCTGCCGTGACGGCAATACCGGAAACTTTGTGGAAGAACAATTTTAGTAATGTAAAATTAGCTAAAACCAGCATGATTTTAAAAGATTATGTAGGAAATAAAATAAAACCTTTAGGTGTTATTGAATTATCTGTAAATTTAGATAATCACAACTATAAACTACCAGCGTATGTCATACGCAAGGGGGGCGTACCGTTGATGGGCCGTTCATGGTTAAGAGAATTAGGGTTTAATGTTTCAAAAATTAACTATATAATTAGTGATAAAGGTAATTTAGAAGCCCTTAAGGAGGAATATGATGCAATATTTTCGAAAAAACTAGGTACTTTTAATAGGGGACAAATTAAACTACATTTAAAAACTGATGCTTCACCAAAATATTTTAAGCCACGTCAATTGCCGTTAGCTTTAAAGAGTAAGGTAGAAAGTGAAATTGATAGATTATTGAAGGAGGGTATAATATCTCCAGTGGAATTTTCAAACTGGGGAACGCCAATTGTGCCAATATTAAAATCAGACGGTACGGTTCGTATTTGTGGTGATTTTAAGATTACGATAAACCCTTGTTTAAAAATTCCGAAACATCCCTTACCGCGGATTGAAGAAATATTTGCAAAATTAGAGGGAGGCGTAAAATTTAGCAAAATAGATTTAACAAACGCTTATCAACAAGTTATGTTGGACGAAGAATCCCAGGATATTTGCACTATCTCTACCTATAAGGGATTATTCAAATACAAACGCATGCCTTACGGGATAGCGTCAGCGCCGTCAGATTTCCAAAAAACTATGGAACAAGTTTTAATGGACTTGGACGGTGTTATATGCTTCCTTGACGATATTTTAGTGACTGCAAAAAGCGACGACGAACATTTTTATAGGTTAGAGAAGGTATTTAGTAGATTATAGGAGTACGGTTTAACAGTTAAATTAGAAAAATGTTCATTTTTGAGTCCATCGGTAAATTATTTGGGTCATGTTATTGACAAGGAAGGTCTACATCCAACAGCAGATAAAATTAATGCTATAAAAAATTGCCCTAACCCTAGTAATGTAAAAGAATTACAGTCATTTTTAGGGATGTTTAATTATTATTATAAATTTATTCAAAATTCATCCACAATATTGTTTCCATTATATAAATTAATACGTAAAAACGTAAATTGGTTTTGGAGTAAGGAATGCGAAAATGCATTCTCAGAAATAAAAAATAAATTAACTTCGTCCACGGTATTGGTACATTTTAACCCTGCACTGCCATTACAGTTGACGGTAGATGCATCAGAAAAAGGATTAGGGGCAGTGTTAACTTACGTCTATAATAACGGAGTTGAGAAACCGATAGCGTATGCGTCCCGAACCTTATTATCAAGTGAAAAAAATTATTCACAGATAGAAAAAGAGGGGTTGGCTATTATATGGGCCTGTAAAAAATTTTATCAATACTTGTACGCAAAACATTTCATTTTAGTGACGGATCATAAACCTCTCTTAAGTATTTTTGGTCCGAAAAGCGGTATTCCACAAATAGCTGCAAATAGGTTACAGCGTTGGGCGTTATTCCTCTCTGGATATGATTTTGAAATTAAATTTGTAAAATCAGAACAAAATCATGCCGATTTTTTATCGCGTTGTCCTATTCCCATAGGGAAGGAGCATGTAGTGGAAACGGAAGATAATTACAGTTATCTTAATTTTATTGAAGAATCACATTCAATTATTTTAACTTCTAAAATTATTGCAGATCATACCCAAAAGGATAGCTTATTAAATAAAATTTGTAAGTATGTAAATACCGGGTGGCCAGGTAATTTGAAAAATGATCCTAAATTACAACCGTTTTTAAATAAAAAAAGTGAACTTACAATAGAGAAAAATATTTTATTATGGGGAAGTAGAATTGTTATTCCACAAAGTTGTCAACAATATATTTTAAAAGAATTACATGCCGCTCATCTAGGGGTTGTAAAGATGAAAACATATGCGAGATCGTATGTTTGGTAGCCGTCATTAAGTGACGATATAGAAAGGGTAGCTAAATCTTGTATTATCTGTGCCAAATTCAAGGATACGCCTGCGAAATCACCGCTGATTCCGTGGGAATGGCCGCGAGAAAAATGGTCCAGGATTCATATGGATTATTTAGGTCCGTTCAAGGAAAAAAATTTTCTTGTGGTTGTAGATGCTCATAGTAAGTGGGTGGAATGTATGTCGGTACATCGTGCTAACGCGACCGAAACCATAAATAAATTAAGAGAGATCAATGCAAGATTTGGCTTACCGAGACAAATTGTATCAGATAATGGTGCACCATTTAATTGTAAAGAGTTTAATTATTATACTCGAATGAATGGTATCAAACACATCATGGGGGCACCATATCGACCGTCAACTAACGGATTGGCGGAAAATGCTGTAAGGCACATCAAACAATTTTTGTTAAAACTCAGTGAGTCCACTAGCAGTATGGCGGATTTAGAAACACATTTGCAGAGATACTTATTTCAATATAGAAATATACCTCACTGTACTACCGAGGTAGCACCCGCAAAATTACTACTAGGGGGGACATTGAGATCAAAATTAGATATCATCCGCCCCGACCTCCAAGATACTGTTATTAAAAACCAATGTAAACAAGTACAAAATTATGGAGGGAGGAGAAATGATATCTTTGTGGAAAATGAAAATGTAATGGTGAGGGATTACAAAGATGTAAATCACCCAAGGTGGATGCCCGCTTTTATTTTAAAAAAAGTAGGGAATAGACTTTATTTAACTAAATGTGCAAAAAGTGGTAAAGTGCATAAAAGACATGTTGATCAAATTCGTAAATTTATTAAATCAGCTGATGATGCAGAGTCAGAGGCGGAGTCATTGACTTGGGATATTGAACCAGATAAGTTTAATATAGAGACAAATGATAAATTGGAAAACATTCAAAAACCACAAATCATTGACTCGGTTTCACGGCCTAAAAGAACCACTAATCCACCGGATAGATTGCAACCCTCTTGGTAACGATGTCTCCAGTTAACAGGGGAGATGTGATGTATCGCCGCCACTGGTGGCGTTGTATTGGTGACAATCACTTTAATTAATATTAGGATTGTGCGCGCTTGCGCAATACCCATATGGGGTACATGTATTTATTTAAAATAAGATCAAACAAGTAGTTATTAAGTTATACATTGTAAGTTAAAGAGTGTGCGAATAAATTATTAAAATATAATATATTCTCAACGTTATTTAAACCCCATACACCTCATTTACATGTTAAAAAAAAATCTCCATCATTTCTGGAAAAAGTGAACAATTGCATAAAAACCTCGGTCAATGTGAATATTTCCACGCACAATGGTTGAAATACGAAAAGTCGCGCCTGCGCCTGCCGACAGGCCCGTCTAGGTTTAATAAAAATCCTGTGGGATTTTTTGCGCCACTTCGTGAGCATGGCTTTATTATTACACGTCAGACCGAGGAATAGTCCAGGGGTTCTAATGAAATCTGTTTTCTAAAAGAGGCCGATTATCTGAAAAAGTCTGAGAAATACTGGTTTAAAGTATCAAAAGGTTGAACAACAGCTGTATAGTCTATTTCACGATAAGATGAAGTGACTATCTACTTATGGTCCTAAACACAGTAGGTGGTAATTACAAATAACACAAATCCCTTGTTTGCACTCATGAACTAGTCAGTGATGTATCAGGTATAAATTGCAGATGTTTTAAATATCTTTTCACTTCGCTTTGAATTTTCTATCAGATAACTTGTGATTTGTGTTAAATAGTTCAGTACGTGTTAGAAAAATGTGGCGTCCTTGGAACGAACAATTAACTTCTGTGCAAGCAAATGAAGCAGATGACTATGTGACCATGATAGAAGATGATGATATAGTAATAATAATAATAATAATAATAATAATAATAATAATAATAATGTTTATTGAAGATTAGCACCATACATATAGTTGTATACCTTAAGTCAATTACATGTTAACAATATATCTAGTACATTAGAAACGAAATCTATTAATATATATTACTATTACTATAGCACACAGTGCAATACATTTATTATACATTCTCCAGTTTAGTATCTAAAAATTCTTTAATACTATAAAAACTAAATTCAACCAATAAGTTCAAAGTAGCCCTTTTAAATTTGCTGAAAGTTAAATCTCTTATATGTGATGGTAGTTTATTATAAAAAACAGGTCCGTAATAGGAGATACTTTGCTTGGTTTTATTTAGTCTCAGTTTTGGTAGCACAATGTTGTTCTTATTTCGTGTGTGGTGTGTATGTATATGTGAGTGTGTATTAAAGCTATGTAAGTGTTTTTTTGTGTATAGGAGGGAATTATAAATGTACTAGCTGAGCACCCGTGCTTCGCTACGGTATATTGACGATCTCGTTAGTGTCATTAGTGTAAAATACTCAGTTTGTTTTTAAACATGTGTATGGGTAACATTTATAAGCAAAAACCTAGTCGATATCTCATTTGTCCTAAGAGATATTGAGGAATCCGTGAAAAAACATTTTACTCTTTTTCACCACATAGAGGTCGAACTTCAAGAAATCCCTTCGTAGTGGGTTCTTACGAACAAACGAAGGAAATAAGAAGGGTTCTATACCCTGAAGGCTGAGTCACCCTTTTTGGGGTTGGTTAGGGTAAAATTTTAAAATAAGTTTAAGTTTAACTAAGTATGGGTAACTTTTGTAAGCAAAAACCAAGTCAATATCTCAATAGTCCTAAGAGATATTAAGGAATCCGTGAAATCAAATTTCAGCCCTTTTCACCCCCTTAGAATTTTGAAAAGTTTAATATTAGTGGGTGCTTACGTCATGGAAAGAATATATTTCCCGAATTTC
Source organism: Liopterus haemorrhoidalis (assembly GCA_963971575.1). Taxonomy (NCBI): domain Eukaryota; kingdom Metazoa; phylum Arthropoda; class Insecta; order Coleoptera; family Dytiscidae; genus Liopterus; species Liopterus haemorrhoidalis. The sequence goes on from CAXASN010000074.1 coordinate 202,071, forward strand.
ATGTCTCTATGTCAAGAGACGATCTATCGAATAAAAAATACCAATGAACCCCGTTAGGGATAATTTAAAAAAAAATGTCAACACGCTTACTAAATATTTTAAAAAGAAAGCTAAGTAGGTTTCTATTTAATAGAAACCTATGTAAGGTTTCTATAATTCACCCCGAATATAGATTCATGCCTTTAGGGGTTGATTAGGGCAAAATCCTGAATTTTTTTGCTAACATTTCTATGAGTAACCTTTCAGGTTACTATCTAAGAGATATTGAGGAATTCCTGAAATCATATTTCACCCCCTTTTTACCCCCATAGAGGTCTACTTTCGAAAAATCACTTCTTAGTGGAATATATTTTGCGAATTTCATGCATTTATGTCCAAAAAACGTTCTATCGAATAAAAAATACCCATTTACCCCTTTAAGGGTGAAATTTTAAAAAACTGTCAATACCATTTCGAGATATTTTAAAAAGACACCTATGTGCAAAAAATAAATTTTATAACTCAACAAACACATGAAATACGATGGGATGTATAATTAACCCCGTTTGTAGATTCATCCCTTTAAGGGTTGATTAGGACAAAATCGTGAAATAAGTTTTTCGGCATTTGTATGGGTAATCTTTGTAAGTAAAAACCAAGTCGATATATTATTGGTCCTAAAAGAATTAAGGAATTACTGAAATCACATTTGAAAAAAAATGTCAAAATCATTTCGAGATATTAAAAAAAAACACCTATGTGCCAAAAAGTAATGTTGCAACTAAACGAACACAGGAAATACGACGGGACGTATAATTCATCCCGATTGTTGATCCACCCCTTAAAGGGTTGATTAGGACAAAATCCAAAAATTGGTTTTTCGGTATTTGCATGGGTAGTTTTTGTAAGCAAAATCCAAGTCGATATCTTATTGGTCCTAAAAAATGTTAAACAATCGTTGAAATCACATTTTACCCCTTTTTACGCTTTAGGGGTTAAATTTAAAAAAATTGTCAAAACCATTTCGAGATATTTTAAAAATACGCCTATGTGCCAAAAATAAACCTTATAACTCAACAAACACAGGGAATACGACGGGATGTATAATTCACCCCAATTGTAGATCCACCGTTTAGGGGTTGATTAGGACAAAATCCTGAAATATTTTTTTCGTATTTGTATGGGTAATCTTTGTAAGCAAAAAGCAAGTCGATATCTTATAATCCTTGAAATCATAATTCACCCCTTTTCACCCTTTAGGGGTGAAATTTAAAAAACTGTTAATACCATTTCGAGATATTTTAAAAAGACACCTATGTGCCAAAAATTAATGTTGCAACTAAACGAACAGAGGAAATACGACGGGATGTATAATTCACCTTGATTGTAGATCCATCCCGATTGTAGGTTCACCCCTTTAGGGGTTGATTAGGACAAAATCCTGAAATAAGTTTTTCGGTATTTATATGGGTAATCTTCGTAAGCAAAAAGCAAGTCGATATCTTATTAGTCCTAAGAGATATTAAGGAATCCTTGAAATCACAATTCACTCCTTTTCGCCCTTTAGGGGTGAAATTTAAAAAAAAACTGTCAATACTATTTCGAGATATTTTAAAAATACATCTATGTGCCAAAAATTAATGTTGAAACTAAACGAACAGAGGAAATACGACGGGATGTATAATTCACCTTGATTGTAGATCCATCCCTTTAGGGGTTGATTAGGACCAAATCCTGAAATAAGTTTTTCGGTATTTGCATGGGTAATCTTCGTAAGCAAAAAGCAAGTCGCTATCTTATTGGTCCTAAGAGATATTAAGGAATCCTTGAAATCACAATTCATCCCTTTCTAACCATTTAGAAGGGAATTTTAAAAAAGTGTCAAAACTATTTCGAGATATTTTAAAAAGATACCTATGTGACAAAAAGTAATGTTGCAACTAAACGAACACAGGAAATACGGCGGGATGTATAATTCACCCCGATTGTCGATACACCCCTAAAGGGGTTGATTAGGACAAAATCCAAAAATTGGTTTTTCGGCATTTGCAAGGGTAGTTTTTGTAAGCAGAAACCAAGTCGATATCTTATTGGTGTTAAAAAATATTAAACAATCCTTGAAATCACATTTCACCCCTTTTCACCCATTAGGGGTTAAATTTAAAAAAGTTGTCAAAACCATTTCGAAATATTTTAAAAAGACGCCTATGTGACAAAAAGAAACCTTATATCTCAATAAACACAGGGAATACGACGGGATGTATAATTCACCTTGATTGTAGATCCATCCCTTTAGGGGTTGATTAGGACAAAATCCTGAAATATATTTTTCGGTATTTGTATAGGTAATCTTTGTCAGCAAAAAGCAAGGCAATATCTTATTGGCCCTAAGAGATTTAAGGAATCCTTGAAATCACAATTCACCCCTTTTCACCCTTTAGGGGTAAAATTTTAAAAAACTATCAAAACCTTTTCGAGATATTTTAAAAATACACCTATGTGCTAAAAAGTAATGTTGCAACTAAACGTACACAGGAAATACGACGGAATGTATAACTCACCCCGATTGTAGATCCATCCTTTAGGGGTTGATTAGGACAAATTCCTGAAATACGTTTTTCGGTAATTGTATGGATAATCTTTGCCAGCAAACAGTAAGTCCATATCTTATTGGTCCTAAGAGATATTAAGGAATCCTTGAAATCACAATTCACCCCTTTTCAACCCTTAGGGGTGAAATTTTAAAAAACTGTCAAACCCATTTCGAGATATTTTAAAAAGACACCTATGTGCCAAAAAGTAATGTTGCAACTAATGAACACAGGAAATACGACGGTATGTATAATTCAGTCCGATTGTAGATCCACCCCTTTAGGGGTTGATTAGGACAAAAACCTGAAATATGTTTTTCGGTATTTGTATGGGTAATCTTTGTAAGCAAAAAGCAAGTCGATATCTTATTGGTTCTAAGAGATATTAAGGAATACTTGAAATCATAATTCACCCCTTTTCACCCTATAGGGGTGAAATTTTAAAAAACTACCAAAACCTTTTCGAGATATTTTAAAAAGACATCTATGTGCTAAAAAGTAATGTTGCAACTAAACGTACACAGGAAATACGACGGAATGTATAACTCACCCCGATTATAGATCCACCCCTTTAGGGGTTGATTAGGACAAATTCCTGAAATAAGTTTTTCGGTAATTGTATGGATAATCTTTGCAAGCAAACAGTAAGTCGATATCTTATTGATCCTAAAAGATATTAAGGAATCCTTGAAATCACAATTCACCCCTTTTCAACCCTTACGGATGGAATTTTAAAAAACTGTCAAACCCATTTCGAGATATTTTAAAAAGACACCTATGTGCCAAAAAGTAATGTTGCAACTAAACAAACACAGGAATTACGACGGGATGTTTAATTCACCCCGATTGTAGATCCACCCCTTTAGGGGTTGATTAGGACAAAATCCTGAAATTGGTGATTCGGTATTTGTATGGGTAATCTTTGTAAGCAAAAAGCAAGTCGATATCTTATTGGTCCTAAGAGATATTAAAGAATCCTTAAAATCACAATTCGCCCCTTTTCACCCTTTAGGGGTGAAATTTCAAAAAACTGTCAATACCATTTCGAGATATTTTAAAAAGACACCTATGTGCCAAAAAGTAATCTTGCAACTAAACGAACACAGGAAATATAACGGGATGTATAATCCACCCCGATTGTAGGTTCACCCCTTTAGGGGTTGATTAGGGCAGAATCCCGAAATTGGTTTTTCGGCATTTGTATGGGTAATACTTGTAAGCAAAAACTAAGTCGATATCCCGTCGGCCCTAAGAGATATTAAGTAATTCGTGAAATCACATTTCACCCCTTTTCATCCCTTAGGAGTGGAATTTCGAAAAATCCCTTCTTAGTGAGTGCTTACGTCATGAAGGGAATATACTCTCCGAATTTCAAGTTTCTAAGCCCAGGGGTTCGGGCTGGGCGGTGATGAGTGAGTCAGTCAGTCAGTCAGTCAGGACACTGCCTTTTATATATATAGATATGCATGGGAGAGGAAGGATTCTGAGTTTTTTGAATAAAGGCCTACAATGGTCTCTAAATTTGGCACTGGCTAGAATTCTTATTGCTCTCTTTTGCAGTACAAAAATTTTATCTGTATCTGTGCTTGAGCCCTATAGGATGATGCCATAATTTATGTGAGCATGGAAAAGAGCAAAGTAAGCCATTCTTGCTGCTTCTTTCGTTATTACTTTGTTAATTCTCCATAACGCGAAGATAGCTCTCGATAATTTTGTACATAACTGTTTTATGTGTTCTTTCCAGGTTATTCTTGCATCTATATGTACCCCTAAAAATTTTGCACTGTCTTCTTCTGCAATCTCAATATGCTTATTTGTGATAATGAGATGCTTTGTTTTTTCAGTGTTTAACAACAGCTTGTTAGCGTTAAACCACTCCGTTGCTAGATTTAGACACGTGTTTCTTAAGGCAATTAAGGAATTCAGTTCTTCTGTTGAGCATAAAAAGTTTGTGTCATCCGCAAATAATACAGTCTCGAAACCTACATACTTAGGGAGATCATTCATGTAAACAACAAACAATATAGGCCCTAATACTGAACCTTGTGGGATTCCTATTTGCACGTTAATTAGTTCAGAAAATATTCCTCCAGAATACACATATTGTTTCCTATTATTCAGATAAGAACTCAGAAGTTCCAGCGCTGGTCCTCTAATTCCTATCTCTTCTAACTTGCTGAGAAGTATTTCAAAGTCAACACATTGAAATGCTTTTGCCAGATCACAAAATGATAGTGCTATAATTTTTTTTTCATTTAAATTTTTATAAATAAATTCAAATGCTTTAATTAACGCATCTGTAGTGCTTTTGTTTTCCTGGAAACCAAACTGTGGAGGTGTTATGATTTTATGTTTATTTAAGAAAGCAATAAGTCTGTTTTTTATTATGTTTTCAAACACTTTAGATATTACTGGTAAAACAGATATAGGTCTAAAATTTCCTGGATCATCAGTTTTACCTTTTTTGTAAATAGGTATTAATTTTGCTACTTTCAATTGTGCAGGGACAACTCCATCGCTCATACATAAATTGAAAATATGTGCTAGAGGTTCTGAGATTAAATTATAGATCGATTTGACAACTTTAGTTGTTCAATTTCGTGCTTATCTACCGGATTTAAAAATAAAGACCCCTGATTATAGTTATTTTGCCCCATCGCTGGAATTATTGTGGAGTTGGGAAGTTGACTAGCAATTATCAGAGGCGCTTCTATAAAATGTTTGTTGAATTTGTCTGAGGATATATTACTTGCATTTATAATATTATCTGTTTTGTTTTCAGCCTTAATCAGTTTCCATACCATTGCACTTTTATTTTCTGCAGTGTTAATTTTGTTGCTGTTTTTATTTCTTTTGAATTCCCTTATTTTGTATCTGTAGAAGGTTTTATATTTCTTGTATAGTTTCTCAACTTCTGGATTAGAATGACATGATATTGACTCAAATAGTAGATTTAACGTTTCTTTTATACATGACAGTTCATGAGTATAACCATAATTTGTTTTTTTTTCGATTTTATTTGACATTTTTTCTATTTTTTATTGAGAAACAGTTGTTGAATTTTGTTTGTAGAATTTCATGGAAATCGTCGTAACATTCTTTACTATTTTTACAATTATAAATTAATTTCCAGTTAATATTATTTAAACTTTTGCCAAATTGTTCTAAATTCGAATCATTTATTGTGTAATCCGGTCCTAATTTATTATTGTTCGGGTTATTTGACGGTGTTGTGGAAGTGTTTTTATGAATGGACATACACAGACCTGAATGATCCGATAAATGCGGGTTAGTTACTGCAACAGCGTATTTTTGTCTATCATAATTTGTGCATATGTTATCTAAACATGTTTTAGAGTGTGCTGTGACTCGGGTTGGTTCATAGTTAGTGATGGATAAATTGTATGTTAGTAAAAGATTGTGTAAATCTCGGTGTGGTTGTGAGTCTGATAGAAAATCTACATTAAAATCACCAACTATTACAATATTTTTGTGCTTTTTAATAATATAATTTAATATGGAATCCAAATTTATGAGGAAAGTGTTGTTTATTAAACAAGATGGAGATCGATAAACAGTGATAATGATTAAATTATAGTTTTTATATACACTCATACAATTATATACACTCCGCAGAATTCGGATTCCTTATCAATACAATAATGTGTGAGATTGGTGAGTACAGCAAATTCAATACCTATTTTTGTGTAAATTGCGACACCTCCATTTTATATTGGTTTCGACAGTAGAAACTTGCTAATATAAATCCATTTAAATTAACATTCATGTCATTTTTAATCCAGTGTTCACTAAGGCAAACAATATCGTATCTATTTTTAATAAAGTGTTCCAGAGAAAAGATTTTATTTTTTATTGACTGTATGTTAATATAAAAAAGATTCATATTGTTTATGGTTTGGTGGCAAGGTTGTGACTTAAAGGAAAATTTACATTTTGGTTTTTACTATTGTTTTCAGACATGTTGGTTTTTGGAAAAAAATGAACGTTCTTACAATCACTCCCGCCGGCCAAAATTCTGGGCATTCAAGTTGATCTTTTACATGATATGCTATACCGATTTTGAAGGATGCGTTTGCACCTTCCTGGTATATTTTGTAACATGTGGGTTCTTCAATTTTCAATTTGGTCTTCACGTACTGTATTATATCTTCTGGGGTGGTTTTCGGGTGCAATCTTCCTAGAAAAAACCAAGCCTTCTTTGGAGCTGCCTGTAACTTCGTTTCCGTGCTGTTTGTTCCGATAACTTCTGGATATTTGGTGCGTTTCTTTCTTCTAACTACTGTGAAACCATCGTCTGTGACGTTGATTTGTGGTTCTATCGGTGGTTCATTTGTAATTTCTTTGTTTACATATGAATTTCTATTATCTTGTAGAGACATCTTCCGGATATTATTCGTAGGTATTTCTTTTTCTTTTGACCTAACAGGTGGAGTTGTTTCAACATTTTTGACAGGTTTAGCCATTGACAGTTCCCTGCATAAATTTTTCGTTTTACTTGGGTCATTGACCTGACAAATGCAACGAACTTCTTTTTCCAAATATTTAATTTTTTCACTTAATAGGCTATTTTTTTCTTCCATTTCTTTCAATAGCTTTTTAAGCAGCATGTTTTCTCTTCGTATAAAATATTGTTCATTGTACTCACATGTATCATCGCCAAGAGTTTTATTGAGAGTTTCTTGGACTTCACAGATGTGACATTGCCACGTATCACTATTAATATCAGTAATATTGGCACATCTGTAATGAATTTTTCCATTGCATGTAGTACACATCACTCCATTAACTATTTTTCTACTACAGATTTTACATAACTGCGATTTTACTTCACTATTTATGCGATTTTTCTCGGAGCTACAATCATTACCATGATTACATTCCGCCATTTTTTGTGTTTAGTGCAAGATACAATAAAAAAAAATCGGGAAAAAACTTGTATATATTTACCTGTAGAAGCTAAAGAAATTGTGGCCAATGTGTATTTATATTTAAGGAACCGCAAAAACAAACAAGCGGCATTAGAAGAGACAAGCAAGGCAACGAAAGTAGCGATGACAACAGTATAGAATATTGTAAATAAATCCATTGATAGGAAAAGAAAACGAAAGGATTCAGGAATATCAAAATGTTTGGATGGTTTCCAGAAAGATGTAATACGGCAAAAAATTTACCAAATGTACACCGAACAAAATGTGCCAACATTGAACATATTGCTCACTAGATTAATCCAAGACCAGTGTGAAATTAATTGTTCAAAGGCGTGCCCTTAAAAGTATAGGGTTTCAATTTAAAACTTTAAATAAAAAGCAGTTCCTTATGGAGTCAGAGCGATTCAAACTTTTGAGACAAAATTATTTAAAAATCATTAAAAAATACAGAGAAGATAAAAAGTCAATAATTTATTTAGATGAAACTTGGTACGACACACATGAAACAAACTCAAAAGGTTGGGTGGATACGTCAAATAAATGTCAAACAAGAGCACCGTCTAATAAAGGTAAACGTATTACGATACTTCATGCAGGTTCTGAAACTGGATGGATACCGAATCTTGCTTTCTGCGAAAAATATCAAAAATTCTAGACTCGACTACCATGACGATACCACGACGGAAATGTTCGAAAACTGGTTCGAAAATAAATTACTCCCGAATATACCGGCTAACAGTGTTATTGTTATGGACAATGCAAGTTACCATAGTCTGTAACTAAATAAAGTACCGAATAGTGCAAACAGTAAGAAGGAAATCCAAGACTTTTTATATAAAAATGATATTTACTTTGAAGAAAGTTATAAAAAAAATGTTTAGTTAAATTATTAAAAAGTTATAGTTTTTCTAAAGAATATGTTTGCGATAATATTGCTCAATGCAAAGGACACACAGTTTTACGACTACCTCCTTATTATTGTATATTCAATCCTATTGAACAAATGTGAAGTCAGTTAAAGGCGAGAATAAAACGGAATAATGTTTCTCCCACTTTAAACGGCACTGTGATAGAACTTATAAAAAAATAAGTGGAAAATATCCCTATAGACAGTTGGAAAAATTGTGTAAATCATGTTATTAAAACTGAGGACAGTTATATTCAAATAGAACGTACTATAATCATTAATTTAGAGACTGATTCAGAGAATGATTTGGACTTGTAAGATTTCTTTTTTATCTTAAACATTATTATTTTTTTTAATTTAATTTAAAATTTATTTTATTGTAATGTTTTAAATACTAATTGTAATGTTTTAAATTTAATTATAAGTTCTATAAATTAATTGTATTTATAATAAAAATAAAGTTTATTTTGATGATATCTTATGTTTATTTCTTGTTACAATTGTGTCATTACCTGGTGTAATGTAATTTATACCTGATACATCTCTGGCTAGTTTATGGGTACAAACAAGGGATTAGAGTTATTTGTAATTACCACCCACTGTGTTTAGGACCATAAGTAGATAGTCACTTCATCTTATCGTGAAATAGACTATACTAGGTAATGCGAATAGTTACAACTTTCGTGAAATCGACTTCATTAGCATGGCTACCCACATTACCAAACATTGTTCCTTCCATCGCAAGAAGAATAGTACCCACTAATCTGCCGTGGGATAAGTACACGGACATAAGATAGTTGGCCAGCAAATTTGATAACTCTTCGCCAAAAATGACTAAGACCTAAACAACTATTAACAGTTTCTATTGAATCAAACGGTCTATAGAGTGATACGTCTGTAAAAAATATAATTCGAAACGCGGAAGAAATTTTACTCGGCAAGGCATGTGACCTACCAAGGCATCTTTGGATGAGTGTGAATTGTGTTTAAATCGATCATGGAAAAAACTACTTACTTTTTCAATGTGTAGTGCGCCTTTGCAAGTTTTTTTTTTTTCCTGGTGATAACTTTGAAATTAATGAAATATCTCCATCCGGAGTGCAGTGGTTAAAAAACCTCGATATCGATGCATTAACTCACTCTTATCTGTATCAATATACTAGTGCCAACTGTATTTTATTTTTTAATAGAAGCATTTACTATTGTTTTAAATATTAATTATTTACTGTGTAATTGTTCTAATTGAAATTGAAATTGAATTGAAATTTATTGTTAATTTTCCAATACAAAAAAACATTATTAAATACACATAAATGATATGTAAACCCATTTAAATACCATTTTTACACCTGCTTGTAACCAATTTCTTGTTTTATATTTATGAATTAAGTTAGTAATATCTGTTGATTTTTTTATATATCTGATTATGGACAAAATATATAATTGGGGTTCTTCCATTAAATTTGACTTTTCATAGAGTTCAACCGTTCGGTAGAGAGCATTTTTTTAAGCATTATTTTTATTATTAACTTTTTGTTGGTTTTAATTTTGTTTAAGTAAATTTCTGCTGATCCTCCGTAAGAAACAATCAACTGAACCAGTGCGTAATAAATTGCGGAATAAATTGCAGAACTTAAAAAGTGTTCCAGTGACCGAAATAAGTGACAGTCGGAGGGTGAAATATCTGGTGGGTAGGGTGGGTGTATTAGAACCTCCCAATCAAGCTCGGAAATTTTATTAGGTTTTTTTTTTATGAATTATGTCAGGCATTGTCGCCTTGAAGAATAACTCTACTAAGTAATAATAATAATAATAATAATAATAATAATAAAATCCTGAACGGTATTAGCGAGACTACAAACCCCCCTTCTATAATAATAATAATATTTATTTGTGTTCGGACATATATCCATACAAAAGAGTTTGAGTTTAATTAACATTTTTTGTTTATATAATATAATAGTTGGAGACAGAGGTACACCAAGTTTCATAATTTTTATTTAAAAGTAACATAAAATATATATAAATGAATAAATAAATAAATAGATAAATAAATACTTATAAACCAGTGCATCGATTTGCTCACATTTGTGGTCTCCCACTTTTTTTTTTTTTTTCCTCGGTATTTGTTCGTACGTATAATTTTTATATAAAAGTAACATAAATAATATATAAATAAATAAATACATAAATAAATAAATAAATAAATAAATAAATGCATAAATAAATAAATAGATAAATAAGTACTTATAAATTATTACATCAATTTTCTCAAAGAAAAAACATGTATAGCACATTAGCTTTATTTTGTACTAGATACTATGGTCTATTTCAAAGTAGAAAAAAGTAGATAGCGCTGCGAACCGAGTACGATTTACACTGATCAAATACAGTATAGCGGGAAATTTAAAATAAGTTACAACTAGGGCATGGGCGTAGCAACTGGGTTAGCAAGTAATTTTTTTTTAATATATAAAAGGTTAATAAGATATTCAAATAAACAAGGCAGATGATACACTTAAAATATGTTATTTATACGACATAAATTCAGTTTAATGGGAAATTGGAAAAAGTTAAAAAAATATTAATTTTAAAAATTATGTACTATATTTAAAAAGAGAGATTTGGCTAAAAGAGTTTAAACAAAGCAATAAAACAAACAATATATCTTCAGAGCAAAAGTTTCTTATTTAAATAATTATTGTAAATAAAAATTAAAAATATATGTATATATGAAGGTCTAAAAATTATATCAATAACTTCTTCTTTGGGCACAATCAGCTGGGCTGTCTTTTAGCCTCACATTAGTCCTCTCTCTTGATATGTTAATTGTCAAGTGTCAAAAAATATTTATATGTCAGATAACCTAAAAAATATATAACTGCGTAAAAACAAATTACATGGAGAATTTTCTCCATAAAATCTACGCCAAGAATATAAATAAAAGTCTAATATGTAAATAATAACAAAATATATGAGAAAAATTAAATAATATAAATAATATATATTTCCAATGTACGACACTGAACATCTGTCAACTTGGAATAAAAATAATATTTTTACAGTGTAATAGGGATGTCGATCTAAACCAATCCGAAGCAAGGACAAACAGCTCCTATCTTCTTACACACATTTTTCTACTTTGAAATAGATCATAGGTACTTATTTATTATTTGTATAATCCTCGGTATTTGTTCGTACGTATAATTTTTATATAAAACTAACATAAAATATGTATAAATAAATAAATAAATAAATAAATAGATAATAAGTACTTATAAATTATTACATCAATTTTATCAAAATAAAAAAATAAATAATAATAAATAAAAAACATGTATAGCACATTACCCTTATTCTGTACTAAATTCTAGGTACCTATTTATTATTTGTATTATCCTCGGTATTTATTCGTACGTATATTTATTGGGGGCGACGTCTCCAATCGCTTGCTCCTCCAGAATAAATTGCCTGATCTTCAGTGCACATATTACGTACAGGGCTACTTTCTCAACCTGTTCCACGTTACTAAAGGTTAGTATGTCCACCAGATCAGTTCTGTCCCTTATTATATATTTCTGTAGGTAGGTAGAATAACTCTACTACTCACAATTTCTGGCCGATTTCTGGTCAAGTTCTGATTCAGTCGATACAATTGTTCGCAGTAGAGATCAGAATTAACACTTTGCCCCGGTTTTAACATCTCATAATAAATTATTCTTTTATAGGGCCTTCCATATCGAAGTCCATCATCCAAGCATAAATTTCCTGATTTTAATTTTTTAAACCACTCTTGAGATGTGCGTACACTTAGTTTATCATCATAAACAGTGCAAATGTTTTATGTAGCAAATTTTTTTATGGTAGTCATGCAACATTAAACAGCAAAAAATATGTTTTGATGAAAATTCTTCCGCCATTTTAAAATGAAACGAAAACAATAATTAGGTACTCAAGATTACAGAGTTTAATCAAAACGCAAAAGAGGTCTGTTTAGTTCAGCGAATAAGTCGTGACTAGTTCGCATATTGCACTAATAATAAAAACGAAAAAAACTTTCCGATACACCTAATATATTATTTATAAACTATTTATTCTTACTGATTTATGAATAAGTTTCATTTACCAGGCGTTATTGGGTGTGTAGATGGAGCACAGGTATCAAATATAACCAGCTAAAAGAGGCAATAATTATTATAACCGCAAAGATTTTTTTTTTGACAGTAGCGTAGCCAAAAATTCCTCTGAGGGGGGGGGTATTTTCAAGACATGCATTATTTTTATAAAATTAATCTACATACTGTGTTCGCGCTTCTGCGAAACCTATTTCTAGTGGGGGGTTTTTTAGCTTTAATATATTTTTTTTCTATATACTCTCGAACAGGCTTGCTCCGACAGCAGCTTGTATCCGTATAGTTAGTGTGACAACTCTGGCTATTGCAGCCTTGTGTACCGTAAACCCCGTTTTTCGGTCTCTACAAAAGACGACCCCGTCTTCTATTATTTCGTGTGTGGACTTATTGTGTGTGTGTATCACCGCGGCTGTGTGTCCCATCTCTTCTCTCTCCAGAGCGGACCAACTACTGCAATTCAAAGGGCCCTTTGATTCGACCACGCTTCTGTACGAGGTAAGTCCAATTAACCGTTATTTCTCCAATCCTATCTTCCATATTCTACAATCGCGTAGATTTGCGCATGATACAGTCCAACCGCTTATTTTTAGTGCCCCTCAGAGCAGGGTTCTGGCCAGTGTCCCCATCCGGGAACACCACCAGATCACGCACTTAACATTTTGGTCCTTCGAGAGCCGGAAGTTATTGTGCGTAGCGTCGCGACGGTAGAATCTTTAGAATCGTTAAAATTGCATTTTCTCGCGGTTTTTTCACTAATAAATTCATTTTTTTTGTTAAAATTTGCTATTTTATTTCGTGGTTTTTGCAAGTTCGTTATTTTGTTAATCCTTCGCACTTGTATGTCAGTTAACATACGGGTATTGTTTCGTTTTGTCTTTGCGATAACCTTCCTTCGAGGTCACCTGTTGTGATTTCTTCTGTCAAAATCAGCTGTTAGTTTATTCAGGTCCGTATTTAGAAATTTTCCTTTTTCGCAATGGATACTTCGACATTAATGTTAGCACGCGATGCGATCAGGCGATCTATTAAATCCATGCTAAAAATCGCTAGAACCGCGAAAAAGGATATAAGCCATCATGAATCTTTGAAAACTAGGTTTCAAGACCTAGAGAGCCTTACGTCTGAATTTAAAACCCTGCAACTTCAGATAGAAGCTGAAATTCAGAAGCTCAAAAAATCTGATGACTTAGAAGCTCAATTCCAAATCCGGGAGCAGAATGAAGATTACGTATACGAGATAAAGGGTATTTTTCGCAGTTTGTTTCCTAGTGAAGATGCTACTTCACCCCCTTTGTCTCACCCTAAACTTTCTGACGTTCGTATGCCTAAGCTAGCCATCCCTCAGTTTTCGGGTGATTATACGTCATGGTGCAGTTTCGCGGATCTCTTTCGTAGTCTAGTCCATGATAATGACCAGCTCACCCCCGTTACTAAATTCTACTATCTGAAACTTAACGTGAGCGGTGAAGCCCTTAACGTAATCAAAAGTCTAACAGTCACTGCTGAAAATTATCCTGTCGCCTGGGCGCTCTTGGAGGAGAAATATGAGCACAAACGCCTCATAGCAACGCAACATCTGGAAAAACTTCTTTCATTACCCAATATTTCCACCCAATCACCGACGGCACTCAGAACCTTTCTGAATGAAGTTTGGGTGAATGTTGAAGCGCTGAGGGCATTAAAGTTACCCGTATCTACATGGGACTTTATTCTGTCCGTCATTCTCCTCAAAAAACTAGATGCTAAATCACGTGAGGCTTATGAACTCTCGCTTGATGAGTGCAACCCCTTTCCGAAACTTACAAATCTCTTAGATTTTCTAGGAAAGAAATTGCACTCAAAGGAGTCGTGTTCACCATCGGACAGCGTGACCAGCACGACTTCCAACCCCATTGTCACACCACGTCGTAAACATTCGGCGTCAGTGTCATTTGTGTCCAGCAAATACACTCCCCCTAACTGTGTTATCTGTCAGACACCTCATTTTGCTTATCAATGTCCAGTCTTTAAAAGTAAATCTCCTCGCGAACGGTTTACTATTGCTAAAGACAATCACTTGTGCATGAATTGTCTGAGCTCTTCTCACCAATTTAATTCATGTCCCTCGGTACGCTCTTGTTCCATCTGCAACAAGCGTCACCATTCGCTCTTACATTTTAACGGTAGCAGTCCTGCTATCAGCAGTTTGACTACGCCCACGCAGCGCCCAGAATGCGACCATTCGGAGTCCGGCCCTGGGTCTGCTGGTATTTCTACCCTTGTTAATTCGAGTTCGCAACCAAACTTTGTGTTGCTAGCTACAGCTCTTATTAACATCACCGACGTACATGGCCGACCGCATGCTTTAAGGGCCTTGTTAGACTGCGCTAGCCAGTCTAGCTACATAACTGAACCATCCGTTCAGCGGCTTAGATTAAAGCGTCGTCGCCTGCACGTCCCTATACATGGACTTGGAGGAATTAGCGTGCCCAACGCTCGTGGCATCGCTACCTGTACTATTTCCCCTCTCGGTAAAACTATCCCTTCATTTGTCACTTCAGCTGTTGTGGTTCCATGCATAACTGGAGTCATGCCCAACCGGGCACTGCCACACAGTTCTACCTTCTCGCATCGCACTGCGTTGAAGCTCGCTGATCCGCATTATAATTCGCCCTCACGCATTGATATGCTTATCGGTGCGGATCTCTTCCCTCACATCTTGCAAGGCGGGCGGCTGCCCAGTATTCTAGGGTCACCCGCAGCCTTAGAAACAGTATTCGGTTGGGTTCTGATGGGAGAATTATCTGCACCTCAGATAAACCCAATCAATACTTTTCATCTCGCTACTGACTCGTCTAATGAATCTACTTCATTAGACACTGCCCTCAAACGATTTTGGGAAATCGAAGAGGTCGCATCTCCAGCACCTGTTCTCAGTTCTGAGGATAGACGCTGCGAGACTATATTTCGGGACACTGTGCGTCGCGACGCCACTGGTCGCTACAGTGTCGCCCTACCATTTCGAGCCTACCCACCTACCTTAGGTAACTCTAGCGCTCAAACGCTGCGCTGTTATTCCACATTACAGCGGAGGCTTACAAAAAACCCTCAGTTAAAAACTGATTATCTTGCCTTTATGCAAGACTACATTGACACAGGCCATATGAGTCAACTCGCTAGGCCAAATATGGAAGAAAATAGCTATTTCATTCCACATCACTGTGTACTGAAACCAGACAGTACGACTACAAAACTCCGTGTCGTTTTTAATGCCTCCATGAAAACCTCTTCGGAGATGTCATTAAACGACGTCCTGTTGACAGGCCCTCCGCTGCAACAGGATCTCTCAGCTATTCTGATACGGTTTCGGTTTTATAAATATGTTCTGACAGCTGACGTCCGTCAAATGTACAGACAAATCCTTGTTCATCCTGAACACAGACCATTTCAACGGATCTTATGGAATTCTGATTCTTTGCAACCCCCACATGTGTATGAGTTAAATACTGTCACTTATGGCATGAGCTGCGCGCCGTATCTTGCTCTACGCACCCTCCAGCAACTAGCTCACGATGAACAGCATAAGTACCCTTCTGCAGCCCAAGTTATTTCCACATGTACCTACGTGGACGATATTATAACTGGAAGTGACACCCTCGACGGTGCCATTCAGTTGCAGCAGGACTTATCCGCGTTATTCGCGAGCGGAGGATTTGAATTAAGAAAATGGAGCACCAATAATCCGCGAACTTTGATCCACGTCCCTCCTACGTTTAAACAGGTCGTGGATACTCCTCTTCAGCTAGACCGTGACCTCTCTATTAAGATACTTGGCCTACGCTGGAACCCTCTTCTGGATCAGTTCTCTTATGAGACAGAATCCCTTGACCCCGTTTGTACCAAGCGGAAGATTTTATCCGAGATAGCTAAGATCTTTGATCCGCTGGGGTGACTGGCCCCCGTGACTATGTTTGCTAAACGTATCATCCAATTGTTATGGACTCTTTCTGTTGATTGGGATCACGAGCCCCCTCCAGACATAATCAGTCGTTGGAAGCAATTCCAGACTGAGCTCAGCGCTCTCTCCGCGATTAGCATCCCGCGATATATCGCGGTGGGAGAGTATTTAGATCTAGTCGGATTTTGCGACGCGTCCGAGGCTGGCTATGCAGCCGTTATATACAGTCGGTCCTCTTCGCTCCACTCATCTTCCCAGATTACCTTATTGTGTTCTAAATCGCGCGTTTCCCCCCTCAAACGAATATCGCTCCCGCGACTTGAACTTTGCGCTGCTGTACTCTTGGCACGCTTATTTAAGTCACTGTTAGACATGTTGTCTGTTTATTTTCGTGACATCTACGCATGGTCTGACTCAACTGTTGCTCTTACTTGGATCGGGTCTTCCCCACACAGGTGAAAAACCTTTGTTAGCAACAGAGTAACGGAAATACAATCCGTTCTCTCTCCAAATCTCTGGCGGCACGTGCGTTCCGCTGATAATCTAGCTGATTGTGCCTCACGCGGAGTGCTTCCCCGCGAGTTGGTCAATCTTGAGCTCTGGTGGCATGGACCTAGCTGGCTCATGCTCCCAGTTACAGAGTGGCCTTCTCCACAATGCTTTAATAACTCTGTCGCGGTGGAGGAAATTAAGTCTGAGAAAACAACCCTTAATTTTCTCAGCACTAATCTACCGTCACTAGAGCTACTTGACAGATATTCCTCACTGTCGAAGCTACTCCGTATCACCGCGTACTGCCGTCGCTTCTTCACTCGAACTCGTACTGGCAGTTCCCCCGCATCCACTTGTCTCACTACCAATGAGATTGATACTGCTCTTACTACTTGGATAAGGACAGTTCAATCAGTGGTATTTTGTGCTGAATTATTAGCGGTGCGAAATAATCGTCCCTGTCCCAGATATTTACAAAAATTGAATCCATTTGTAGATAAAGATGGAATTCTCCGTGTCGGAGGCCGTCTTCGCCATGCGTCTATTGACTTCGAGCAAAAGTATCCTATTCTTTTGCCTCGCCGCAACCGTCTTACTAGTTTAATTATCAACCAGTATCACCAGCGGTATCTTCACCCCGGCCCACAAGCGTTACAGGCTATTTTAGATCCTAGATACTGGATCATATCCGCTCGTAACGTTATACGACATGAACTTAGTAAGTGTCACCAGTGTTTTCGAGCTAACCCTATAGCTCACACCCCTTTCATGGGTGAATTACCCTTTACACGAGTCACCCGGATCAAACCCTTTCAAACTGTAGGCGTTGACTACGGTGGACCGTTCACCATATCGTTTTCACGCGCTCGCGGAATTCGCACCCATAAGGCGTATTTATGTCTCTTTGTTTGTTTTGCTACTAAAGCTGTTCACTTAGAGATCGCCTCTGACTTATCCGCGGACGTATTTCTTGCCGCCTTTCGACGCTTTTTTGCGCGTCGAGGCCGCTGCAATCACATTTATAGTGATTGCGGCACCAACTTTGTAGGCGCTAAGCGCAAACTCTCTGGATTGTATTGCCTGACTCAAGCTCAGGAATACAATAACCATTTAGCCACTGCACTGCTTACTGACGGTGTTCAGTGGCACTTTAACCCGCCTTCTGCTCCCCATTTTGCGGGCCTCTGGGAGGCAGGCATCAAATCGGTGAAGAAACACCTATCTCGAATTGTAGGCGACCGGTTCCTCACTTATGAGGAACTGTATACTGTTGTTGTTGAGATTGAAGCCGTTCTTAATTCTCGGCCCCTATGCCCGATAAGCTCCGATCCCAACGATTTATGCGCGCTCACTCCTGGTCACTTCTTGATACAGGAACCTCTGGTCGGTCTGCCCGATCGTGATGTCACCCCCATTAACCCTAACACACTCTCGCGATGGCAACTCGTGCAACAAATTCAGCAACATTTTTGGAACCGCTGGCATCACGAGTATCTAAATACGCTGCAACAGCGGAGTAAATGGCTGCCTAATACCTCTCCGATCTCTGTTGATCAGCTGGTCATTATTAAGGACGAACTGTCACCGCCATTACGGTGGAAACTTGGCCGTGTCGTCGCCGCTACCCCTGGTCCTGATGGGATTATTCGAGTAGCAACCATTCGCACTCCCACGGGCACCTTTCTTCGACCCGTGGTGAAACTATGTCCGTTGCCTAACGGACATACACCCCCTTAACTTTCCTTTCGTTTTCTTCCCTCGTTGAAAGATTTGTATCTTTCGGCGGGCGGAATGTTCGCGCTTCTGCGAAACCTATTTCTAGTGGGGGGTTTTTTAGCTTTAATATATTTTTTTTCTATATACTCTCGAACAGGCTTGCTCCGACAGCAGCTTGTATCCGTATAGTTAGTGTGACAACTCTGGCTATTGCAGCCTTGTGTACCGTAAACCCCGTTTTTCGGTCTCTACAAAAGACGACCCCGTCTTCTATTATTTCGTGTGTGGACTTATTGTGTGTGTGTATCACCGCGGCTGTGTGTCCCATCTCTTCTCTCTCCAGAGCGGACCAACTACTGCAATTCAAAGGGCCCTTTGATTCGACCACGCTTCTGTACGAGGTAAGTCCAATTAACCGTTATTTCTCCAATCCTATCTTCCATATTCTACAATCGCGTAGATTTGCGCATGATACAGTCCAACCGCTTATTTTTAGTGCCCCTCAGAGCAGGGTTCTGGCCAGTGTCCCCATCCGGGAACACCACCAGATCACGCACTTAACATACTGAGTTGCTATGCGATGCGTTGAGATGCCATGAGATGCGTTTTAATAATAATAATAATAATAATAATAATAATAATAATAAGTTTATTGACTTAATTACATAGTATATCATGTTTTAGGTCAGTCATACAGGATTATAGTTACAAATAATATCAGAATTGATACATAATACATTCCTCTGTGGAGTAAAATGCAATTTCAGCAAAGAATTTTTTTATTGTAGATTTAAAATTGTTGTAATCTAAATTCTTTATATTGCTTGGAAGTTTATTCATAAATTTAATTCCGAAATAGTTCTCACAATTTCTTGATTTACTCAGTCTTAAAAAATTCGGATATATGTTGGAATTATTTCTTGTGTGATAGTTATGAACACTACTGTAAGTGGGAAGATTGCTTATTTGTTTTTTGTGCATATGTAGCAGAGAGTTATAAATATATAAAGATGGTAGCGTCATAATATTAAGTATTTTAAATTGGTGTCGACAGTCTGTTCTGTAAGGAGTCGAAGTCAGAACTCTAATGGCTCGCCTTTGTAGAGCGAATATTCTGTCAGCAGCTGGAGAATGTCCCCATGCTAAGAGTGCGTAGGATATGTGAGAGTGAAATAATGCATAATACGCCACCATTAGAACATCCCTGGTTACAGACTGTACTAAGTTTCGGAATAGGAATATAACTGTTAGGTTGGGATCAACATGCAACCCTAGGAATTTTACGTGGTCCTGGTTAGCGAAATCATTTCTGCGTAGTGTTATTAATATTTGTTGGGTCTTATCTAGGTTTAGTGATAGTTTATTGGTATCAAACCAGTATTTAGCTTTATCTAACGTATATACACTGCGTGATAGGGCGTTAGTCAGGAAGCGTGATTTGAAAACCAACGTTGTGTCGTCGGCATAGAGTATACTGGTTTGATCCGTATAAGTCGGGAAGTCGTTGATATATATGAGGAACAGTAAGGGACCAAGAATGGAACCCTGTGGGACCCCTATATTAACGGTCAAGAGATCTGATTTATGGTCTTTAGCTAACACTTGCTGTTTCCTTTCCCGTAGGTAGGATTCTACTAGTTTGCCACTGCGATCATCAAAGCCATAATATGCAAGTTTTTTTAATAGAATCTGGTGAGATACACAGTCGAAAGCTTTCGTTAGGTCTAAAAAAGTTGACAAACAGAACTCACCAGATTCGATACCGTTTGATATTTCATCAAGAAAAGATAGAATGGCGCAAGTAGTAGACCTGTTGGATCTGAATCCGTACTGTCTGTCGTGGAATAGGCTATTATTTTCAAAATAGGAGAAAATTTGTTTGGACAGGATTTTTTCAAAAACTTTTGAGAACACGGGTAATAAGGATATGGGCCGATAATTTCCCGGATCATTATTATCACCTTTTTTATGGATAGGGGTAATAGTGGCTATTTTTAGTGCATCAGGGAATTTATTGGAGGAAATACCGCAATTAATGATTTTTGTTAAGGGTCTAATAATGGTGTCCTTTACCGATTTTAGTACCTGGGTATTAATTCCAAGATAATCTTTTGCTTTGCTATTATTAAGACCATCAATTGCATCCCTGACCGCTATGCAGGACACATGGGTAAAGGAAAAGGTTGATTCTAAATTTGGAAAAAGCATTATATCTATGGGATTGGTATTAGATGGGGTTATCTTATTCAAGATGTCATGAGGTGTATTGGTAAAGAAAATATTCAAGTCATTGGCTGTTAGTGATGATGATGATAGAGGGGAATGATGTTACTTCCCAGGAAGTTTTCGAAATATTTTTAGAAGTTCTTATAAGGTGAGAGTTGGCTGTCAGTTTAGCTTTGCAAATTTCTTGTCGGTATTGATTTCTAAAAGTATTTCGACGAGACTTGGATGCTGGGGAGGGATGGTCTTTGTAGTGCCTGTCAAGTTCAGTAAGGTATTGTCGCATTCTTTTAAGATTTTCGCTAAACCAAGGAGCACGTTTTAGCTGTTTAGCGCGTAATCTTTTCAGCGGGAAACTAGATTCAAAAGCTTTTGTGAATATAGCTGAGAATGTATTAAAAGCTTCGTTGCCATCTGTTATGTTCTCCAGAAAAGACCAATTTTGTTGGTCCAGGATGTTGTACATTGCATTCATTCCACCGTCTGTAATGGGTCTCACTAAGACAGGTATATGGGGTTTCACAGCGCAATCAGTCTCATTGAACTTAAATGAGAAATTGATTCCGCTGTGATCTGACAGAAAACTCTCTCTACTAGCATTAATACTGGTAAGGTCAACGTTTTGTAGTCTGTAGTAAACATTGTCTAGTCTGTTACTTCCTCTTGTATTGAAGTTCACACAGGAAATAAAACCAAATGAATTAAGTAAATCAACCAATTGCGTAGTTTGTTGTGTGACTTGATTGAAATGTACATTAAAATCTCCGCAGAGGATGACATTTTTAGAAATTCTGCAGGAAGATAACATATTATTTATGATTCGTATAACAATAGAGAAGTCCCCTGAAGGTGGACGATACAGGTTTATAATTATGGTGTTTACATTATTGACAAGAATGGCTGATATTTCGCATTGGTTTTCGACATTGAAACCATGGATTAAAGTTAAAGGGTTGTAGCTAAGATTTTCTTTTATTAAGGTCATAACACCGCCACCACGCTTAAGTTTTCTGGTAGAGTGATGTGCAAGAATATAATTATGCAGCGAGAATTCCAGAATTTCATATTCGCGCAGCCAGTGTTCGGATAGACAAAGAATATTAAATTGTTTTTCTTGTAAGAACGCTTCCATTGCATTAATTTTATTTCTGATTGACTGTGTGTTTAAGCATAGCAGATTATAAGATTAGACTTAACTATATTTCTTTCAATCATTTCTTCTTGGGGGACGAAAAAAAGTTGTTGATGAACTGTCCCGATTTTGATGACTGGATGCTATCATAATTTAGAGAAGTGGATTGGTTTTTTAACGGTGTCGTCCTATCATGATGTAACTCTTGATTGGTGGATATCTACTCTGGTTTTTTAGGCATGTTGCTAGATATGTTAGCAATTTCATTTTACCGTTGACGTTTAGATGTAGTCCTTGGCGGGTAAAATCAGATTTAGATATTATTTTATTTGGGTCAACAAGAAGAGCAGAGTTCTTTAGGGTAGATATAATGTTGATGTTGTTTTGTGTGACAACGCTATTAAAATGAATTTGATTATGCCAGAAGGGAGTCAAAACAACGATAATATTAGTGTGACTTAATGACTCACCTAGAATATTTAAAAAACACTTATCGATGTACTTGGTACCTATGGCATTATTTGAGCCAGCTAAAATTATAACATAATCAGATTTAGAGTAGTTTTTACAAAGTTTAGTAGCATCCTCCACTACTTGTTCATAACATGCATTCGGTTTCATGATGCAAAGTGAGTCGAAATATTTTTTATCAAAAACTTCCCTCATGATTTTCCCATAATTCCTACCTTGGCTATCCGATAATAACAAGATTTTGCTCTTAGTTTCAGGCATTCTCAAAAAATTATTCTCAATGACTCTATTTACTATCTGTGATGTGTACTATGATCTTCCAGGTTACAAATTTGATTTTTTAAGGTTTTCATCTTTTCTTCTAGGTCCATTATCTCAATATTTTTCAGTTGGGTTGAATTTTGTATGGCAGCAATGTGTTCCTGTAATATTTCACAGTTGTCGCAAGAGGACGCCTGGAATTTTAAGCTATTTATTTCGGCTTTTCATGTATTTATCAGCTCAAGTTGTTCAATAATTTTACTATTTGCGGCTTCATCCGCATCTAGAGCTAGTGTCTGATAGCTCTCGGAACTCCGTTTCAGACGCTTAATGGCCATATCTTTGTTTTTGATTTCTTGCTGTAGTATGCCGATTTCTTCATGTAGTACGTCATTTTTTTCTTGTACGGAAATAATTTCATCAGAGAGTTCACGGTTGTGAAATTTTATATTTCCTTTGTCCATTTGTTGCAGGAGAATGGTTAGGTACGATTTCCTCAGGTTTTTTGTAAAGACACCCTTATTGTTGAGACGTTGTTGTAAGTCTTCTAGTTTCAATTCGGCATTCGACTGCATTTTGACTGTATTTTTTTTGGTTTTTTATAAGCTATTAGGGCTGTCAAGAAAAATTAAAATAAATATAGCTCAAATTTTAAAAAAAATGTTAAAAAAATATATAAAAAATAGGAAAATTATGAAAATATTTGTCAATGATTTAAAATATTTAAAATATTTAATTTAAAGTCTTTCAGAAGTTAAAAAATAAATAATAAATAAAATAAAAATAAATAAATAAGTACAATAAATAAATATCAGTAAATGTAAAATAACGTGTAAGACGGGGACACACACTTCACCTCTTACGGTTCATCAAGAGGACTTTCATAAGACATACATGAGAACCATGGGTGGAAATAGGATTAATGGTTATCGAAACAAAGGATTAGGAGTTTACAAAGTTACAGTAAGAAATCTTTATAAAATAATAACAAATAATAATGAAAAATAATGTATTTGCAAAACTGTTTTATTATTATTTTGTACTTGTACACTATAATTCAAAATTGGATGTTAGAATTTATTGTGATCCCTCAGAATTAGGAATAGGGGGTGTGATGTGTCACGTCTACCCGGATGAATCAGAAAAGCCTATAAGTTTCGTGTCCAGAGTTCTTAATGCAACAGAGAGAAAGTATGCGATCATTCACAAGGAAGCTTTAGCCTTATATTGGGTCGTTAAAAAGTTCAGTCAATATGTGCTAGGAAGCACATTAGTGCTAGGAAGTTTGAATTAGTAAGCGACCACAAGCCGCTATTGGCGTTATTCGGGGAACACATGGGGGTACCTCAAATAACGGCCAGTAGGCTGCAAAGGTGGGCTATTTTCCATTCAGAATTTAATTACGTTTTAAAACATATCAACGGGGACAAGAACTGCGTTCCAGATAGTTTATCTAGGCTGCCATTACTATGTAATGAGGAAAGTAGTGAGGATGAAGTACAATATGTAAATTTAGTGCAAAACGTAGTTCCAATGGACTTGAAGCTATTTCGAGTAGAGACCAACAAAGAAAAACTACTAAGTAAAGTCGTTTATTTTGTTTAGCATGGGTGGCCAGATAGAGTTGACAATGAGTTTAAAAATTACCATAACATTAAGAGTGAATTAAATAGAGAAAATGGAATTTTGTTATAGGGTTATAAAGTAATAGTACCTTTAAAATACAGAAAGGAAATTTGGTGCTTAGTACATACGTGTCATGTGGGTATGTCAAAATGAAAACCATTGCACTCTCATACTTTTGGGGGCCTAAGTTATATCAGGACATTGCAGAAAATGTAAAGAATTGTGAAATATGTTCGCAATCAAGGGCAGAACCACCTATCGCAAGTGTTACAAGGTGATCTGAAACTAATAAAGTTTTTGAACGGGTGCATTTAGATTTCTTAGAACCAGTTGAAGGAAAACATTTTTTAATTTTAACGGATTCTTTTTCTAAGTGGATCGAAGTGATGCATGTTCCAAAAATGTATTCCGAAACCACCATTGAAATATTAAGGGAAATTTTCTTAAGGTTTGGATTGCCTTATCGGACTCATACGGATAATGGATCGCAATTTACATCAGCTGAATTTGCAAATTTTTGTTTGTTACCTACCTTTCCACCCAGCTACAAAAGGCGCGGCGGAAAACTCAGTGAAATCTTTTAAAAATGCAATATATAAATTAATGAAATATAATGATAAAATGACTCGTTTAATACTCTAATTAATACATATTTATTCACGTATAGAAATACTCCACATTCGATAACAAGTGTCAGTCGGGCGAAAAGAATGTTCGGTCGTAATTTAAGGAATAGGTTAAATGTAGTATTTGAAAATACCAAGGCAGGTAATAGCAAGGTAGAGAACAAGGATAGAAATATAAAATTCATGGAAGGGGAAAGAGTATATGTAAGGGATTACAGGATTCCTAATAAAAACTCATGGAAAGAAGGAGTAATAGAAGAAGTATTAAGGGATAGAACTTATCTGTTTATGCTCATACAGGAGGAAGTCGTCTGGAAGAGGCATTTAGATCAGATTATAAGAGGTGGAGAGTTCCAAAGAAATTACTTCGGGAGTTGAAATAAATACAGAAACTCCGGTAATTGTGCCTTCCAACGTTCAGGACTAAGCACATTCGCTAACAACATCAAATGTAATAGCAAGTAAAGGAGGTATTAGAGATAATGTTATTTCAGATGATAGTGTTGAAGTAAATGTACTGTCCCAAGAGATTACAACTTCAATGACTGTTAAACAGAGCAAAAAGGTAGTTACAGTTAAATCGCCTCGACCTAAGAGAATTATTAAAGCTCCAAAGAGGTTAGACTTGTAGCTTAGGGCAAAGGAATTGTTATATATTTAAAATATCATAGTAACAACTGATTGTTACTTGTCAGTTGCAATAAAATATAGTTTAACAATAAAGATATATATTTTCGTATTCGTGTATTATTAATATTGGTCCATCACAATAAGAAAATAAATAAAACCACGGGATTTACATTAAAAAAATGAATATTTTTGTTTAAATATGTTATTACATTTTGCAAAATAAGAATTAGATTTTAAAGGCAGCAGAGCTTCTTTACATAGTATTTTAAAATACATGGGGTATAAATATAAATTGGTAGAAAAACGTAAAATTTTATGTGAAAAAAATCACGTTATTTGGGCAAAAATTAAGGTTTTAAAAAGGTATATTCATCATTTAAATTTGAATCAAGATATTATTACCAGCTTTTTTTTTTTTGGACAAAACGTGGATATATCATAATTGCAGTGGTAATTTGCGTATGTGGACACATGAAAAGTTATCCAGCAAAAATTAAATCAGAGGGGAGAAGATATACAATTTTACATACGGGATCTAATTTAGGCTTTTTACGTGGTTGTGGACTTTATTTAAATTCAAAAGTTAACGATAGGGATTATCATAAAATAATGATGGGAGAAATTTTTATGAGATGAGTAACCGATCAGCTAATTCCTGCATTGTCGAAATTAGAAACAAAAATACGTTATCATAATGGACAACGCATCTTATCACTCCATGAGAGTGAATAGGCACAAAAGTTTAACGTCTAAAAAACAAGACATGCAGGAATGGCTGATGGATCATGACATTTTGTTTGATAATGCACTCACAAAAAATTAATTAAGGGCTATAATAAACTCGCTTCAAAATTCTAGTAAAACATATATAATTGACGAAATTTTAAGGGAATGTGGTCATGAGGTTTTTAGTCTACCACCTTACAATTGCCAGTAAAATGCAATAGAATTGGCGTATGGGGTATGTAAACGGTATTAAGAAAATAGTATATTATTATATGAGCGAGTATGACAGACTGGCACAAATCATCTGAGTGAGTAATGGCCATAATCGCGAATGTAATACTATACTTTTTCCACGTCTCTTAACACGTTGACTGTCAAGGCAAGATTTAAGATTCTTGTCTCCGAAGTCAATTTGATATAGCCATATTATACTATTAAGTCAATGTACTACAAGTAATCTCGTAGTCAGCATCCTGGGCAAGAACGCTAACTATGAGAAAACACGCAATTGGAAGTCAACGTGTTAATCAAATAAATTAGATTCCAAATTGATAATTTTAATGGAAGTGATAGCGTCATCCATGTTGCCTGCTACCACTGCAGTTTTGGCCCCTCCCATTGCCATTTTCAAATATGATTAGATTAGCGAGAGTGATTTATGGATATGTAGGTTTGTGATTGGCCGTAAACAGTGCATTATGAAACCATAATTCACTGTAGTTATTTATGAGTACTATTTTTCACAAAAAAGTGCTAGTAATTGCAATATAATTAAATAGGTGTTGAAAAACATATAAATTCTTGTGTAGCGGGTAAAGATAAGGTTTCAAAATTGCGGCTGGGGGCAATTTCAACTTGTACTCCAGAAATGTTGTCAAATTTTATTTCTCATTGTAACAAAATTATTCGTAACGACTGTGCTAAATATATGGGAAATTGTGGGGTTGATGAACCACCACCTTTTATTATTTCTTTGATAGAATCAAAATTAGAAAATTCGGGGAATGAGTCGGATTTAGATGTTGAATTTATGGAATAAGAATTATTGGAGGATGAATACATTGAGTAAATTTGAACAAGGAATTGGGTTAGTCTAAATTTATATTGAGGGATGAGAATATAAATTTGTTTCCTTATTGTCCTTTTCACATGAACTACATGTATAATATTATACCAATTATATTACTATATTTAATACAAAATAAAATGATAAATTATTATAATATTTATTTTTGTTTTTTATATTTTATCACAATATTTCATTGATAATCGTAATATTTTTTACTATTATACGAGTAATAATCGAAAGTTTGATGAAATAAATATTAATATTGTCATGAACTTGTGGTTTGTGACCTTGTGATAAACGCCCAAGAAGTGCAAATTTCAATATATCTAAAACAAGGCAACTTCTAAATCTTGTGTTAAAATGTAAAAATGTTAGAGAAAATAAAGCTAATGACGCTGTAAATCTAAAAGATAAACAAGGGGCCTGGGAAAAAATTGTATTGTACTAAGTACTCAATGCATCCTGCAGACAGAATAGAAATGCAAAAACACTGAAAATTAAATAAGACGGTTGAGAAAAATTTCTTTTCTAAAATTGGTGTAGTATTTGGTAGAACATTTGGTGGAGCCGGATATTAAATGCATTTTTCGCTATGCGAAATCTATTCATAAATTCTTTCTCATCCCACTGGTTTATACGATTTGGTCTAACACGAACTTTGTATGGACGTTCTAAATAGTCCATAATTTCTTCATCTTCGTCTACTAGCAAATCTTCTAAATCAAAATCCATGATTTCCTTCTTTAAAAATATATTAAAATAGATTACTAAATTATTTTGAATTTATTTTGATATAGGTAATTTAATAATAAAATAGTACACATAATTAGAAACAGGTGTATGTAATATGTATATAAAGTGTAAATATGTCTAATATGTACATAATACCTGTTATATTATATATTTTACGTATATATGCTTATATTATGTACATATATTTAGCAATAAAATGTTTTTTGACACCTATCTGTCAAAATCTGTAATTTTTATCCAATGGATAACATTTATCAGTACTTACACGGTGAGAATAACTTATCCTGTGGATAATCTAGTTACTCAATAGATAAATAATTGGAAATACGCAAAAAAACGTTTATTCCCCTGATAACTACTTATACCATTGATAGTCAATTTTATCTATGGTTGTAAATACCGAGCCTAAATCAGGTTTCCTAATTATGACACCTGTCAACCATTACATTGTCAACACTGCAAAACAGGTATGCCCTCTGTCAGGAAATTGTGGTTTTTATGTTTACATATTTGTATTTACTTTTCTGTCAGATTTTCAGTTTACGTTAATTGTGTTATTATGTTCAATAAAGCCTAATTAAAGAGATATTTTTATGACACCCCCATTAATGATTATGTTAAGGCTAACATAATTGCTAAAGCGGAAGATGGATGGTAGGTGCAGCGAATTGCTCGACATTATGGTGTTAATAAAAATTCCGTTTTCAACATTTGTAAAAGGTGGAGGGAAGAGGGAAGAATTAATAGAAATCTTGGACCAGGACGAAGAAGAATATCCACTCCAGAACAAGATTTAGCATTAACTAATGTATTACAGTTATTGAAGCCGTCAAAGAAGTGAACTTTCCAGGATCAAATCGAACTGGTTGCCGGCGTGTAAAAGAGTCGGAGCTGCACTTTTGCCCAAACGATTTTGTTTAAAGCAGAAAATAAAGAAACCCGTAAAGGTTTTGCTCTTCAATTTTTCGCTTACGATGAAAACTATTGGAATAACGTGATCTTTACTGACGAAAAAACTTTTCAGTCTACGTACAGTGTCGTATTCGTGTTTAGCCCCCCCCCCCCCCCCCCAAACTCGATTCGATGAGAAATATATTAACAATGCTGACAAGAGCGGCAGATTTTATGTAAACATGTGGGGCTGGATATCGGCACGTGGACCAGTTTTTTTATGGCATATTGAGGAAAGATTTAATAGCGAAACATATATTACGATTTTATATGATATTGTCACGGGGTGAAGTCAAGAACGGAATCTTTTCTACAAAATTTATTATATAATATTAATTTATATTAGAATACAATTGTTGGTCAAAATGGCTGCTGGTATTGTCCGTTAGAAGCTGATGTAAGTCTCGATCTAGCCCCGGCTTCTCCAGGATCGGTCGAACCACCCCATGTATCCGCACGAGGCGAACACGTGGAGTAGCCCTGTAGACAACACTCACATCTCGTTTTGGTGACTGCAACAGCTGGGCTGATCCTTGGGTAGCATGATGCGGACTGATGACTGGTCACAAGAATGACTGCAAAGAATGACTAACCACGACTCTATTCCCTAAGACCATTTTATAATTGTTAACCAGAACACTATGACGTCAGGTTCTACCTCAATTGTTTCTGAAACATTACTCATTTCAGTAATTGTTGGCAGCAATTAAAGACCATAGTCATCACAATTGAATAATGTTTATCAACACATTAGAATGTAGTTCAAAACTTATGGTGACAAACACGCAACTCTCTGCACATTCTTTAATTCCCAAAACCGTACGTCAGCAACCATGACCTACACAGTCTGAAGGCCGCTCAAAGAATTGAGACATTAGAACACAATCATACCATAATTGTGACAATATTATGCTCCCTTTCTTGTCACAATTATTTCCAAACAATGCATTCTTATTTCAACTGGATAATTGCCTCGTTCATACCGCTAGTAGGGTAACTAATTGGTTTGAAGAAAATAACATTAATGTTGTAAACTGGCTTAGCCGCAGTCCTGACCTCAATCCCATGGAAAACGTATGGGGACTATTGGTTAAAAATATTAAAAAAAGAAACGTCAGACCACGGAATGTCCAAGAATTACTGGAAATATTTGATAATGCATGGGAAAATATTCCTGATGATTTTTGCAGAAAATTATATAGTTGTATGCTACAAAGATTAACGGAAGATATAAATTAGAATGGCGCGATAACCAAATATGAATTTGTTACACAATTATTTTATTATGAATTTATTTATTATTTTATTACAATTTGGTACACACATTATATAAATAATTGTTTATTGCAGTCGTGGTTTATTGCAGCAGCCTGCATGCTTTTATTAATAAAATTGATACAGGTTTTGGGTATAGATGCCTACTATGCTAATTCGAATAGATAGATTCACACTAGACAAAAAAAGGTGCCCTGTTTTTTTTTTTTTTTTTTTTGTTTTCCATAGAAATTGGGAATTAAATGCAAAAAATCAGTGTTTTACATTTGGTCACCTCTTCAAACATGCAAAACAAGAATTGGAATGTAAAGGGGTGAACATTTTTTTTTAAATGATACGTCAATGAGAAATAAATACAATATTTTAGATAATCGTAAAATACTATGTGAAAAAAACTCTATTTAAAACATTATTTCGCAAAAAATACGTTTTTAAGAAAATATTTGCAGCTTCTCAATTCAAGGGACAATGAAATGTTTTTTTTTAGGACGAAACATGAATGTACCAAGATGGCAGTGGCAAGGTGCGTCAATAGTTACATGACACATATATAAAAAGTAATTTATCCCGAATAAAATCTGAGGGAAAAGATTCACAATTTTGCATGCGGGTTGTAATTTACTTTTTTTGCCAGGTTGCTAATGCAATGTTGTTGGACACAAAAACTAATGATAGGGATTATCACAAAACAATGACGGGGTCAGTTTTTCTAAATTGGGTAAACAATCATTTACTGCCTGCGTTGTTTCAACCGCCTGGAACTTTGGTGTGGTAATGGATAATGCTCCCTGACTAACACCCTTTCACGAAGTGTATCTACGTTAGACAAAGCTAAATACTGGTTTGATACCAATAAACTATCGCTAAACCTAGACAAGACCCAACAAATAATAATAACACTACGCAGAAATGATTTCGCTAACTAGGACCCCGTAAAATTCCAAGGGTTGCATGTTGATCCCAACCTACCTTGGCATCTCCATGTAACCTGCTTATCAAGCAGACTGTGCTCAGTTATATTTCTATTCCGAAACTTAGTACAGTCTGTAACCAAGTATGTTTTGATGGTGGCCTATTATGCATTATTCCACTCTCACATATCCTACGCGCTCTTAGTATGGGGACATTCTTCTGTTGCAGACAGAATATTCACTCTAAAAAGGGCCCGCATTAGAGTTCTGACTTCTACTTATTACAGAACAGACTGTCGACACCAATTTAAAAAACTAAATATTATGACGCTACCCTCATGATATATTTATAACTCTCTGCTACACATGCACAAAAAAGCAAGTAAGCAATCTTCCCACTTACAGTAGTGTTCACAACTATCAAACAGGAAATAATTCCAACATATATCCGAATTTTTTAAGATTGAGTAAATCAAGAAATTGTGAGAACTATTTCGGAATTAAATTCATGAAAAATTTCCAAGCAACATAAAGAACCTAGATTAGAATAATTTAAAATCCACAATAAAAAAATTCTTTGCTGAAAATGCATTTTATTCCACATAAGAATTTCTTATGTATCAGTTCTGATATTACTTGTAACTCGTAACTATGATTCTGTATGACTGACCTTAAACATAATGTACTACATATGTAATTAAGTCAGTAAACTTATTATTATTATTATTTTCTACCATTCTACTACGATCAGATAAAATTGTATAATTTGAAGATAGAAAGATAATAATGCAGCAGTGTAATAGAACATAGTATTGATTATGATGAGAAAATGAAGAAAAGACCTGTTTAAATTTTTTGTAAAAAATATGTCATTGGCAAAATTTTAAGAAAAATTGCCACGACGTTTTAATTCTACCATCTTACCACTGCCCATATAATCCTAGCGAATTGGCTTCAAGGGTATCTAAAAATTACTATGAAAAACATGTAAATTCTCCACTGGCATCCAAAGATAAGATATCGCAATTATGTTAGAGTTACTTTCACAGTGTACTCCAAAAATGTCGACCAATATTCTATCGCATACGGAAAGAAATATTAGGGATGATGGGGCAAAATATATAGGGAATTTTAGTTTGGATAATATACCTAAGTTTATAATAAATTTAGGTGTTTATATACTGTAGGCCTGTAACCATGCAGCCTGATAAAAAGAGAGCGTTTCGCAATGTCAAATAAAAACACGTAAAATTTGGAAGTAGTGTTTATGTACTTTATCAAAAATTACACCTCTCATAAAAGAGCATAGCCTCAAACATTGGTCCTTCGAACACGGATTGTTATCCTGAAAAATATAGGCATCGTTTGGATAATCCTAGATCAACAGTCATTTTTCCGCTCACCCTTGCAAGCGTGTCGCCGATAGTACGAGCCAACGGACATCAGTAGTGTACAGTCATTCATATTGTAAAGTATTGTACTGGCGTGAGTACTCGCGTAAGTTGTATTCTTTTTTAATATCTGCTTTTTGTGTCAAAACAGTAAAATAATGACAGAAAAAAATTAACTGAAGTCATTGAACTATAAAAGAAGAAGCATACAAGCTCAGTTAACTCTGTTTAAAAAACCTTTGGACGAATAAGTAGAAAAAAATCTAGACGTTAGGGATGTTAAAAATATATAAAAAGTAATATGTCAAAGCATATGTCAAAAGTAATTCACAGAAAAAAAAAAACGCGTATTTTAGAGAAATTAAAGTGACACTGGCGAATTTTAATCAAAATTGTATTGAATTCCAAGGAAGAAGTTCAAAATCGGCTTAAATCACAATCACCAAATAGTCCAGATTTTAATATATTGGATCTTGGCTTTTTCAATTCTACAGACTGTATTCTTCAGAATACATTCGGCAAACTGATTGAATGCGTACAAAACGCATTTAATACATTAAACATACAACCCCTAGATGTTTTTCTAACATTGCAAACTTGCCTAGAAGCAACAATGTTAACAAAAGGAGAGATTTCCTATTGAGAACTGATACACTCGAATACACAGTCTGGTGGTCAAATATTGTACTAGGCGCTATAGTACTATTTGAACCTATTATATATGTTCTAGTGTTGAATTTATGTTAGACGTTACGGTCTAAGATTTCTCGTGTCAACACCCGTTGTGACAGTTACAAAAGTTCTTAGTGTACATTTAATAACAAATTACAAACTATTTTTTGTGCTTTTTAATAATAATAGTATATTAATATATTAATAATTATTATAACAGTGCTATTTTCCATTTATTAATTTTATTAATTCTGTAGTGAATTATTTTTGGATCGTTAGAACATTGAAGTTTTCATCAACAAAGTCGAACTTGTTGGCTGAACGGTTACAGTAGGTGATTTCCAAGCCAACAACGTAGAAAACTCGAGTTCGAAACTACTCAGCGGCAAATAAGATTTTTTTTATAATTTATTTTTAATTATTAGCTTAAAAATAAAAAAAAAAGAGAATTAAAAATTGTGTTGAATTATTTTATTATATTTATTTACTTAAATTCTTAAAAGTACATTTAAATGTTTGCGATGTTATAAAATAATTATTATACCATCTTATAATGGCTGAGGAAGATAGTGAGATATCAAAACTCAATACGACAAGTGACTTCTGTAACGCTGGTGTCAGGTCAGGAATTAAATGTACTTAAGGCACAACTACTATCCACGCAAGATGTTTAGAGAGGTTTTCTGTTACGCTGCGCAATAAAGTAGATCGAAATAACTGGAAATGCTCATTGTGCCGTGTTTGTCAAGAATCTACCAGAGAACTGGACTGTTCTTTGAGCCAAATTCCAAGGGAAACTGCAAAAACTTCTTTCCCTGAATTAGGTATAACATCTGAACAACTGGCATGCCAATATTTGCAACGGTAGATCGATTTACTGCGTAAAATGACTCAGGACAAAGATGAAATTATTATTTTGCAAAAGTCAATATTAGCTGAGTTAGAATCGAAGGGGCATTTGAAAACAAATGAAAATATAATCATGGATAAATCTCCATCCTTACCAACTACTTCATCTATCGGTCAATCTATTTCTTATAGTAAAGCCGTTAAAACACATCCAGCGCTTATTCTAAAACCAAAAGATGGAAGTGTCCGATATTAAAAACTTAGTAAAGCTATCTCAACTGGGATTACATATCAATAATATGAAAAAACAAAACAGTGGTCGTGTAATCATAGAGTGTGAAGACGACGACACTGTCCAGAAATTGCGCGGCAAACTTGATTCCATAGGTGATTCTGGTTATGACATTGTTATGCCATCAAAACTGAAACCTAAAATTATCATATTTGGTGTTGAAAACGAAGATTTGGCTGTTGAAGAAAAACATTTCATCAATGAAGTCTTTGAGCGCAATTCATTAAAAGGATCATCCAGTGAGTGTAAAATAATGAGAAAAATTAATTATAAGTATTAGTCTAGTGTGATTATTGAAGTTGATCCATCCGTCCGAAATGATCTGGTTACTAAGGGATATGTTTATGTGGGATGGCGTAAATGTAATGTAAGCGATTCATATCACGTTAAGAGGTGTTTTAATTGCCAAGGTTTTGGACATATTGCAGTTAGCTGCAAACAATCCAAGCCTAATTGTTCAAACTGTGTGGAACAACATATATTTAAAGAATGTAAATGCAGTTCGACTAAATGTATAAATTGTATAAATTTCAATTAGAAGCATAAACACAATTATGATACATCGCACTCTTCACGTGACATGAATTGTCCATGTTTCAGCAATGTTTTGCAAATTGTAAAATCTCGTACTCAAACACAGGATACTAAATAGCAATTACAGGTACCATTGAATCAATCATCTACGGTTAATCTGAGTAATCAATTTTCAGCACAGATCTCAACATTTACTCATTCTAATAATGTAACAATATTCTCGCTAAACATTCAGTCTTTAAGACATGAAGTTGATCAATTATCTGTACTGCTAAAAAAATATCCGTCAGATGTCATTTGTATATCTGAGCATTGGTTACCTTCTCATTTATGTGATTCTATAAATTTACCTGGTTATTCCGTTAGTACTTATTTTTGCCGTAAAACTCTTAAATGTGGTGGTGTTATTATTTTATGTAAAACTAACTTAATAGTGTCTGAAATCCCAGCATTGAGTAAATTTTGTGAAGAAAAGATATTTGAATGTTGTGGTCTAACAGGTAATTTTTTCTCTCAAAAATATGTCATTGTATCTGTATATCATTCACCAGGTAGTAACTTGTTGAAATGATAAAGTGACATTATTAATGACAGTAACATTACATTGACATTGACAATATTAATGACAGTGACAGTTCACGTTACTAGGGTAACATTTTTATATATAATTTTTTGTGATGATTGTTGATTAAACAAAAAAAATGTTGTAATAATATTATTGTGTCAATCCATTCGTTTTAATAAAAGTAATATACACTTTGTGTAGTATATTTATTACCATTACACTGTGTACGCTCTGGGATAATTATCAACATAACTTGAATAACTACTTATATCACCTAGATGAATTAGTCTTATTAGCATTTATCTCTAATAATTATAAAAAATGTAAACTTATCCTTTGTGGCGATTTTAATGTTGATATGTTAAATGATAAAGCCCTCCAAAAATCCTTGCAAGATTTACTGTTAACCTACGGCTTATCGATATATGCTGATGGAGCAACCAGAGTTACTAACAAAACAAAATCCCAGATTGATCTGTTTTTAACTGACCTACACTCTGATGTGTTCGATGTTATTACACTCCAGTCAAGTATTTCTGATCATTCACAGTTCTGAGGAAATGCCATATACAATAACAAAAAAGTGTCTACAGAGTGTTTACTTTCAAAAGATGTTTCACAGAATCCAATATTAATTATTTTAATTTTCTTCTTAGTCGTGAACCAGTGGCACTAACTAATAACTGGCCAAATGATTTCACATTTGATTCTTTTTATACTTCTTTCGTTAACTCTTTTAATACAGCTTTTCCTATTGTTCGTACTACTTCTTCAAATAGAATTTTCAAGCAAAGTTGGATATCTAGTGATATATTAAAAATTCAAGAAAAAGTTACTCTGTTGAATAAACTTTTTAAAGAAACTAACGATCACAGTATAAAATTAGCTTATAAAAGGGGAAAAAAGAGATACCGCAAAATGATTACAGAATCTAAAAAAATACATGTTGGTAACATTATAAATCAGTCACCTAACAAAATTAAAGCAGCTTGGAAAGTTATTAATAAACAACCAAACAAGGTTACTGACAATAGCATCCGAGAATTAAATGTTAGTGATAATACTATTAATGATGGTATAATTATTGCCGAAGTTTTTAACATTTTTTTCGTTGATAAAATTGTTGAACTCACTAACGCCAATAAAAACAATATCTCACCTTCAAATTCAAAGAAGTACAACAATTCTATGTTCTTGTTACCAACCGATGTATATGAAGTGAAAGAAGCTATTAAACTCGTTAGCACCAAATATACTGCTGGATTTGACGATATACCAAGTAAACTGCTAGCATCTTGTTCAGAATTAATAGCGCAATCTTTGACTTTCTTGATTAATAAAAGTTTCTCTGAAGGGGATTTCCCCTCAGCGTTAAAAATTTCTACAATCATCCCAGTATTCAAAAGCGGAAGTAAAACTGATGTGAATAATTATAGACCCATTGCAATTCAATCTTGTTTCTCAAAGATATTTGAATTAGTATTTCTTCGTAGACTCTTATCTTTTATCAGCAAATATTCAATCCTCACTCCTTTTCAACATGGTTTTGTTAAATCTAAATCGACCACAACAGCCATTTTTTCATTTCTCAGTTCTGTACACAAGAACTTAGAGGCAAAATCACATTGTTTAGGCTTGTTTTACGATTTTTCTAAAGCCTTTGATTTAGTCAATCACTCCATTATGGCAAACAAATTAAATGACATTGGTATCGTGGGTCCACCGCAATCGTGGGTCTTATCATTTTTGTCTAACAGAGAACAAGTTGTTTCCATTAGCCAAAACAATAATAATTTCAGATCCCACAAGCGACAGTGTAACACTGGAGTGCCACAAGGTTCTATTCTTGGCCCCGTTTTATTTCTCTTATACATAAATGATTTGCCTACATTATTTCCAAATAATGCTATTTGTCTATATGCGGATGATACTTCACACTTGCTTCATAATGCAGATGCAACTTTACTAGCTTTCGATGGTAAAAGTAACTTGGAAACAATGAGTCAATGGTGCTACGAAAATAAACTCATTTTAAACACAAAAAAAAGTCATGCTCTGCTCCTCCATGGACACAAAAATGAACCGATTACCAGCCCATATATCCACTTACAAGGACAAAAAAGTATTCAGTGTTCCCAGTCAACAAAATTTTTAGGTATAATGATAAGTAATAATCTGAGTTGGCAAAATCACGTTAGATATATGCTACCTTAACTTAGCAAATCTTGTTTTATATTAAAAAAAAATAAAGATATGGTTTCTTCTGATATACTTAGAACTGCTTACTTCGGAACTTTTCTCGCAACAATGAGCTATGGCATTTTGTGTTGGGGAAGTTCCTCTGAATCCTCAAAGGTTTTTGTACTTCACAAACGTGCTATACGCATAATAGCTGGTGCCCCCTTTAGATCATCTTGCAGATCCCTTTTTCCTGTTTTGTCCATATTAACTCTTCCATCCGTTTATATATTAGAAGCCGTAATGTTTGTTAAAAATAATCCGCACCTTTTCGCTATCAATTCTGACTTTCATTCTTATAATACCCGCAGTAAAAACTAAATTGTATGTCCCTCTCATAGCTCTGCACTGTACAGTAAAAGTCCTCACTACATGGCTTTAACATTATTTAACTGTGTACCACCTGCATTAAAGTCTATAACGTCCAGTAGAGCATTTAAATTTAAATTTAGGCATTTTTTACAATCCAACTGTTTTTATAGCATACAGGAATATTTACACCATAAGGGCTAATACTAAATTATGTTATCTCCTAACTGTACTATTTGTTAAATTTATTTGTATTGTTTAACTTATGTGGTTTCAATTTTATATTATATGTGTCATCTTGACTAAACCACAACATTTCTGTAATGTGTTATTGGTTGAATAAATTTATTATTATTATTATTATTATTAGAATGTCGATAGAACTTGTGAAAAACTATAAAAGTAGAACAAATTGTAGCATTTTTGGCTGTCATTCAAGACAGGACAAAGATAGGCATCTTAGTTTTTTCTTTTCTTAAGAAAAATGGAAAGTTAATAATAAGTCCAGATTGGGAGAAGATTTAACTATGGACAGGAGGAAGACATGGGAATATATATTTGAGTCAAAAAGTAACTGATACTTAGTGTTTCTGATTTCTCGACATTAGACTTATTTTCTCGAGAATTCTCGAGAAAAATAATTATATAATTATTAGAATATACATCTTTTTTTATTGTTGAAAATATTGTAGAGGATAAAAATATGTTAAAATTATAATCACCTTTAAAGTACTAAAGTAAAGGCGTCGAGCAAATTTTACATTTCTCGAGAAATGAAAAATGAGAATTAAAACTTTTTCTCGAGAAATTCTCGAGAAGAATCACTACTGATACTATGCGAGTTTGTTCATTACTTTTTTCGCAGAAAAACAAAACTGGACTAATATGCTTACACCTGCAAGTTGCATATTTAACTTTTGGGTGCTCCTGTCCAACTAAAACTGATTTTTTCTTCAAGCGGATTATAATGCTAACATTAGATTGTTCAATACATTCGGTAGAAATGATACATTATTTTACTAGTAAATAGTTCATATAGTTATCAACAGAGGGCACTGATGGCAGCAGTCGCCATAAACAAAACATCTGTCAATTTAATATGTTTGTAGCGTGGTTTGTAATGAATTTAGAAATTAGTTTCGTTATAAGTGAGTTACTTTATTATTATTCTGTAATCATTCTGTGATTAGTTACAAAATACACAATATAAAGATCAAAAATTAAAAAATGTCTCAACCAATTCAATGTACAGCGCCGGAATTAGCAGCAATAGCTTCTGAAACTATAAAGTATTTAATACCACAAAAATCCCGAAAACTGTATGAACTTAGTTACAACAGACTTTTTAAATGGGCACAAGAACAAAATGTACATAATTATTCAGAAAATGTTATGATAGCGTATTTTACACACTTGGCAAGAACATTAAAAAGTTCGACTTTGTGGGCGCAGTATTCAATGATTAAGGCCCAATTGAATATAAAACATAATGTAAACTTGAAAAACTATAAAAAAACTACTTGCGTTCTTGAAACGACAAGGAGAAGGATATAAACCTAAAAAATCAAAAGTGCTCACTAAAGCTCAATTTGATGAGTTTCTGCATAA
Source organism: Liopterus haemorrhoidalis (assembly GCA_963971575.1). Lineage (NCBI taxonomy): Eukaryota > Metazoa > Arthropoda > Insecta > Coleoptera > Dytiscidae > Liopterus > Liopterus haemorrhoidalis. Next base: position 241,887 of record CAXASN010000074.1, read on the forward strand.
TGCTCCAGATATTATATATTTAGGCATAAAGGTAAGAAGCGCTTATATGAAATAGGTATCATTTTTTTAAATAAATATAATTTATTTTAGCTTGTATTAATATTTGGAATTTCTGGTGCTTGTCAATGTGATCGATGTGAACTCGTAAGAATGACCATCGATGATTTACAGAAATTGGTATTCGTAAAAATTCCAGACACGAAAACTAAACAAATCTCGTTCTTTCACCATTGTAGGTGATTTTTATTTAAGTATATTTAGAAAATATAAATCACTTCGACCAAAAGACACAGACATAACAAAATTTTTTCTCAAATATCAAAATGTCACAAAGTTGTTCTGGGAATACATAAAATTTCAGATGTACCAAAAGAAATAGCAACGTACTTAAAATTATGAAATCCAAGCGAATACACCGGCCATTGCTTGAGATGAACTTCAGCAACACTATTGGTAGACAGCGGTGAAGACATTATTTCGTTTAAAAGGCACGGAGGGTGGAAATCCAGTAGTTTTGCTGAGAGTTACATAGAAGAGTCAATTACAAACAAGCAACGTGTTGCAGAAAAAATATTGTCTCCAGTTGATTATAATGTACTGAGCACTTCCGCTACACTGGACTATAATATACACGATTTAGAAAGTGACGAAACATCTCATACTAGTACTTTGGTAGAGACAAGCGACAAGAATATCACCACAAAATTAACAAGCAGTGGCTTCAATTTCCCAAATTGTTCAATAAACAATTACTTAATAAATTAATATTTAGTAATATTAAATATTACTAAATAAATAATTATTTATAAGTATAATTAGTTATAAGTATTTATAGTTGCAAATTTTTAATACCTACGCTTGAAGAAAAAATAGTATATGTCCCTCGGAGTAAAACGCCTTTTTTGTACTTCGCTCAATATGCAAGCCTCGGCTGCGTCTCGGCAGCAACATTTGAGCTCAGCACAAAAAAGAGCGCGTTCTATTCCTAGTAACATAATATACTATTATTTCATGAGGCAATGAACACAATCCACTTGTTTGCAAACAGAATCCATATATTGTAAAATCAGATGACTAACACTCATGACTAACACGATAGTGTATATAACTCTAAAATTAGTGACGACTCGTACTCAGTGTTTCGGAAGGACCGTAATTTCAGTGCTTGTGGTGTGACTCGTGGTGGTGGTGTACTCCTCTTCGTATCTAACCGACTTGATTCTTTTGCTGTACCGCTTGATAATTATTGTACATTTTTACCTGCTAATTTCGATGTTGTATGTATTCGGATTGTTATTAATTCTCTTAATTACTATGTATTTTCTGTATATATGCCTCCGGGTGTAAGATCTAATGATTATGAGAATATTTTGACATTTTTTGAATCACTACCATTTTTATATCACAATAACTTTATTATCTTAGACGACTTTAATATACAAGAACTAGCGTCGAATCAGAATTAAAAAATGTAAAATTATTAACCAATTTCATGAATTATTTCAATCTAACTCAATTTAATAATATTCGCAACAATAATAATAACATACTTGATCTTGTTCTATATAATGTTAGCTGTAATGTCTTACATGAAAATTCATTCATTTTTAACCAAGAGTATTTTCTCACCCTACTTTAAATATATCTGTAAATATTCATTGTTCTCCTAACAACAAATTTAACTATTTTGTAAAACCCCGTATATACAATTTCAAAGAGGCGAATTTTGTTAAACTGTATGAGTTAATATATAATTAACACATATCATATATAATAAGTGTTGTTATTTAGTGTGTAGTCATAGTAAAATATATTAGAAGTTGTACATAAAGAATACCGTCATTGGGCGGTTTATCCGATCATGTCCATGTACATATAATTAGACAATTTGCTTATTGTTTCTAATGAAACAGATTGCAAATTTACAATGGAGAAAAATAAAATTAAAAAAAATATCATATATAATTCAGAAATGTGAACAACGCTTGAATATTCTCCGAGCTACTACCAGTTTTTCTTGGGGTGCCGACCCCAAAACAGCATTAATGCTATATAAAAATCTTATTTTATCTATCATAGATTATGGCTCAATATTTTTTGACAACGCAACACTGACTTCTCTAAAGGCTTTGGACAGCCTTCAGAATAAGGCAATCAAACGCTGTATTGGTGCACTCCATTCAACTCCTACTAATGCATTGTTGGCAGAAGCCAACATTATGCCTTTACAATTACGTAGAAAAATTCTTGCAGGTCGATTTTAACTTCCACGTATCCAAACCAAAAGTCCAATTCGATTAGGGCTATATTGTGCTGAAGTATTAACGTCAAGTTATTGGAAAAATAAAACTATTCCACTAGTAGTCGAAAGTTATCTTCAACTAATAGAAATTTACCCAGTACGTAATGTATCTCAGGTATTACCGTGTTTCGAAGCTCCATTCCATCTGTCATTACCAAATAATTTCTGCTTCAGCGATCATTCGTTTTTTATAAATCCAAATCCGAGTAATATGGAAAAATTATCTGTCATAGACAAAATTACACTAAAATGGCCAAATGCACACCATATTTACACTGATGGTTCTAAATCGAAAGATGGTGTAGGTTGCGCTTATTTAGATCCACAGTTCAACCATAATCATCAAGTCAAACTCCCTGACCAAATGTTTATATACAATGCCGAATTGATTGCTATAAAACTAAGTTTAGACTATTTAAGAAACCATATTCATAATGAATTCATAATACTTTGTGATAATAAGAGCGCTGTCCAGAAACTAAAATATCCAAACTTTTCTAAGGATAATAACTCTTTAATTTATGATATATTAAAATCTGTACAAGATCTAACCTTTAGAGATAAATCGATAAAAATATGCTGGATCAAGGGTCACTCGAACTCCAAATTTAATAATCAAGTAGATATTCTAGCAAAGGAGCCCGTTTTAAAAGGAATGCCGCTGCAAATACCACCTAGCAGCAATGAAATTAATTTAAAATTAAAAGAAATTGTTCTAAATCAATGGCAACATGATTTCCTACAGTCACTTAAACATAAAGCATCATATTATGGAGAAATCCAGACAACACTACCAAAAAAACACTGGTTCTCGTCAGACCAAAACAGGGCTTTCATCTGTACTATAATACGACTAAGATTTAATCATAACCTCTCACCATTTCAACTGCATAGAATAAACTTGAAATCAACCCCGTACTGTCAATGTGATGACCAGTCTATTGGTGACGTTAACCTCTTACTTTTTAAATGTCCATTATATTTCGGTAATCGTACAAAATTTTTAAATAAATTAATTTCAGCAAATATCCCATTTCCAACAAACTATCAAACACTTTTGGCCACAAACTCGATGAAAATTTATAATATAATCTTTGACTACATCAAAGTAGAAAAAATTAAAGTGTAATAAAATCGTATTTATATTTAACATTAATACTAATATTTTCTGGCTAATAGTCTCTTAAGGACAAACATTTTGGTAAAAATAAAATTGAAGAAGAGTAAATAAATTTTATATTTGTATTTTAATGTGTATTCTAATTTGTAATTGTAATTTTATTGTAATTTATATTATTATTGCTATATTATTTTAATGTATACATCACTGGTTAATAGTCAGTGCAACTAAGACCAATAAATACTAATTAAAAAAATATATATAATTACAATTGGAATCAACTTGAAACATTTAACACGTTCGCGGACAGTACGGCTATAGCCGTCCTACTTTTTTATTCAAATATACAATTGACGGCTGTGGCAGGTTTTAATTCCATTTAAGTATATGAAAACTAGTATAAACTATCCTATCAGGGACATACCAAACACATTAAATGTCCTATTATAAACAAAAATCTAAAAAAGTGACATTTTGCAAATCTCATTGTACAAAACTGTCCGCGAACGTGTTAATAACACAGATAAAGCCTTCGAGTTCTTGTACTCCTCGTTGTATAGTATTTTTGATTTAGATAAGATTTAGATTTATTAGCCGTAAATGCACATTTAAATGAATGTTTTACATAGTCAAGAAAGAAAAAATATAAAAACAAAAAATAGACAAAAACTGTCTTACACACACTGATCATTTGTGATACAAGTAATGTACTCTTGTAAAGAGTAAGGAGCACAAGAGATCAGAATCTGTTTAAAACTATTAATTAACTGCTTTTCCGTCATTGATTTAATATGATCGGGTAATAAGTTATAAAGTTTGACACCAATGTATCTGTAACTTTGTTGCATAATATTAAGATTACACTTAGGCAAAACAAAGTTGTCCTTATTGCGCGTGTCATATTTATGCAGGTTTTTGTGTGAAACCAGTAAGTCGATCTGTTTCCTGGTAAATATGATACACTCGAGTATATAAACAGAGGGTACAGTTAAAATGCCACTGTCTATAAAGAGTTTCTTAGCATGAGCTCTGAAATGGGCTTTATTGATTATACGTACAGCTCTTTTTTGTAATATAAAAATTCTATTGGCGTGCACAGAGTTGCCCCAGAAAATGATTCCATAATTAATAATACTATGAAAGGTGGCAAAGTACGCACATCTGAGGATATTACTACTAACATAGTATTTTAGTTGTCTCAGTAAAAAAACTGCCGAAGCTAGTTTGCTTGAAATGTAATCAATCTGCGCATGCCAATCGAGTTTATTATCAACATAAATACCAAGCCATTTCGCACTCATACTAAAATCTTCAATTTTACAGTTTTTCTTAATATTAAAAAGTACTTTTTGTGTCTTGTCACTATTTAAATATAGTTTATTTGCATTAAACCATAATTGTGCTTCAGCTTGTGCAGTCTCTAGTTGAAATCTCAACAAATATTCCGATGTGTCTGTCGCATATATAGTTATATCAGCCGCATACAAACACACCTGCGAAGATATATTCAGCGGTAAATTGTTAATAAATAAGATGAAGAGCAAAGGCCCAATCACAGAACCTTGTGGAACTCCTGCTCTTACTTCCCGATAAGTGGAGGATTGTTTATTGAATACCACGTTCTGTTTTCTGTTGTATAAGTATGATACAATAAGTTTTATAATATTGTCTCTGAATCCATAAAAATTCTAACTTATGTATAAGAAGTTCATGATCCACACAATCGAAAGCCTTGCTGAGGTCACAAGAAACAGCTAATGCAAAACAGCCTTGATCCACAGCGTCATGTATTACAATCATGTCGTTAATGGCATCTATAGTACTAAATTTTGTCCTGAAACCAAACTGGTTGTTGTTTAAAATTTTATATTTTTGTAAAAATTTTGATACCCTTGTTTTGAGGGCCTCTTCAATGATTTTAGATAACATGGGAACTAAGGATATTGGCCTGTAATTATCGGGTGAATTTGAATAGCTATTTTTAAAAATAGGTATTATTTTAGCTATTTATAAAGCATCTAGAAATACACCTTGGTTAAAATATAAATTAGTCAAAATAGTTAGAGGTTTAGCCAAATATTCACTAGCTAGTTTTACAAAATAATTTGAAATGTGGTATACATCACATGTTTTACTAGAGTTTAATTCACATATGATGTTTTTAATCTCAGTTTCATCAACAGGCATGAGATAAAAAGAATTATGTAAAGATGTTTTCGTATTTTCAAGTAATTGTAAAGCACTAGTGTTGACTCTAGTTATGTTTTGAGCTATCCTGTTTGGAGTCTCGGAAAAGAAAACATTCAATTCTTCAGCTCGTAGCTCTGACTGTATTTCTTTTTTCTTATTTAACCCAGTTTCTTTATTAATAATAGCCCAAGCGGTCTTATTTTTGTTTTCCGAGTTACTTAACAGTTCATCATAATGCATATATTTTGCATGCTGAACTGATTTTTTAAAAATTGTTTTGTGCACGGTACATTTTTAAGCTTTCCCCGGTATTAAGTTTTAAATAGAGTTCTCTAAAGAAAAGTAATTTTTCTTTATGTTTTTTAATGTTAAAATTGTACCATCGTTTTAACTATTCTTTTTTGCGTAAGACCGTTTGGGAATGGATTTATCAATACAATAGACAAGATACTGTAAAATTAAAAATACCAAAACCTTCATCATTTATCGAAAAACTTGACGAAAAAAAAAAAAATTGGAATAGAATTTCCCATGATATGGGAAGATAAAATAATAAAATATCCACCTTGGCTTCTTAAGAAACCAATACTTAATCTCTCCCTTACAAAATATAACATATCGAACACCAATCCTATCCTTCAATGGATCCAAAGTAGAAAATAAGATTAACGCGGGTCTTGTCTTTGATAGTAAAAAGTTAAAATTTCACTTAGCCGATGTAGCTATTGTATTTTCTGCCATAGCTTTCTGTCTCCTGAAGGCAGTAGAAGAAGTAAAAAACAACACAGAAGATACTCGTATATACGTCATATACTGTGATTCACTAAGTGTAATACAAGCAGTCCAGAAATCGTGTACCACCAATCCTGTCGCCACTAAGTTTCAAGAATCTATCCATGAAGCCATTAGTGGGGGCAAGAAAATTATTTTTATGTGGGTACCTTCGCACATAGAGATAGAAGGCAACGAAGAAGCTAACCAACTAGCAAAAGAAGCCGTAAATGGCGAACTAGTAGATATGCATATACCTAGCTATGACTTGAAGAATTCTATTCGAAGAAAAATGGAGCATACAAACTGTAAAAAATCTTATTTTCGAATCTGAATACATTTCAAATTATAATGATACATAACTCGACTCCTAAAAGGAACTTACCATCACCTCCAGAAATATTAACGGGGAGAAAATTAAGAACAAGTTTACCAATAAACGAGGAAAAATTAAAACCCAAATATGATAATCAAGAAATACTAAAACAACTTGAGCTAAACAGTAATATTCAAAAGGAATATAATGAGAGATGTTCCAAAAACCTAGAAGCAATACCAGAAAATACTAGGGTATTGATGCAGACAGACAAAAGAAAATGGATCCCGGGAACTGTGACAAGGAAAAACACAAATGTTGGATAGAGACCGACAAAAGACAAAGATTTAGAAGAAATTAGGTACATTTGAAAACAAAAAAAAATAACAGTAATGAGACAATGAGAACAATGAGAATCAGGACATAAAAATTGCTTTGGAATAAAACGGAGACATGGAAGTTAGAAATTAATAATGAGTCTGGAGTAGGGTTAAATAATGAAATAGATGTACCACTCTTGTCGCCCAAAAGAACAAGGAGCGGTAGAAGGTACTGATGGATCATAAGGGGCACAGAACAGAAGACACAAGAAGCGACATACCCATGTTAAAAATTTTGTCCGTACGTCCTGCACTCTGCCAAATAATCCAGAACTACAACCGTGGAACCTCGAAATTTGAATGCTGCATCATGTACTTTTTATTCTTAGTAAGAATTCTACATTTGTTAAACATTTACACATTTCTTGTTTAGCATAAAATTTTGCAAAATAAATCCAAAAATTTTATTTCCAAGAAAAAGTGTGCATGTTTAACAATAAATTGCGATACTTATGCATCATTTTTATTCTGGTGTTGTGAGCGTGGAACAAGAAATTCAACCAATAGCATCGCTCTATTTTGAAAAAGCCCATACCACGGTGTGGCAGGCGCGGTGTCACAATTGCGGTGCCGCAAATTCAGAAATTTTAACTCTGAGCCTAGACCGCACCGTCGGGCATGCGCATTTCATTGCCATGTTCGTCAAATTTATAAACAACTTAACCTATATCCACCTTATTTACAAATACGTAGTTGAAACTAGTTTATCATGAAACCATGGGGGCAGATATATTCTTTGCGGAACGGTGACATCTATAGTGAGACACTTAAATTTATTTCCCAAAAAATAAACTTTATTTGTAGCGAAACAGCAACTTTTACAATGTTGTCGGCAGTAATAAAGTATATGGTTTGTTACGTTCAAATATCGCGCCGCACACTGAATACATTCACAAATTAAAAATTAAAAATTATTAAGAATCAAGTGTGCCATGGTAAAACAAATAAATACTGTCTGATAAATAAAAACAAAGTTTGGATACAGAAGCTAATTTGGATATATTGCTAATTATCGTTAATTTTGGTGCAATTACGGCCACGGGACTAATACCCGGATAATCCTTTATTCGGCCAACCATTTGATGTAAATTATCCTATATTTACACGTCTTTCGACGGATTTTTGGGTTTTATAGACATTATAGGCACGTTACCAGAATACGTGGTAAGAGAATGTTTCAAACTATTTTTGCTTTGATATAAAACGGGTACAGGAAATAATATATTTTATTTCAGCTTTTTAGCTGGGATATACATTTTAGTTGTGATTTTGGTTGTAATCTGGTCTGGGCAGACGCCGTCGGACATCTTGTGGAATCACACGGCATGATTTCTTGCTAGTGCTCGGAACATCGGAGACAGCGAGTTTGGAACCTGGAAACTTGGGAACAGTAGTTCCGCGCACAGATGCTATTCATGCCCGTTTGTTGTTCGCCGTATTCCACCACCAGACTTTTCCAACGACATTTTAAGATCAGTGTAGTAAGGAGCTTCAGAAGGGTAACATAGCCTTATTTATTAATTTGTATATAATATCTTAGGATAAGCATTCTCAGTAGTGGTGCGTCCGACAGTTATGTATGTCTCAGGACTGTAGTTCAGAATTACAACCCGGTTCTTGTAGATACACGCACGTCCCACCTTGTCAAGGTGTTGTGAACATACTGGGACATACCTATCTTTTCGGAGAGCATCACTATCTGTGATTTAGAACTGTATTTAGTGACTTGGCCAAGATACACTATAGGTGTATGCAAAATTGATAGTAAGGTTATTGAGGCCCTAATTAGCCTTTCTGAAGATTTAATCACCTATTCCTTGCTGTCGTTGAGAAGGTGTCGAGCGACACGTACGACTGTTTATAACGTACGGCAGTGCTACACTGCAGTATATTAGTAAATTGTTTATACTCCTCAAAATTTATCGTTTTCTTATTGTTATTGTTCTTAATTGCAAAATTATTTAAACCTTTATCATTAATTTAATTTACTGAGATTTACTCTTTTATATTTCGTATTAATTATATCGACAATGTAAAATTTCTATATATATTTATTTATTTACGGGTTGGATCTCACCCGATTTGGCAATAAAAGGATTTTATTTATTTTGAATTAACTTTAATTATTTTATTTTCATATTGGGTACGAAAAATACTACTGTCGGCGCTGTTCTGAATCACACTTAACTTTTGGCGATCTTAGCCGATCGCCTCTGCTAGACAGAGTATACATTATCCGTCACATACCCGCAGATTCCCGCGGAGCGTGGCATATTATGGATTCGGTTTCAACATCTGGACTGCAGAAGTGTCATATAGTGGGTATACTAGTGATATACCCCAAGTACAATGGGAATAAACCTCCAAGCAGGGGTAAGGAGAATTTTTATTCTTAACTCTGCTGTCAAGTAAAGAAGGCTGTATTTAATCGGTCAATTATTTGTTTGGAAAATTTTGTTATGAAGTTCGATGAAAGACTGATTCAGGCTGTGCAAATTAGAGGTGGACTCTACAACATACGACATTTGAACTATCGTAATAATAATTTACGTATGAAAATGTGGCAAGATATAGCTACAGAAATAAAAAGCAATGGTACGAGTTTTATAGAAATTTTTGTATGTATTCGTGTTTTTTATATTTATTATTTTTTATAGTCCACTTGTGTCAGAAAAGATGGAAAAGTTTAAGAAGGAAGTTTAGCGAAGAGTGCCAGAAGAAAAAAATTGCCGAGTGGAGCTGGAATACTGACAAAAAAGAAAACTTGGCCATATTTCATCATTATGCAGTTCCTGAAGCCGTTTGTGGATTGTAGAGATACTAAAACATCTATTTCTAGTACAGCAGACCCATCATTCGGTATTGAAATTACATCAGAGTCACCAGTTGGGAGTTACAAAGTGGAGATGAACAATTTAAATGAGGACACTTTGACATGTTCTACAATGTATAGTGAAGAAAAAATCATGTCACAGGATTTCCTCGACATAGAACCGCTTCCTAGCGCTTCACAACCGATCCCAGTCGCAGGCACTTCACAGGCTTCTTGGTCAATACGCTCACAAACACCCACAAGGCCACCATCGAACCACTTAAATTCTTTACAGGGTAGTCGTGCAAAAAAAAAAGAAAACATGGAAACATTGATAGAAAAAGAATTGAGTAGACCCGAACATGATGAAGTGCAACAATTCTTGTTAAGTTTAGCACCAATGCTTCGGACTTTCGACCCAATAGAGCTTCTCGGGCTTCAAATTGAAATTCAGAATCTAATTTATAAAAAAATAAAAAAAATTAGTTATGTAGCTTATTTATTGTCAGTTATTAATTAAACACATTAACGTCTGAAATATGTTTCTATTTTAAAATCCAGTCAAGCAAAATTATAATAAATTAGAGATGTCCATAGAGCTATTTCCAACGATTTATTATAATTGGACACAAGCGTAGAGAAATTTTAATGCACCCGTCTGGTGATAATAAACCATTGGAAATTACTCTGCGAACAAACCTAATGTGTCAAAAACATGATGTAAAATAGCCGAGAAAAGTCAAAATAAAATGTTACAATCAAATAACCAAATAATAATTTAATTTAATGATCTAATTAGCAATACCATTCATGTCCAAATTACATATATTCGATTGCCAGGAAACAGAACCTTGATGGAAAAATAATCTTTTAATTGTTCGCGAATTTCTGCAGCACTGTTGGTGTACATGTTTGAACTAGTGCGCCCCACACTTAATAGAGCAGTGTTATTATCATTTCTCCATTCTCCAGGAATAATCTCCCCGTTATTCAAATTTTCCATGTCTATGTAATTTGGCGGAAAATAATTCCTATTTTCCACTCGTAAAGCATTATTTTTTTACAAACATGTTACAGCCTGAACAATGTTTTCCACAGTTATTACCTTACTAATAATTGCTTGTTTTAAGAGTTTCGATCGGGAAACCATAATACCGAAGGTGTTTTCAATTACTCTTCTTGCCCGCAATAATCTATAATTGTAAATACGTATATATGGTGGCAATACATTGGTATTTCTTCCAGGATATGGTCTCATTAAGAACGGTGTAAGAGGAAATGCCTCATCACCCACTAAAACATGGAATTTCGGTGTCGGTATTGTCCAGACATTGCGATGAAGGTGTATTCAAATTTTTATTAATTTGTCTTTCATAAATTGAATTTTTAAAAATTCCTCCATCGCTCTGTCTATCAGAAGCACCTATGTCTACTAAAATAAATTAGTAGTTAGCATCACAAATGCCTAGCAATACAATACTATGAAAGTCCTTATAATTATAAAATTCTGATCCCGTGTTACTCGGTGCCTGCATTGCGATATGTTTACCATCAATGGCACCAACACAGCTGGGAAAATTTCAATTTTTATTCAAATCTTCTGAGATATTTTTTTTCCAGTTTTCTTCATTTGGTACCATTAAAACAATATCTTTTAAAGAGGTCCAAATAGCAGCCGTAGTTTCAATGATTATTCTAGAAGCTGCAGCTTAAAATGATATGAATACATAAATAATTATATAATTGAACAAAATTAAGTGGGTATTACCGTAAAGTCAAAGCAAGCCTTTGCCCAGGATCAATAGGTCTCTGATTACCGTCTGCTTACATAATAATGGTCCTAAAATACTCAAAAGTTCAACAAAATTGGTTGGTGTCATTCTCATGTAATTGAAATAACTCTCTGTGTCTGTTAGCCTCATTTCTTGCAACAAGTTACAATAATCACCCTGTTTCCGTCTGTTTTTTATATATGGGGCGTACCCACAATCGCTTTTTCATATCGCAATAAGTCTAAATATGCATAAAAAAGAGCTAGACGTCTCCTTCGATTTGGCGACATATTTAATGAAATTGAATAACCGTTTACTCCAAACACTTGTATAAACTTTTAGGTTAGATTTGAGTTAGATACAAATGCTATCAAAACCGAAAACGCGCACTTATCACGCCTCCAACCCCAACATGAAATTCGAACTTGCAAGTATAACAGCACGCCTCTCACCCCTGTTGCGCCTTTGACACTACCATGAAAATGATGCATAAGCTGATTAAATGTACAGCAAATAAAACTAAATATAAAATATTTTTCATATTTTTATTTTATTTTATATCTACATACTACAACAACAAAACAGTAAAATTGGTGACATATTCTTATTATAAACAATTTTTGCCATATACTTTTTTCTGTTAAATCCTTAATAAGGGAGATATTTCGAAAGTTTAGTTTTAGGATGTTCCGTTATAACTCCCTAAATTTTCATCCAAGTGAAAAAATGCACAGAATAAATGAGATTGGTTTTCTTTTTATGAACTTTTGCAAAAACACAATATGTTTGTATTTAAACTTCAATATTTCACTCAAAATTAACTAATATAGTTGTCTATATCAATTAACTGTCACGGAATTAAAAAAACAGAGTTCAAAACTCAAAGTACATTCAGAATCCAAAACTCAAGTGACTGAATATTGAAACTGTGGCCCTGTATGTATTCTATGCGATATTAGTGTCACCTAATAGCACATCGAGAAATTGTGAACGCTGTCCAAGGTCGTATATCCCTATATCACCAGGGTGCTATGGGGGGACATGTGACATATAAATGTATATTCATAGTTACCACAGCACAAGTTGATAATTCATATTAGATATAAAAAAAAAAACAACAAAAATATCAACTTGGATACTGAAGAACTACATGACCCAGTCAATATTTTTATGAACTGGTGTAAAAAATAGTGCATTACTCTAGAGTCCACCAAATGTGAATACATGTGATACATTAGGAAGGCCAAGTATTCCCACTGAATTTTCAATTAATAATCAAATAATTCCTTGGAACCCTAATGATGGTGCCGTAAAATATCTCGGAATATATCTAGATAAAAAATTATCCTGGATCATTCATATTAACAAAAAGCTACAAGAATGCTAATCAGACTAGGCATGATCTAGCCTTTAATGTACAGGAAGACCCCTCTTAAATTGAAATGTTTATTACTGATTTATCAGGCAATAATAAGACCTATCGTCACCTACGACTGTACCATATGGGGGACAGCGTCAAAAACTCAAATGAAAAAACTACAAATTCTACAGGACAAAATACTACGAATATCTTGCATCCTGTCCTTGGTTCGTTAGAAACACTCAACTCCACCAAGAACTTTGAATTTTATATATAGACGAATTTATAAAAAAAAGTGCGAAAATATTCTTTTTAACTAAACAATCGCTTGAAAAAGCGTTTATCTCAAGACATTCTAATATCAGATATTTTAAAGACACTGTGAAGATACTGTGACACAAGTGAAGATGAAAGCGAATAAAAGGAAAAATAAATGTCAAATCTAAATTTATCTAGGTGGGATGTTTGGTGGGTCTTCGCTAATATTTTTATTGGTTGTGCTGGCTCCGGCTTCGTCTTGGGTTTGGACTATTTCGGTTTGTGGTTGTTTGGTACCGAGGTTGTTGTCGGCATGAGTTGATGGGATCTTGCACGGTGTTTAATTTGGAAATTTACTGCCTATTATATTAAAAAGTTTGCTAAGTAAAATGAACAACAATTAAATATTCTTAATTTTCCTGTTAATCGTGACTGACAAACTATCTAATAACTATACCATGAATACTATTACGTATAGTATTTCCAAAATGAAATGGCCGGTCTGGTTAAGCAGCTTAATAATGTGGTAATGGGTTATGGCAATAATCCTGAGACTTAACGCTATAAAAAAATATGAGAGGTATAGAACTATAACAGTTTAAAAACCATTAAGGATATTTTCCAAATTTATAATCCTATTGTTTCTAAATTTTAGGGGTTGTCATACTTGTTTGTTATTTAATTTTCAACGTTCATAGCGTGCATATAATAAAAACTTGGCTCTTTGGCGACCATTTGATTTTGAAGGAATTCCTAATTTCTGTATTGAAAATGTGGACGTGGCTACTAAAGAAAAATGTCATTTGTCAGAAGATTGCAAAGTTCTGATACTGAACGTTTATAAAAAGTTAGTTTCGATAGGTAATAACAAACCTATACTTAGAACTGCGGAATTAACTAGTGTTCCATACAGAAAAATTCAACTTTCCATACAAAGTTAGACATGTGTATAATTATTTGAAGTTGATGGGATTTAGATATAGTACGTTAAATAAACGTTTACATATTATAGAATCAGATAGATTAGTAATGGCGAGATCGCAGTATTTTGACCAACTACACAAATACATAGAAGAAGGTAGGCCCATCGTGTATTTAGATGAAACATGGTATGATACGCATGATATTCGCAAAAAGGGTTTATCAGACAATTCCTCTAAATGTGTTTTAAAAACACCATGATCCAGAGGGAAACGTGTTATTATACTACACGCTGGAAGCGAACAAGGACGGGTTCAGAATGGACTCTTGATAGCAGCTAAGAATATTAAAAATTGTAACGCCGATTATCACGAAGATATGACGGCATCATTATTTGAACTTTGGTTCAAAACTCAACTTTTGCTCAATGAGCCAGAAAATAGGGTGATCGGAATGGACAATGCTTCGTATCATTCTAGGCAATTAAAATAAATTCCAACTGCAGCAACACGGAAAGCTGATATAATAATTTTTTTAGAAGAGGAAAACATATTTGTTGAAAATGTCAGTAAAAAAACTAAAGCAGAGTTATTAAAAATTATCACGGCGAAATAGTTGAAAAAAACATTTTTGGTTGACGAAATGGCAAGAAAAGAACGTTCCAATATTTAGAGGCTACCGCCATATTATTGTATTTTAAACCATATAGAACTAATACAATTAATTAAAGACAAAACAAGTGCAATAAGTAGTGATTTGTGGAAAAAAATGACAGTGGTAGTGACACGAACTCTGATAGTGATATAAATAATGATAATAGTGATAATGATTAATATTTAAATAATTTTAAATTACCATAAATTGACAAGTTCAAAAAAAGAATGATTTTTGCTTTTACTTTTGAAGTATTTAATATAGACTATAAAGACTTTAAAACAAAACGATTTTTAAATATGCCTATATTGATAATTCAAATATAGCCAGTCCTAAGCCTGATAAAAACGTGAAGGAATATCATGCGAGTATATACAGTTTATTCTAAATAGCATATAAGAAAACACGTTTATTGTAAATAATTATTACAGTCCTGTCAACTAGTATTAACAGAATTATAAACTCAGCAGGTATAATGGTTATACTGTCAGCCGTTATTGGAATCAATAAGTTAGGGTGGCTATTTCATTTTGGAAATGCTATAAGTGCAGTGTTCTTCAACCTTTTTCCCCCGCGGACCGGTGAAAAATGGATAATTATTTCGCGAACCGGCTGAAAGCTGACACAAATAAAAACCAATATATATAGTATTTTATTATTATATAGGTATATGTTATACAGTTATATAATTAAAATTTTTAGTGCGACATCTACTGCTGCTTCTTTGTTGGAAAATTTGATATACGTGACTGCAGAGTTGTTTCTGAGAGATGAAGCGCTGCGTTAACATCCATTCGTTTTCTCTGTTTGGTTTTTATTATTTACATAAAATCTTTTCGCACAAATAGGAAGTCAAAAAAATGTCTAATAATTTGATAGCTTTATAACTCAAAGAAGAATTTTTTTTTTCTAGCGATTTCCAAAAAATTTTTTTTTTTTTAATTTTATGTCCTTTGCTTCTGTGGCAATAAGCCAGGACAGTTTTTTATTTGAGAAAATTTATTTCCAAAATTGAAACACTGATTGAATTTTATGTCTGGACACCATAGTGACATCACAAGACAACTCGATCAGCCTTTCTTTTTCACGAGGATCAAATACACATGACTTTATATCTTTCAAGAATGGATTGAACAGCCCAACAGACATTTTGGTGCCTGCGAAGTTTTAACTGTCTCTAGGTAATTTTTGGGCACAGAATCCAAAATAGCCGTCAGATTTGGTCTATTAGATCTAGTTTTTGAGATACGCTATATTGGTCTCTTTTACAATAAAATATCTTACTTCTTAACTTGTGTATTTTTCACCTTATTACTGTTACAATTTGCTCCAACTGCCAGTTACAAACACAAAAGAGACAAAGTAAGGTATTTATTTCACAAAGTAGATAAATATACATTCATCACTTTCTAGCATGGAGTTTACCAGAACAGTCTTTCTGAAGACTCCAACAGTAGTAGGCCATATGGCTATCTTATCTTCCTTGAAACTTTAGAAGATAGATATTCTATAGTTTTATCTTCTGATGAAATCTTTCCCCCGGTTCTTCACTAAAATCACCTAGGTTTTCTGGTAAGTGGTCATAATACAACCGAGAATATTAAAGTTGGAAAGCATATTTTCCACTAATTCTCTGCCTTATGATTTCCAAGAAAATTTTGCACTACTTGAATAATTGAACACCAAGAATTAGATTCAATCTCGTTCATTGATGCGGTTGGATTGGATTCTGGATCTTCAGTAGGTTGCCTTATCTGAGGACCATAAAATATTCTGGATTTCAGTTTTTCAGAGTTAATCCCCGGAAATTTATGTGTCAAGTAGCCTAAATAGAGTCCATCTCGATTTAAAACCTTCAAAAATTGCTACATAAGCCCAAACTTGATGTGCAAGTGTGGAAATATAATTTTCTCTCTCGCAACCAAAGGTTCGTTGACAACGTTTTGTTTTTCTTGAATTATGACATTTCTTATTGGAAATCACCCAATTTCTGTTAACCCAGTGCTGATCATTAGCTCTGCTGTCACAAATACATAAAAAACAAGGATATTTTGTAGATCCACTTTGCTGTCCAAGGAGGAAGTTTACCGTTTTTAGATAAAAAACTAAAATCAATTAGTCTATCTCAAAAACTAGAGCTGCTACGAAAAAGAGTCAGGTATTTTTGGAATCAGCATATCAAAAATATCCAAAATCAGTTCTTACTTTTCCGGCACCAAGATAAAAAAAATATTTTGTAGGGCAGTGTTATTAATCCAGAGGTTACCTTTACGAGAATCCTCATTTTCAGGGAAATAATTATTAAAATTTTCAGCTAATGCTTTTAAATGTTGACTTATTGTTGAATATGACTTTCTGGTTGACATCAGCAGCAATAAAAAATTCTTCCAAAAGTGGAAACATTTCTATATCTTCCCCTTATAAGCGACTATTCCACAGAGCTAGCTTCGAAAAATAGCCGCGAGAGACGTTGTATAGGTGCTAGTAAATATTAAATAAATCATGGTTCGGACAAAAGTTAGCTTCTGCGTCGACTAAAAAAATGTGCATATACTCGTGAATAGAAGTGTGCATTTACATGATTCGGTCGAAATATTTCGCGGACCACGGGTTGAAGAACACTACTATAGTGAACTTGTAAAAATAAGTGATATATATAAGTTACATAACCTACTCCTCATGTAATTTTAACATATTGTAACACTACACTGACACCTGTACTATTTTATTTACTGACAACACATATCTCACGCTGAAACATAACACGACATTCATTCGTACACAAAATACAAGTAAAGACAGATAGACACTTTTTAGTTAGGAATTGTAATTATTATATTTTAATATCAGTCTAGTAAAATTACTCAAGTAATAAACATCTTTTTAGCCTATAATCAGTAGTCTGATTCTTATGTTAGAATTAAGTGAAATGTAATAAGAAAGGAAAATATAATAAATAATATTTTACTTTTTAAAAAAGCATTTGAACAACATTGAACTTTAATTGGCGCAGTCGGTAGGATAGTCAAATTGTTAAAGCATATAACAAGTTCGTTTTACGATTTGTTGACTATTTAAAAAGAACTTACAAAAACTCTACTCAAACGGTGCAAAAGGACAGTTGAGTGTATTCAACAAAAGTGAAGTGATCATCAACGAGTGCGAACAACTCCGAGAGACCTCCACGTCCAGCAGGCACCTAGGCAGATCGACCCCTGATACATAGAGCACATATGGACATCAGGACCGCCGTATTCTTGCTGTGAGTACATGTCGTTCAGAGATATAAAATTGCATTTTAACACAGATTCTGACACTGAGACAGATTCTGATTCAGGCTCACTAAACCAAACTTTCCTAAGTACCCTTACTAATCAATTTACAAATATGGCTAACGCTCAAACCCCAATTCAACCCGCTATTTTTGAAGCACCTACCGTAATGGCACCACAACATAATATCCCGACCTTAAGGTCAGAATTCATAAAAATGATCCCCGAATTTAACGGCGAAGCCGAATTATTAGCTAGATTTATTGAAATTTGTCAAAAACTAGTAAATAGATTTTATAATACAATTGACCTAGATGATTTTCAAAATGAATACTTAATGTCGAGTATTAGATCCAAAATAAAAGGAGAAGCAGCTATTAATCTCTCAAATAACGTAATAAATGACTGGAATGATTTGAAAACTTGTTTGTTGAATGCGTATTCCGATAAAAGAGACAGTTTCACTCTTTGTGTAGAATTGACGAATCTTAAACAACAATTTAATGAGACACCCTTTGATTATTATAATAAAATTCAGAAGGTACTGAATTTACAAATAGCTTATATAAATACACATTGTTCATCCCCAGAAGAAAGTCGAGTTCTAAGTGGTTATTTCCAAAATTACGCAACGCGTATTTTATTAAGAGGTTTACGAGAACCTATCGGTTCGCTTATGCGCACTAAAAATCCTTCAGATCTGGGTACGGCACTCAATATGCTTACCAATGATTTTCAACTCAATGAACCAGGTACATATTTCACTAAAAATCAAAAATTTGAACCTAAGTTTAATAAAAATAACCCCAGACAAAACACGTCTAACATTCCAAGACAAAATTTTCAACACACTTTTAACAGAACTCCACAAACTAATACACAATCATTTACACAACAAAATCAAAGACAATTCACACCACAAAATCAAAGATCATTTAATAACACGCCAAGACCTTTCAATAACAACCCACGTCAAAACCAAAATACTTACACACCTACCCCAATGAGTATTTCTACTCGCAATACATTCAGAACACCTACTACAAATCAAAGATTTCCACCTCGACAGTCAAATTTTCAAAATAGAAATACATCCAATCCAAATTTTACCTCCGAGGAATTATTTAATATAGAACAGGATTCCCAAAATTCAGATGATAATTTTTTAGAGGAACTAGCCTCAGAAACGAATTTGAATTAATGAATCTTACAAATGATCAAACCAGTTTACCTTATATTATTTTCCCTGACAGTAAATTAAAAGTTCTTATAGATACAGGTAGCACTAAATCGTTCGTGAAACCTGATATTGCTACTAAATTCTTTAAAAATAAAATAATTAAAGACCCTTTTCAAATATCTACCGCACACGGTACATCTACCGAAAAATTTAGTACAAAAATTTCATGTTCAAAAATATTTAAGATTAAAAATGCAGACTTGAAATTTTATTTATTTAATTTTCATAATTATTTCGATTGTTTAATTGGTCTAGATAATTTGAGATACTTAAACGCTACAATCGACTTAAATAAAAATTTATTAATTACTCCTAAAACATCGATTGAGATATTTTATCGTAAGTTACAGTCTCCTAGTACGAATTGCACAGTAGTACAGGCTAAGTCTGAGCAACTTATTAAAATCAATGTAGGAAATATTAAGAATGGTACAGTAGTCATACCCCATACAAAAATACAGGACTTAGAAATTCCTGAATGCGTTACTAACGTAATAAATAATGAAGCTGTATGCTCAATAATAAATCCTTACGAAAATAATGTAAGAATTACCCCAAATAAAGGGATAATAGTAGAACCGTTTAGTGTATATGAACAGGAATCTACTCCCAATTTTAATTGTATAAATTATAAAAATAAAACAAACGAAAAGTTTGATTTTTCAAAGATTCGAACGAATCACATGAATAAAGAGGAAAAAGGCGCTATTTTCAAAATTATTAACGAATTTTCAGATATCTTTCATGCAGATGATACTAATCTGACATTTACCAATCAAATTAAACATGTCATTAGGACATCTGACGAAATCCCAATATATAGTAAAAACTATAGATATCCTGAAATTCATCGACAAGAGGTCCATAAACAGATACAAAAAATGTTAAACCAAAATATCATCCGTCCTTCGTACTCCCCATGGTCATCACCCATTTGGATTGTACCCAAAAAGCTTGACGCTTCCGGACAACGTAAATGGAGAATCGTTGTAGACTATAGAAAATTGAACGAAAAGACAATAGGTGATAGGTACCCAATCCCAAATATTACAGACCTTCTTGACAAACTCGGACGTTGTCAGTATTTTACTACTATTGATCTTGCTTCCGGATTCCACCAGATTGAACTCGCGGAAGAATCAATTTCAAAAACTGCCTTTAACACAGAAAATGGGCACTATGAATTTCTTAGAATGCCATTTGGATTACGAAACGCACCCAGCACGTTCCAAAGAGTCATGGAACATATTTTACGCGGTATTCTAAATGTTTCTTGCCTTGTCTATTTAGATGACATTATAATTTTTAGTACAAGCCTGCAAGAACACATTGCACGCTTACGCGAAGTTTTCGAAAGATTGCAAAAAGCTAATTTTAAAATACAGCTGGACAAATCAGAGTTCCTATGTAAAGAAGTAGCATTTCTAGGACATGTAGTTACTCCTGATGGTGTTAAGCCAAACCCAGACAAAATTCAAGCTATTCAAAAATTCCCCATACCGAAAACTCAAAAGCAGATTAAAGAATTTTTAGGTCTTTTGGGCTATTACCGCAAGTTTATTAAAGACTTTGCTTTACTGACTAAACCCATGACGAAATGTTTAAAGAAAAATAGTGACGTAAAATTTAAAGACGCAGACTATATAAAATGTTTTGAGTTGTGCAAAAATTTATTAATTAATGATCCTATACTACAATTTCCCGATTTTTCTAAGACTTTTAACCTCACTACAGACGCATCAAATTACGCGATAGGCGCTGTATTGTCTCAAGGTAATATCGGCTCGGATCTCCCCGTAGCTTACGCAAGTAGAACTTTAAATGATTCAGAATTAAATTACAGCACAATAGAAAAAGAATTATTAGCAATTGTTTGGGCTACGAAATATTTTCGACCCTATCTTTTTGGAAGAAAATTTAATATTGTAACGGACCATAAACCCCTTCAGTGGTTGTTTTCGTTGAAAGAACCCAATTCGAAATTAGTTCGTTGGAGACTAAAGCTTGAAGAATATCAATACGAAATTACATATAAAAAAGGCTCCTTAAATAAAAACGCGGACGCGTTATCTAGAATAAAAATTGATTTAAATACAAACGAAACAATTGATAGATCAGACGGAATCTTCCAATACATGAAAGAATTTAATGAAAATTTTCAAAGACAATGCACATCTAAAGACAACAATGACACGGAATCTTTAATTGTTGAAATGAGTGACTCTAACAATGACGATCAAAATTTAAATAATAGTGATGACGATGATCAAACAATCCACACAAGCTTAAGTAATCCCGTCATTGGTATCCCTATTGTAGATTCCCCAGTAAATGTTGGAAAGAATCAGATAATCATATCTGAAGTAAACTTCGAACCAGCGGTTCCTAACATCGTTAAATTATTCGAAGATAAACAACGAATATTAGTACAATTTTCAAAAAACAATTTTGAAAAAGAGATAATTAAATTTTTAAAAGAATATGTTGCCCCCAAAGTCAAATACCACTTATATTTTGAAGACCCCCTTTACGAAAAACTTAGCACAATCCTTCAAAAATACTTTAAAAATTCAGAAATCAATTTTATAAAATGTACAAAGAAATTAAATGATGTTCAAGATATTGACGAAATTTTGCAAGTTATAAAAAATCAACACGAAGGCAAAACAAACCATAGAGGTTTGGACGAAACCGACAGTAGAATAAAAAATATATACTATTGGCCGAATCAAAGACGATCAATTCAAACTTTCATCAATCAATGCGAAATTTGTCAAATAACTAAGTACGACAGAAGACCCCTTAATTTAAAATTTAATATCACCCCCACAGCTGTAAAACCCTTTCAAATAGTTCATGTAGACACAATCACATTTGAAAATGCAAAATTTCTAACTATAGTTGATTCATTCTCAAAGTATGCTCAAGCCTACAAACTGAATTCTGCGCAAGGAATAGAAATTGTTAACAATTTAATAAAATATTTCACTCATCATTGTATACCCAATCAAATAATTTCTGACAATGGATTAGAATTTAAAAATACTGTTGTTACAGAATTATTAGAATTACACAAAGTCAAATTACATTTTACTAGTTCACAACATCCAGAATCTAATTCAATTGTAGAACGTTTTCATTCTACATTAGTAGAACATTTAAGACTTTTAAATAATCAAGAATTATATAAGAAAGACCCAATTGAAACAAAAGTATCTTACGCGATTTTAGCATACAATAATACTATTCATTCAACAACTAAACTAAAACCGTACGAAATTATAACAGGTCATATAGATACCGAATCCCCATTTAACTTAGATCTAGAAAAACAATTAGTTAATAATTATATAATTAATCATAGAGAAAAAACCAAAATTTTATATAAAAATTTAAATGAACGCATTCAAGCGACTAAAGTAAAAACAATTGACAAAGTCAATGAAAATAAGGAAGATCTCCCTAAAATTCCCGACAAGGTTTATGTAAAAAACCGTCAAAAACAAAGTAAGACAAAAAATAAATACAAACCCGAATCCATAAAAAGTATTGATACAAAATTAAAAACTGCCAAAATAAAGCCCTCACATTTCAATACTCATGAAAAAATTCATTTGTCAAATGTAAAAAGACCCAGAAAAATCATTATTCATAAGATTGAAAATATTCCAGGTTCCTCCCATTCGGAATTGGAGCAGAAATAAAGAATATCACTCAAAATTTAGGAATTTTACCAATAAATCTTGGTCCCGCAAAATTGCAAAAATCAGAACACACATTAGTTCACTATTACGACCTAAATTTAATATACCAACAAATCTATAGACTTAATAATCAATACAATGATTTTAAAACAAAAATATTCAATAATAGTTACTACGCTAAAGAATTGGAAAATTATGATAACATGTTAAAATATGTACAATTATCACTAAACGAAAAAATAAGTCACATCGGTGTTCATTTAGTAAATTCAAGAAATAAACGAGGTCTTATTAACGGTCTCGGAACAATATTTAAAACTTTAACTGGAAATTTAGACAATGAAGATGGAGACAGATACAACAAAATTATAAATCATTTAGAGACTAACCAAAATCAGATAGGAAATCAATTGAAAATGCAATATTCAATCAATAAACAAATTATTAGAGAATTTAATCTTACTGTCAATGACATAAGAGATAATGAAGAAATTTTGAAAAACAAAATTTTGGAAATTAATGAAGTAATCGCAAAACGTTTCCATGTTTCCGATATACTAAATATTAAAGATGTATACAACCAATTATTGATAGTTTACAATTCAATTTTGTATATAATGCAAGACATTGAGAATTCTATAACATTTTGCAAATTAGGAGCATTGCACCCAAGCATTGTGAAACCTGACACCTTATTTTTGGAATTAACTAAAATATCTGAATATTACAAAGGTCAACTACCGTTCGAATTGAAACGCGAAAATATTTTAGATTTTGAAAGCACTATCAAAATTAATTGCAAAGTTGAAAATAAGAAAATAATTTATTTCTTATCAATTCCCTTAGATTATGAAAAACAATATGAATTATATTACCTCCTGCCTATTCCTACAAAGCATGAATCTGAATTTGTAACAATTGTCCCAAATGCAAAATATCTGTTAAAATCTGAAAGTAATGAAATATTATCTCTGAGAGACATATGCCCTAAAAGCAAAACATTTCATTGTCCACTACAACTACAAGTCAACACACAAACAAGTTGCGAAAAGGAAATCCCAATCAATGCAGATACACTAAATTATATATCGACGAAAATCACGTTGAAATTATTCCTGAAATTAACCAGTATATCGCAGTTTTTCCAAATGAAGAGAAAATCGAAATAAAATGTTTTGAAGAAACAGAAACTAAATTACTAAATGGTATCTACCTATTCAAGGAAGATAATTGTAAATTAAAATTTAAAAACCAAGAACTCTTATATGAAAGAAAAAGTTTTGGAAAACCAATTTTGAATAACGAATTTAAATTACAACTTCAAAAACACCAAAAGCCAAATATTTCCATTCAACTGAGGACATTGAACCTGAAGGATATTTCTACCTACGCCGTGACGTTTGAAGAAAACCCAATAGACATTACATTCCCATTGCCTAGTGTTTGGACTCTAGTGTTATACATTTTAGTGATTATTAGTGTAGTGTATTTCACCATAAAAATTGTCAAAGCCAAAATTAATAATAAAAAGTCCCCAAATCTAAAAACGAACATTGAAAATGAAGTTGAACTTTCTGATGAACCTAAAGACATTGAACTTTCCAGAAGGCCGTTCCAACTTCCTGGCGATGCCAGATTCTAGGGGAAGGAGGAGTTACATAACCTACTCCTCATGTAATTTTAACATATTGTAACACTACACTGACACCTGTACTATTTTATTTACTGACAACACATATCTCACGCTGAAACATAACACGACATTCATTCGTACACAAAATACAAGTAAAGACAGATAGACACTTTTTAGTTAGGAATTGTAATTATTATATTTTAATATCAGTCTAGTAAAATTACTCAAGTAATAAACATCTTTTTAGCCTATAATCAGTAGTCTGATTCTTATGTTAGAATTAAGTGAAATGTAATAAGAAAGGAAAATATAATAAATAATATTTTACTTTTTAAAAAAGCATTTGAACAACATTGAACTTTAATTTATATATACATACATACATCATACATACATCTGTTATATATATATATAGATGATTGCAAGCCCAGATTATGTGCTTTTTGCAATAAGCAATTAGTAGCTGACATTTCGGTCATTAAACGCCATGTATCAGAGATCACATGTTACCAATGCTAAAATAAGAAGTAGGTGTCAAACAACACTATCAACATTCGTTACAAAAAAAAAAAAATAATAAAGAACCAACGAATGACGCGGAAATAAGATTGTGTAGATTTTTAGCGGAACACAATAGAGCATTATTTGCGACAGAATACCTTACTGATGTTGCTCTGATTCTAAAATTGCGCAAAATACGGCAATGGGTAGAACACAATTAATACTTTGTTGCTAGCATCAGAATGTATCAAATAAAGTAACAATTGTAAAAATGTTGTACCAACAAAAAAAAGTTTGAATTGACGAATAACAAACATATATATATATATATATATTGATGAATAAAATGTTTTATAGGCTATATCAAATGCTAAGGGCTACTTGAATTTGAAATTTGACTTGAATTTATAAAAAGAATATTCCTACCAACTTGAATCATAAAATAATCCTATCAACTCCAGTCTTTGAATAACCTTAAGGAAACGTTATTACTGTTTAGTTGCTCGTAAGCATTTAGAATAGCTTTTAAATTAATATAAAGGTAATTATTCTCTGTTAATCAATTATTATTATTCTTATTAGTATTATATATTTAAAAAAATATACCATGTGTTCAAAAAGAAATTACATAAGGGTTAGCTGTAAAAAATATAATAATGTGTACTGCAAGCTTTAACTGTCATCACAGTTGTTGTCTTAAGTTTCTATTGAAAATTCAATTAAGCTACAATTACAATGGTTTTTACAATAGAATACATAAAAATTATGGTTGAATCATAGTTTCGAAATGGTGTTCCAGTGAACGGCGAATGGATTTACAGTGCGGTGTCATGTTTAGAGGAATTTCGGCTACAAATTTCAGATATTGCTTTCCTTGAAGGAGATTTTTATAGCGCACTTAGAAGATGTGTTGATTTATTCCAAGATACAGGGAGTATTACTCATAGAGATAGAACTGGAATGCCAAGAGTTCGTACTCAAAATACAGTTGATGATGTTCGTCAACGTACGAACGAGCAACCCACTAAATCACTACCTACACTATCGCAAGAGACTGGTTTATTATTAAGAACTTGCCATACTATTGTCAAAAAAGATTTAAAGTTGTTCCCATACAAAATTCTTGCTTTACATGAGTTGCTGCCAGCAGATCACAATAGGCGAATTGTGTATTGCCACTGGTTCCAATAAAATTTAATTAATAATGATCTGTTAAATTTAACGTTTTTTTCTGAGGAGGCTTGGTTCACCCTCTCGGGGTATATTAATTCACAAAATATGAGGTTATGGAGTGCTCAAAATCCTCATATTTTTCGTGAAACTCCCCTTCAACCGTTAAAAGTTGGTGTTTGGATTGCTGTGTATCGAAGACGTATTATCGGACCCATATTTTTCAACGAAACTGTTACTGCTCAGAGATACCGAAATATTGTACGTGAATTTATTAATTAGCTTCATGAGGATGAGCTCCAGCAAGGCTACTTGCAACAGGATGGCGCGACTGCC
Source organism: Liopterus haemorrhoidalis (assembly GCA_963971575.1). Classification (NCBI taxonomy): domain Eukaryota; kingdom Metazoa; phylum Arthropoda; class Insecta; order Coleoptera; family Dytiscidae; genus Liopterus; species Liopterus haemorrhoidalis. Next base: position 268,599 of record CAXASN010000074.1, read on the forward strand.
CACACCGCTCAAGAGACCATCAATTACCTTCGTGAATTTTTTGACGAGCGAATAATTAGTTTACGTTCAATTCCAGAATTTCCACCTAGATTACCAGACTTGACTATTTTAGATTACTTTATATTCCCTTATCTGAAAAATAATGTATACAAGACTCCTATTAACAATATCGAGGAAATGTAAAACAGAATTACCGAACAGTGTGCCAATATAACTCCTCAAATTCTTATAAATGCTTTTAATAGTATGAAAAGACGAGTAAATTTGTGTCTGCAGAAAAACGGTGGTCATTTTGAACAGCTTCTCTAGTTTTTTATGTTTATTTTTCTGTACCTGTGAAATCAAAAAATATATTGTATATAATGTATAAATTTGTATTTAGCTGGCTAATATGGTTGCATAGACTAATGGCCAATAAAACAATATAATTAAAAAAATAAATAAAAAATAAAATTCCCAATTTGAATGATTACAAAGGCTGTACCTAAACGTTAGTCAATTGTTATATAAAGCGTGCTATACACATTATTTTATTTTTCCACAGCTAACTCTTATGTATTTTCTTTTTGAACACATGGCATATTCACCACTTTTTTATATACAGTAGTCTACCGCAGTTTGGGTACCGCTACATAATAATTTACTTCCAGTAATTTGGCAACGCTGTGTATGCCGAGAGGTTCTTAAGTCAAGGTATTAGTAAATTTACATTGCCATAACTAGTATTCAGAAGTTAAAATATTTAAATTGCAATCATCTATTTCAAAAGAATATGTTTGAAGTAATTTTACGAGCACCCAACCCCCATTTTTAGTACGCCACTGCATATTTTAATAAAAGGGCGCAGTTTGGATGGTCTTTCCCCGGACGCCAAAAGAGCTAGCGCCAGACCTGCGGCTGTTCAACGCTTCGAAAATGATGAGAATTAGATGCTGCAGGGAAGCTTATAGCTAATACTTATCTTTTATTACGGCTGAAGGGTAGAGCGAAGAATTGTTGAAGTACTAGAACCTTTTTAGAATACACTCCGAAAACCGGAGGTCATATGAGGTGCTGTTACCTTATTAGGTGTATAAAAACACGAATATAGGTGCTACGACCAGGTAAACACAGTATAAAACTAAATTATTGGCAGTACAACACATCTGTCAAAAATCTATCCGTTTAATAGATGTTTACCGAAAACTGGTTAATACCTAAGGTGCTGGGACCTTTTAATAGATGCTTAAAAATACAAATATAGGTGCTACGACCCAGTAAGCACTGTACATAAACTTATTTATTGCCAGTACAGCACTTCTGTACAAATATTTTTATTAAACGCACATGACAACATAAAAAACAATATAAAACAATGCATTACATGGCTTGCTGTAAGAAAAACAAATACTGTAATTCGCAAGCACTTCAAATTTTCTGACATCAATGGCACGAGTTGATCAACTTTTGGTAAAAATCGGTTGAACAGAAATGGGACTTTACTCGTGTCGATTTTAAGATTTTTGCGAATATTTAACAACAGAAAAATATTTTGAAAAAATGTGTTAAACAGAAGTTGCTATAAAAAATTTCGAAATTTTTTTAGTATGTATTTAAGTATGTATTTATTTTTTCATGGTATCAACGTTTCCATGGTCATGATAAATAATATCTCTGTTAGAAAAAATTAGGCCAAGTTATTTCTACTCTGCTGCTAGAATGTATTTTATACAAGTACTGGTGGCCACAGCTGATTTTTAGGGTTTTGTAGGTATGACCAAAAACCTTATACTGTCATTTTGTCGCCTGTCTGTCTGTTCGGTAAAAATTGTAGCCAAACGGCTAAACCTAGAGAGTTGAAATTTGACATGCTTTTACAACTCTTTGCCCCGGACATAGGAAAAATACTAAAACATCTAAATAACATATCCCCCTAAAAATATAAACAAATATATGATCATCGAAAAAAAAAAAATATTTTTTTACAATTCTGTGTAGGGTATCAAATGAAAGCCCTTGGTACGTGGATTAACGATAAAAAATTTATTTTTGCAAAATAAACTATTTTGACGCGATTTTTGCCAAAATAGTGCAAAAAAAAGTTTTGTCCCACACCCTGTAGCCCAGATGGTTTAAACTAAAGATCTGAAAAAATTCTAAGTAATGTACATTGGTGTGAACCGGAATAGTACAACAGGATTTTTTGATCAGATTATTTTTTCGAAAAATAACGCATTTTTTGTGTTTTTAACTAAAATATGTAAAATATTTAATCTAAATAGCTGATTAAATGAGATTACACAATAAATGAGTGAACGTTCCTAGTCCAGTGGTAACGTTCTCGCTTCGTAAGTTGCAAACTACTGTTCGATTCCAGTCAATTTTTTTTTCTGTTTTTTTGTTGCATTTTTATTTTGTTTAAATTATTTTGTCTTTTGTCTAAAAAAACACGTATTTAGAATCCCAAATAATGGTATTAGGCATTCGAATTAAAATTAATAAAAACGATATTTTAACATAAAATTTGTTTAAACTTACTAAATACCTGCGACCCTGAAATGTGTGAAAATTCACACTTCACATCATTTTTTTTATAAATGTTTCTACTATATCTTAATTGACTAAATTTGGATGATTTAATTATCTAAATATTTAATAAACAAAATATAATATTTAATTAACAAAATTCACATTAACTGTTGAACATAAAATATAAATGTACAAATGGTTAAATAATTATTACAATAATATATCCAAAATAGGATGCATACTGTCAAAAACCAGTTTGCTAAGAAAGCTGTCATAACACTGTAAAAAAAAACACATGGTTAACTTTAGGAGAATAGTGTGTTTTGGTCGTCACACCTTGTGTCGGCACATTATTTATGGCAAGAAAAATATTATTGAGTGAAACTGGTATTTCCAGATGTTTTGTCAATTTCAATCACTAACCTTGTAGATCCAGTAGTGTTGATCAACATCAACATTCTTTCAGTGTGTTGCGGAACAGTCAAAATGAAACTAGAATTATTTGTGCTGTGTTGTACAGTGTCTTGTGCATTTGCTGCAGTTGCAAGAATTAAAAGCGAAGAACATCCAGGTACATTTCTGTTTTAACTCGCCATTTTTGGAAAATGTCTAACTGGTTGAATTCGAACTACTGGCGGAAGCATTATCGGGTTTATGTAGCCTATATCAGTGGTTCTTAACATTTTTAAGTTGCGACCCAAATTTAAGAAATATGTTCATGTCGCGACACAAAAAAAAAGCCATTTTTTTATTACCATTTTTACATTACATTTTTTTAGATCATATTTAAAAAGAATTCTTCAATTTTACAATTATGACTTTTTTTAATTTTTTTTTTAATAATAAAGATAAACAAAAGCACTTTTCGATCCAAAGGAAATTTAATGAACAATCACGTGTTTTTAATAATTTTTATTGACCAAATTAAAATATATTTATAACTTATTGAAAATAAATGAAGTAAAATATTTTGTTTTAACTTATTACTAAAAAAAATAATAATAATAATAATAATAATAAATATCTATACATAAAGTCGGATTGCTGATAAGTGACTGTTCGTTGCTCCAAGTATCGATATTCAATACTATATGCTTTCTCTGTCTATATCATTATAATTATTTGCATACCCATAGTAACGTATAGTGACTCAAGTTGACAACTAACCTTCAAAATTATTTGAATAAAAAACAAAGCATTAGAAAGAAACGGCATGATTAGCAGATATCTTTACTAATTAGAGCGCGAAAATAAATTTACAGCAGTACTCAAACAAACAAAATTATTAATTTTAAGGTAATAATTATAAATAAGGAAAAATTTATACTTATACGTAAATTTTGGATTATAATTTGTTGTTTATTCCAGCAGATTTAAAATTAAAGTTTGCGAATTTAATAATTGGCCGCAAGCCATATTTTTATTAGTATTTATTACCAGACACTGACAGTTAAGACAAAAAACCAAAAACATTTTTAAAATTGCTGAAAAATGGTAACTAGATTATTAAATGAATGCACTACTTGATACATACATGTAACAGACACCTATCAGCAATCCGACTATATGTTAAATTTTTACATTTTAAATGCAAATCGTACCTTTTTAATAAGAACCTTGTGCTTGCATACATTTTGAAAGATCTTCAAACCTGTGTCGAATGCTTGTCAAGGAGCACCTTATATCTATTTCAGGATGTAACTTGTTCCGGTATTTATTTTTGATCACAGACAGAGCCGAAAAACCAGCCTCGCCCATATATGTTGTTTTAACCAGAAAGCATAAAGATCCAGTGTTTTTGTTGAAATTGTATCGAAGTGCTTGGTCCCTTTGTATTTCTATTAATTGTTCTTGAAATTGATTACTATTAATAAATTCCTCATGCAAATCATTTACATCAAAATTAAGTGGCATTTCGAACGATAATAATTTTCTGTATTTCAAAATCTGTGATATCAATATTACTGTCTTCAAGAAGTAAATTAAGAGTCGGGAACGAATAACGTTTCTTTATTTCTTCTAATTATTTTTTTATCGACCTTGATATTAATTAAGTATACGAAATTTTCAGGATTTAATAGGTCAAATTAATAAACACAATTTATTTCTTGAACAAGACCGGTTTCGATGAATTTATTCATCTTCTTCAGTTGTCTGAAGAGAAAAAAGGGAAACAAAAAACAGTCATGAAAAATCATACATATATATAAATCACCAACAATGTGTAGCAATATATATAGACTTACTCAAATATAATTGACATTGATAATGGCTGTAGGTGACATCATTTTTTTGATCGTGCATAATTAACATAATTAATATTACAAATTAAAATTAACACATTAAAAACTGGTGGAAACATAGACAGCATAAAAAATAATAAATAATATAAAAAAACATATCACAGTAATTTGAATAGAACAGTAATATCACATTTGTCAACTTATAATATAATAAATGTTGATATTCTTATTTAGACCACATGTCTAAGTTAACAAGTTAAAGTAAAGAATGACAGGTACAGACAGTAAATTATAAATTAATAAATAATACCGTGCAATGTTTTTTTTTATCTTTTATACACTTGATGATGTAATTATAGCAGCTGTTCAAATTTGCCGCGTCTTGTTGAATGTTGATATTATTACTATTTTTTTTTTTTTTATTAATATCTATTCTTTAACCAACCTTTTGTAATAATTATCTTCTATATCTAATATTTTTACACTTTCAAAGTTAAAATTTTGTTCATTTTCAATAATGTGTGTGGGAATGGGTAATTTTTTTAAATTCGTGACATCTTGTTTATGTTGTCTCATCCTTGTTTCCATGTATTGTTTTGTTTGTCCTGTATAAGTAACTGGACACTGATTACTTTGAAGTAAATATACGACATTGTTCTGCTTACCAATATGGTGTTTATCTTTAAGTCTCGTAAACAGTGAATTGACCGTTTCATAATGTTTGAATGAGATATTATTTTTTTTATTTTTATTTTTGTTTTTTAAATTATGTGATGATTGAGGTATAAATAGCAACGAACAATATTTCATATTGTTATTATCATTAACTTTTGTCAGAATTCGCTATTACTATGTTACTATTATTTTTTAGAAAACTTTTCGTTAGTTGAAAAGTTAAAATGGTTTTTAATTTGTTTTTAAAATATTGCAATAATAAATATGACTGTTTTTTATTATCCGCCCTCATCTGGAGGAGGACTATTCACATCACTTCAAATGTATCATTATTGAGTAAGTTTTATATTTAATTTAGATACAAGTGACTAATTTATTATATAATTCCTAATTTGTATTTCTCTGTTTCGAATTATGTAGTGAAACTGAAGAAGATAATACAAGTTTATCGAAACTAGTTTTACGTCAATACCGAGTAATTCTTTGTTCCTGACATATTATCCCGAAATCTAATAAACTACATATTTAGTGGTTAATTGCGACCAAAAATTATATACATTTGATATGAAGTAAATAATAAGTGATATTTTTAAGATTTCAAATTTAGGGTGTACCCTCGTTACTCACATGATACTAGTTCAGTTGAAAAAAAAACAACAAAAAAGATTTGTTTTATCATGATAAACAATTTTTGTCATATACACTTTTGCTGCCAAATCAATAATAAGGGAGATATTTCATAAGTTTAGTTTTAGGGTATGCCCCCCTAACTTCCCAAATATTATTCCAATTATAAAATTGAACATGTCAATTGAGCATTCAACAAAAATATTTGTTTTATTATTATAAACAATTTTTGTAAAATATATTTTTCTGTCAATAATAAGGAAGATATTTTAGAATTCCAGTAAACAGTTTTAACCCCATATCACCACATGACAATGAAAATTTTAGTTAGTTAGTTAAATTTTTCGGCACACAGCAACAAAGGCTATTTGCGTCTAACGCAGCCCATCTAAATGACTACACCACATATTAAAATCAATAAAAATACTCTAAAATATAAAAGAAATCTTGCACAGACAAACACAAATAAATAAAATAAAAAGTCTGTTAAAAAATTGGAAAATTAAAAATATTAAAATAAGGTGCAAGGCTTCAGAAATAAAACAGTACGTTCGATTCTCTCAGGAAGAGTATCAGCCTCTTCATGAGTACTCTGTCGTCGCCTAAAGAAACTGACAGGTCATAGCACAGGCCTAGCCTCTCCCTGACATCATCGAACTGCACACATTAAGTTAAAAGGTGTAACACAGACAAATCTGTTTTACACGTCTCACACATAGAAGACTCTTCGCCTCGAAGGAGGTGTCCATGGGTCCTTGCTACTGTTAATCCTGCAAAAAGAACCCCATGGTTTAATGTCTCCCTTAAAATGAAAATTTTGAGATGCCGTGCAGTCTATGCTCGATTTCTGATTTTTACTACATTAATGTCAAATAATTGTCATATATATTGAAAGGAATATTATAAATAAAGAAATATATTACAGGTGATTTTTAAAGGATGTAGTTACTTAACAGGAATTCACTTAAAATTTAGTGCTATATTTCCGTCAACTTTAAATGGTTGCCTTATTACAGGATGATAATGAACCGAAATATAACTATTTTTGAAATTTCAAAACACTAACATAACATATTTTAATAGATTCAAATGACGAACATCTTAAAACATTTCTCTTAGTTTTATTAGTCATTATAACAATAATAATAATAATAATAATAGACAAAAACTGAAAATAAAATAATAACAATGAGATAGGATAACAGAATATATGATAAATATTGTGAATAAGAACATGTCTGAAAATTTCTCTATAATATATGAACATGTGACAGTAACAGAAAATGCTGCTAAGATGGGTCAGTTTAGAATATTTTGAAGCGGTACATAAAGTGACATATCTGTTACAAAGTTATTTTCTATAAAACTAATCCTGTATACTTATACGTATAACCAAATATTTTTATAGATTATCCTGGATACTGCTACTACAAAGGAAACGACAATGTTGCCGATATACTTATAAGAGATAAAAATGAGAAGAGGATGGAGAAAACATGTGGACGTTTATCATGCAGCAATAATATAATCTTAGTAGAAACGTAAGTTTATTCTGTGGCCAGTGCCGAATTTCCTTATAAGGGTACTCCTACATTGGATCCGTATTTTTCCCGATCCGACGTCGGAATGAAAACAAAATCAAGGTTTTAATGTAATAGCTTACACTAGAGTGGAAAGCCCGACCCGACAATGACCGATTACGCCCGACGTCGGACTGATAGTTTTTCCGACCAAACGTGTTTGGTTTCAATCCGATTGTTCGCTCCGACGAGACACTGAAAATGTTGCAGGAGGTAGTACCCCTCGGAAGAGGTCCTCAGGCCACTATCCCTGAATACAGTTACCTGGCTACCTCAAGAGCGGGTCCGTAGAATTCCTCTCTGACTTGAAGAGTCACGACCATTAACTGCCTGAAAGAGAACGTGAATCCCCAAGGTGTTAGAAGAGATACAAACAATTCAAGTTAATCTTTTATTTCGAAAATAAAATTAAATAAATATCGATAAAATATATTAAATAATTTAAAATGATACAGATATAAAATTTGAATAAACATTGGTATTATAGAGGAAACTAAGGAGGGGATAGTTCAGAAGTCCACGCTTCTTTATGAGGCAATTCCGCGTCTTTGGAATTGGACTTCTGACCGGGTGGATGTCAGGGGTGACAGGGAAAGAGGGGGTGAGGATCGGGTAGAGTGATGAGGAAGTAAGTCGTCGGTGTCGGGGTCCGGGCAACTGGTGACCGTTGTCGGGCTGGCGGCGGTGACGGCGTGATCGGTCCAAATAGTTCCAGCAACTGTCTCTCAGGTCTGTTATTGGGTGTTTCAGGGAGACTAGATTGATTTCTTTTAGTTGCCGGCGTAGTTGGCGGCGTCTCCGGGCCAAAAAGCTCGAAGTAACGAGCCCTCACGAGACTATCGAGGTCTGGGGCGGCTGGGCGGTTCTTAGGAGGCGGCGGCGGTGCTCTTTTTGTTGTTGATGCTGAGCTGAGACCGATAAGGGGGCCTTGGACAGGCTGAATCCGCGTTCTGGGCTTCTTTTTGGCCGCGGGATCGGCAGAAGCCTTAGCCGGAAGCGGCGGCAGCGGAATGAGGGTCGCCTTCTTGATCGGGCCAGCGAGCCGGTTAGTTTGAGCCCCAGATTATCTTTTGGCTCCGGGGGCGGCAGAGCAATCCGGGCAGCTACGGTTGAGGCGGTCCCGGAACGATGTCCCGGTGGGGCCGGAACGATGCTTTGGGCTGCCGGTACGGCTGTAGGCAACTTTGGAGGTGGCGGCAATGCTGGATGAGCAGCCACGGACTCATGGCCGTCTCTGGTTACGTTTTCCGCCCGGGCGTGGCAACTGACACCGGAGGCGGCAGTTGAGAGAACCGGGGGTGGCAGTGGTGGTGGTGCGGCCGTCGGGTTGTAAATGGTATTGGCCGGTGTTGTATTCAGACGAGCGGAAGCGGCTGCTATTGGAAGCAGGCGCCTTGGTGATGGTGGCGGCGTTAGTGGCGTAAAACACCGAGCCCTCGGGTCTCCCTGTCGCAGCAGGTGATGGTGGAATGTCCGCGAGATGGCGGCGTAGGGCTTGGCCACATCAATGGGTATTAAACGGCGGCGGCGGAGGAGCGCTTGCCTGACGTTATACTTCTCCCTCGACGCCTTTCCTCTGCGGCCGGCCAGGATGTTGCCGTGGTCCGTCATAATGAGGATATTAATAGGAGGCGGCGGGAACACCTGCCTGGCAGCGAGTGTGGGAGTGGTTACTAGCGCCCGCCAGGAAGCGAGAGCCGCGTACGTTTCTAGCGCCGCCATGAAGCGAAGCCGTCGTTGATTCTAGCGCCGCCAAGAAGCGAAGCCGTCGTTGATTCTAGCGCCGCCAAAAAGCGAAGCCGTGGTTGCCGAGAAGCGACCAATTTGTCGTTGAATATTTCGCAGTTTTTACTGTTTACTTCTGAAGATTTTTCCATTAAGCCAGGCAGCGAAGTGAATTGTTCGGCTGCCAAGAAGCGACCGTGTCTCTCCGTTGAATGCTCGTTTTTTAAATACAATTCGTTCAGTTGAGGGGGAAAGGAATTTGACTAGTAGTGGAGTTAGGTCACACCCAGTTATTGGAAATTGAGCCTTATTATTTAAAAAGAATCTAAATTTGAGTTTTTGGCTGTTTTACGGGTTGCGATCGATGGAAAATGACTCGGTGGATTTAATGGTGTAAGATATAACGCGGTACGACCCTTAGTTCGCGAGATATCTGCGGTAACAAAATGGCACTAGATAAAGAACCTTTTCTGTGGGGCTAATGCATTCCCTGAAGTTAGATTGGTCAGTTAAAACCTCTTCTATCCCTTCAAGAATATAATAAAATGTTTCCATACTCATACGGTGGTACTCCTTGAATTTATCATGGTAGTTACGAAGAGTTTGGAAAGTTTTATTAAAATCTTCTGAAGATCTGTCTTGGTTAAATGTATGTACCCATGTACGTTTTCTTCTAGGTCTTTTAAGAACGTTGTTCTCTAACAACAGCCAACACATAAAAACTTCATCGGAACTCATTGTCATAAATGGTCGGTGGTCGGGCGTTAACTGAACAAGTGTAGGCACTCTGCAAGTCGTACGACATCGGATCAGAAAATCGGACTATATCGGATCGGGAGAAATACGGATCCAATGTTTTGTAATCAGTTGGATAAAATTATCCGCTTGATATTCACTAGGATAAATTGCTTTCTGTATTTCCAACTCTAGTTATCAAGTAGATAATTATTCTGATTTATTATAATATTTTACGATGTTTTTTTTATGTTGGTCTTAGGAGTGTTGTGTTAAACAAAGAGAGACATATACAACCGTCAAAATAAGCAGATGTAACCTAAATAGCTCGAAGTAATGTTGAATTTTGTACAGAAAAATGTGCGACAAACGCCCAAGAAGCGCAAATTTCAATATTTCAACAAGGAAACTTGTAAATCTTGCTTTAAAATGTAAAATTGTTGTAGAAAATAAAGCTACTGACGCTGTAAATCTAACAGATAAACAACAGGCTTGTGAAAAAAAAAAAACCATTATGTTCAATGCATCCTGCGGACAGAATAGAAAGGCAAAAACAATGAAAATGAAATATGTCGGTTTAAAAAAAAATAAAAAATGTGGAGTATTTGGTGAAATAGTTGGTGGAGCATCCCACTGGTCGATATGGTTTGATCTAACACAAACGATGCATGGACGTTCTAAATAGTCTACAATTTTTTCATCATCGTCTACTAGCAAATCTTCAAAATCAGAATCCATGATTTCCTTCTTTAACAATAAATGTAAATTATCTAAAAATAATCGACAGTATATTATTATTTTTTTTATTTCAGAATAAATTAAAGTAATATAATAAAATGGTACACATAATGGAAACAGGTGTATGTTATATGTATATAAAGTGTAGGTATGTTTAATATGTACATAACACCTGTTATATTATATACAAGTGTACCCGTTGCCAACTGTGTTGGCAAACACATTTTTACCTTTAAAATAAATAAAATAAATAAATAAATTTCAAATCAGTTTAAATAATCGTGTAAATAAAAAATAAGGTCACTATTATACAGGGATAAACCTGCAAAATATTATTCACATCAGTTAAAGGATATAAGAGCGTCCAGAGTTTCTCGTTTATGCCTACGAAACCCTAGACCTTTCTTTATGTTATTTTGTCCCCAAATTCTTAGAGAATATATCTGCAAAATATTGTTCATATCAGTCAAAGGATATAGGAGTATCTAGATTTTCTTGTTTATGCCTAAGAAATCCTAGACAATTCTATGTGTAAATTTATTCGTAGATTCTTAGAGAATAAATCTGCAAAATATTGTTCATATCGGTCAAAGCATATAGGAGTCTTGTTTATGCCTGCGAAACCTTAGACATTTTTATATGTTATTTTATCCGCAGTTTCTTAGAAAATAAATCTATAAAATATTTTTCATATCGATCATAGGATATAGGTATGTCTAGAGTTTCTTGTTTAAGCCTACGAAACCCTAGACATTCGTATATTTTGTTTTATCCGCAGTTTTTTAGAGAATAAATATGCAAAATTTGTTCATATCGGTCTAAGTATATAGGAGTGTCTAAAGTTTCTTGTTTGTGTCTACGAAACCCAAGACATATCTATATGTTATTTTATTCGCAGTTTCTTTAAATCTGCAAAATATTGTTCATATCGATCAAAGTATATAGAAGTATCTAGAGTTTCTTGTTTACGCTTACGAAACCCTAAATATTTCTTTATGTTATTTTATCTGCAGTTCCTTAGAGAATAAATCTGCAAAATATTGTTCATATCGGTCAAAGCATATAGGAGTATTTAGAGTTTCTTGTTTATGCCTATAAAACCTTAAACTATTCTTTATGTTAGTATATTCATAGATTCTTAGAGAATAAATCTGCAAAATATTGTTCATATCGGTTAAAGCATATAGGAGTGTCTAGAGTTTGTTGTTTATGCCTGCGAAACCTTAAGTCCATTCTACATTATACTTTTTTCAATACTTTTTTCAATACTATCCAACTCTGACGTCATTACAACTTTTGATACTACAGAATATAGTGGGGGAAAAAAATAAGAGACAGTGAAAAATTTTATATCTTCCATCTCTTATTACTTTTCATTGCCAACTTAAAAATTTTTAGGTTCAGATGGCAGACAACAATTTGGTTATAGTGAACCAATTTATAAATATTGTTTAATTGTGCTAAGTTTATATTTAATTATATGATCCAAATAAACTTCTTATCAACTTAATAAACTACTAAAAATTAAGTTGTAAACAAAAACTAAAAAGTTGGAGTTGGTACGACTGAAAAGTACAGAACTGTCAATCAAAAATTTGACCGGGGGTAGTTTTGGATGACAGTTCGGTACTTTTCAATCGTACCAACACCAACTTTTTATTTTTTGTTTACAACTTAACTTTTAGTAGTTTATTAAGTTGATAAGAAGTTTATTTAGAACATATAATTAAATATAAACTTAGCACAATTAAACAATATTTATAAATTGGTTCACTATAACCAAATTGTTGTCTGCCATCTGAACCTAAAAATTTTTAAGTTGGCAATGAAAAGTAATAAGAGATGGAAGATATAAAATTTTTCACTGTCTCTTATTTTTTTCCCCCACTATATTCTGTAGTATCAAAAGTTGAAATGACGTCAGAGTTGGATAGTATTGAAAAAAGTATTGGAAAAAGTATAATGTAGAATGGACTTTAGACATGTTTGTATGTTATTTTATCCGCAGTTTCTTAGAAAATAAATCTATAAAAAAAAATTTCATATCGATCATAGCTTACGAAACCCTAGACATTACTCTATTTTGTTTTATTCGCAGTTTTTTAGAGAATAAATATGCAAAATATTGTTCATATCGGTCTAAGTATATAGGAGTGTCTAAAGTTTCTTGTTTATGCCTACGAAACCCTAAACATATCTATATCTTATTTTATTCGCAGTTAAATCTGCAAAATATTGTTCATATCGGTCAAAGCATATAGGAGTATCTAGAGTTTTGTTTACGCTTACGAAACCCTAAACATTTCTATATAATATTTTATCTGCAGTTCCTTAGAGAATAAATCTGCAAAATATTGTTCATATTGGTCAACGCGTATAGGAGTGTATAAAGTTTCTTATTTATGCCTACGAAACCATAGACATTTTTATATGTTATTTTATCCGCAGTTTCTTAGAGAATAAAGAAAATATTTTTGATATTGATCATAGGACATAAGAATGTCTAGAGTTTCTTGTTTATGCCTACGAAACCCTAGAGATTTCTATGAATTATTTTATCTGCAGTTTCTTAGAGAATAATTCTGCAAAATATTTTTCATAACGATCATAGGATATAGGAATGTCTAGAGTTTCTTGTTTATGCCTACGCAACCCTAGATATTTCTACATGTAATTATATTTGTACATTTTTACAAAATATTGTTCATATCGGTCAAAAGATATATGAGTGTCTAGAGTTACTTGTTTATGTCTACGAAATTCTAGATATTTATATATGTAATTATATTCGTAGTCTCTTACAGAATAAATCTGCAAAATATTGTTAATATCGGTCAAAGCATATAGGAGTGTCAAGAATTTTTCGTTTTTGCCTACGAAACCCTAGACATTTCTGTACGCAATTATATTTGTAGATTCTTAGAGAATAAATCTGGAAAATATTGTTCATATCGAATATAGGAGAGTTTAGAGTTTCCTGTTTTTGCCTACGAAACCCTAGACATTTATATATGTTATTTTATTCACACTTGGAGAAGAAATATGCAAAATATTGTTCTTGTCAGTCAAAGTATGTAGGGGTATCTAGAATTTCTTGTTTATGTCTCCGAAATCAGACGAATCATCCCGAATTATTCCGACCGATACGTACAGACAGGATTAAGATTTTTATTGTCAACTGACAATAACTGAAGCGCCTCTAGTGAGATTTTGAGAAACTAAAGGTTGTAGGATAGTCGAGTTTGTGACAAGCATGGGAATATGTTCTTAGAAGTGGAAAGACAGTTAAAGACCATTTTAGAGTGTATTCCCGTGTGTTTCAATAAATATCACATGAAGATACCATTGAACCTATCAAAAATATTCTACCAAATTCAGCCATGATGTGAATGCAGTAGCGCCTCTATCGGTAGTGTCAGATGCCAATATTATAGGGATTTTACGTATATCTGCTCATAATATATACATATAATTATCAATAAAATGTTTTTTTTTTATATCAATCTGTCAAAATCTGCCATTTTTAACCGATGGATAAAATTTATCAGTACCTACACGGTGGCAATAACTTATCCTGTGGATAATCTAGTTACTCTACAGATAAATAATTGGAAATCATTATTCCCTTAATAACTACTTATCCGATTGATAGTTAATTTTATCAATGGTTGGAAATGCCGGGCTTAAATGAAATACAGAACATGCAAGTAGATCAATTTTTTCAGAGAACCGACCAATGTGTAGTGCTTAAAGCATGTCTGTTTTACAGATGCGGGACGCTTGGTGCCCCACCTCACTGTCGTATTATCCAGGGCGATTTAAGTTCTCCATATCCAGACTGCTGTCAGCAAGCCATCTGCTAAAATAATTAAAATTATAATTGTAAAAACTAAATAAATAATTAATAAAACATCAGTGTACTATTTTATAATATTGCAATTTAATAAAATTAAATAAATATGTACTTTAAAAGTGTTCATTTAAGTTTGCCTCACTTTCAGGATTTTGTAGGTTTATTCAAAGAAGCCCTCTTTTATAAAAACTTAACAGGCAATACACCTAATTTTCCTTTTACATTGTTTTTTTTTTTAACTATTTCGATTTAATACGGTTTACAAAATAAAAGATATTACATTTTTACACGGTATATTTTGATCTAGCATGAGCAAGGTAACCAGATTTCAGTTGAGGTAAGCCCTAAGATTGACAAAAAAAAAATTGAAATACAGTATATTTTATTCAATTTTGCTCACCTCCAAAAAAATACAAGTGATGAGCAAAAAAAAGGAGTCTTCACTTCCAAAATATAAATGATGAGCAAAAAAAGGTCTTCACCTCTGTTGCGCCCGTGGAGCGCAAACAAAAATATTATTATCTGGGTGGAAAATATTGTGCGCTATTTTCCAGACACCCAGTATAATATTCTTATATTAATTTTGAGACCGAACATTTCCTACGGATTGTAAGTTTGGATTGGTCGGTCTCCGTTAATGCGGTGATTTCTCCCACAAAAAACATTATTATTGCAGCAAACTTGTAACAGTGAACATCCAAGTTTTGTGTTTTTTGTGATTTTTTACGTTATTTTCAAACATTGTGGGCCATCAGCGCCAAATATAGTCAGAAGATTTGCGGATCTCTGACCTCCTCTAATCCGCGCGATTATTTGGCTACCTGCCAGCAAATCAGAAGAATTTCGGACGAGTTCCAGATTCTTCCTGGATCACAGCAACCCAAGGGACTTTCTGCACCCCCTGCGGTCACCTAAGTATCTCTTTTTAAATCTTATTTGTAAATAAGATACGTGTAAGTAGAAAATTATATTAACTTTCACTTTAATTACAACTTCCTTTGGTTCCAAACCCACGTGTTTTGAATAAAGGATAGTTTTTTTTGCTATTTAGGAGCTTACAACCCCTAAATTTGGTGTGTGTGTGTGTGTGTGTGTGTGTGTGTGTGTGTGTGTGTGTGTGTGTGTGTGTGTGTGTGTGTGTGTGTGTGTGTGTGTGTGCGTGCGTGCGTGCGTGCGTGCGTGCGTGCGTGCGTGCGTGCGTGCGTGCGTGCGTGCGTGCGTGCGTGCGTGCGTGCGTGCGTGCGTGCGTGCGTGCGTGCGTGCGTGCGTGCGTGCGTGCGTGCGTGCGTGCGTGCGTGCGTGCGTGCGTGCGTGCGTGCGTGCGTGCGTGCGTGCGTGCGTGCGTGCGTGCGTGCGTGCGTGCGTGCGTGCGTGCGTGCGTGCGTGCGTGCGTGCGTGCGTGCGTGCGTGCGTGCGTGCGTGCGTGCGTGCGTGCGTGCGTGCGTGCGTGCGTGCGTGCGTGCGTGCGTGCGTGCGTGCGTGCGTGCGTGCGTGCGTGCGTGCGTGCGTGCGTGCGTGCGTGCGTGCGTGCGTGCGTGCGTGCGTGCGTGCGTGCGTGCGTGCGTGCGTGCGTGCGTGTGTGCGTGCGTGTGTGTGTGTGTGTGTGTGTGTGTGTGTGTGTGTGTGTGTGTGTGTGTGTGTGTGTGTGTGTGTGTGTGTGTGTGTGTGTGTGTGTGTGTGTGTGTGTGTGTGTGTGTGTGTGTGTGTGTGTGTGTGTGTGTGTGTTCAAGTTCAAGTTCAAAATTGTTTATTCAAAAATCATATATATGTACATATATTTTTACAATAATTAGATAAATTTGAGAAAATTAATAATTAGATACTGTGTACTGCGCCAAGTGCTGGAAAACACGCGCGGAGCGAATACTACAGCTACTAAGAATAACATATAGTTATTAACACATTTACACACAGGAAAGTATTTATATTGTACAATGAAAAATAGTAAATCACTATATTGTACAAAAATATGTAAAACAAATTTAGCATTTTTTATCATTTACATTCATTTCATATTATTTTGATTTCAAAGCAGACATGAGTAAAGTAATAAATAAATATATAAATAAATAAATAAATAAATAAATAAATAAATAAATCTATAAATAAATAAATAAATAAATATATAAATAAATAAATAAACAAATAAATAAATAAATGATAAAAGATGGTAACAGTGTACATAAATGTAAATTAATAAATAAGATAAAATAATAAATAGATAAACAATTAATTCAAAATAGAATACAGAAATTATACGAAAATAAATAGTAACGCATTTGGCATTTTCTATCCTTACATTAATATCATTTTATTTTCATTTTAAAATAGACTGGATTAAAATTATAAATAAATAAAAATAAATAAACATAAATAAAATATAGGACAGCAGTATAAATTAAAGTAAATAAATAAATAAATAAATAAGATAAATGAGTAAATAAGTAAATACATAAATAAACAATTAAATTAAAATAAAATACAAAATTTATATGAAAATATACAAAAATAATATACAAAAAAATACACAAAAAGGTGTTATTACGTAGTTAAGTTTTGTTTTTCTAAAAGTGTATCTTTTAAGCGCTTTAAAAATATTTTACGTTCTAGCCCGAAGTCGATTTCTTTACTTCTACTATTTACTAGCTTTGCAGCATTATAACAACATTGATTTCTGCTAGTAGTCTTATTTAGCTTTGGCAAAACTAGTTGCCCAGTAGATCTAGTTTGTGCGCTTGCTGTTTTCATTTCAAAGTTAGAAAAATATCTTTTGACAAAACTTAACGTAGCATATTCGTACAGTTGCTCCACTCTCATTACATCTAATTTTTGAAATAATGGAACTGAACTATCATATCTGCGAGCCCCACAAATGGTACGTAAAGCCATTTTTTGACATATTTTTAAGCAATTTAATATTGTTGGGTAGGTACTACCCCAATGTATAATTCCATACCGCAGTGTAGATTCTTACCAAGCAATATACAGATTTTTGAGATGTTCGGGGCTTAGAATATTTTTCATATAATATAGTTTGTGGTTTATTTGCTTAAGTTTAATTGCAAGGTTATTGATATGAATATCCCATTTTAGGCTGCAGTCGATAGTTAGTCCTAGGTACTTAACAGAGTTTACAATCTCAATTTTATTACATGTGCAATTATAAATACAGTGATGACGATGAAAAAATAGGTTGAGGCTTTTGATATATTTCTTGGAGTTAGATGGTTTATAGCTAAAGAAAATACATTTCGTTTTTGAGGAATTTATAATCATTCGGTTTTGCGTGAACCAATTTGTAAGTAAAGCTAGGTCGGAATTTAGTTTGTATTTAAAGCATGGATATTTTCAGCTGAGCATACGAGGGATGTGTCATCAGCATATGCAAATATTGATGAGTAAAATGGCAGCTTTAGTAAATCATTTACGTATATAACAAACAACAGTGGTCCTAAAACACCACCCTGTGGGATTCCAAATTTGACCACCCCCTCTGCGCTAATATTATTATTATTGCAGACCTTTGTTACTTGTTGTCTATTATTTAGATATGATTTTAACCAACGCAGAATATAGCCATAAAAACCATATTTATTTAATTTCATGATTAAAATAGAATGATCTACTATATCGAAAGCCTTTCTTAAATCTATATAAAGAGCAGCTGTTGGTGTGTTAGCATCAACAGACGAGACAATTCTTGTGATGTGATTTTGTATAGCAATATCTGTTCCCAACCCCGGCAGGAAACCATACTGATTCGTGGACAGCAGATTATTTTTTTCAAAGTATGCCAAAATACGATCATGCATAATATGTTATAGTATTTTTGAAAAAGTATTTAGCACAGAAATTGGTCTGTAGTTGTCAATACTAGTTTTATTTCCAGATTTAAAAACAGGTGTTACGCATGCCAATTTGAACGCCTTTGGAAATTCACCACTATCAACAGACAAATTAAAAATATATAGTAATATAGGAAGAAATATATCAAAATTATTTTTTATTGTTACTATATTAATTCCATCCATCCCTGCACTATTTTTGTTTTTCATTTTGCAAATAACCTTCCAAAGTTCGTGTATAGTAAAGTGAGAAAAACAGAAACCAGAATTTGATTGAGGTATCTCGTACGGTTCAAACAAATCAGATCCATATTCAGAAGTTATTAGTGTACTGGCAATGTTTAAGAAGTAATAATTAAGTTTATTAGCAATTTTGTCACTATCCGTATTTATGTTAAGTTTTTCATCTTCTAAATGTAATTCGGATATTTCATTTTTTTGTTCTTTTAGTATATTTTTTACAACGGACCAATATTTTTTACTGTCCCCACTTGCTGAATTTAATTTTCTTACATAATATTTTTGCTTTTCCCTCCTCACTAAAGTAGTCACTTCCTTTGAGAGCTTTTTGTACAAATAAGATAATTGTGCATCATCTTGTCTATTTCTTAACTTTTTGAAAATATTATTTTTATAAATTATTTTTGATATTAAATGTTCTGTTATCCACGGGTTTCTTTTATTTAGTTTTTTGTTATTTTTTTTAATATAGGATGAATACTCTAATGACTGAGTGTATATAGTATAGAGATTTTCTAAGGCTTGATTTACATCACGTGTGCTGTATACCTTATACCAGTCCTGAGATAACAGACTTCTTCTTAGCATCTTATAATCAGTAATTCTACTGTAATCATTGGTTTTTACCTGTATTGGAAAAGCTGAGCATTTAACAGAAACCCCAAAATGGTCAGTAATTCCTATACGATTTATTTTAGTTACAAAACTTAGATTACGCGAATTTTTAATAAAAACATGGTCGAGACATGTAGCAAAATGTGGCGTTACTCTTGTAGGTTCATTTATATATGATTGGTATCCATAGGCAGCTAGTAGAGATGTGTAATTAAGAGTTTCTAACGAATTTTCTAAAATGTCCAAATTAATATCCCCGATTAACAATCCAGGGTCGTTACTGACTTTTAGTACATCTTCAACTTTATTTAAGACAAAGTTAAAGTTGTACTTACCATTTCTATAGATACCAAACACAGACATGTTTTCTATTTTGTTCATTATTTTTGTTTTCAATATTAAATGAATTCCTTCGGCATAAGGACAAATAAAGTTATTGTACGAGTAATCTAAGCTTTGTGCCACATACATGATAATACCACCAGATTGGTTTTTTGTTCTGGGTTGTAAAATAGACTTAAAACCGGGAATTGTATACCTGAGCATTTCATCCTCATAGATCCATACTTCTGTTAAAATTATAACATTATACTCAAAATTTATACCATTTAAATAAACTAATAGTTCATCAAAATGTTTTCTTAAACTTCTGATATTTAAATGAAAAATTTCTATCGAATTTACCGACATAATTAAATTTTAAATGGTTAAACTGAAGAAGATAACAATGCTAAGATATTTCAAAAAGCCTAGTTCAAGCTTGCTAGGCACGGTAAAGATGTGATGCGGGTGACGGGTGCACTATCATCTTTTTTTACTAGGATTTTTGAATTAGAGACCCAAACATATTTATAATCTTTATCAGTCTTCAACTTCTTTGCTTCAAACAAGAGTTTTTTATAGAAGGGGGTAAGATGCTCATTCACGTACACGGCACTGGGAGGAACATTGGACACAAAATCTGTTGTTTTTATCTTCTTGACTCTAGATTTTCTGAGTACCGCATCACGCTTCTGCCTGTTGGTAAATTGAACAACAATGGGTCTTGGTCTGGATGTGTTCTTAGCTGGAAGTCTGTGGACTGCTTGGATGTCCTGATTTAGGATGACTGGTTCATCGATATTAATGGACAGTTTATTGATTACGTCAAATATGTTTTCATTTTTGGACTCAGGGACACCATCTATAATGATGTTGTGGTTCCTGCTATATTGCTGAGCCTCTTGCATCTGGTCCTTGAGTGAATAGATTTCATCTTGCAGCAGTTTGACTTTATCGGACTGTGATGTTACCGTACCTTCAATTTCCACTACTTTTGCTTTTAGCATTTTATTTTCATCAACAATCTCATCATATCGCGTAGAAATGAAGTCGATACACTTTTTTATTTGTTCAAGTTGTTGATGTAGTAGCTCATTTTGTTCGACCATAGCATTTTTGACGGTAGTCTCAATTTTTGATTCGATTTTACGGAGGAATTCATCAGATTGGTCAGACTGATACGGTTCCTGATCAACTGAGTTAGATGACTTGTCAGCTGCTCTACAGAAAACACACTTGTAGCTTTCTCGCCGTGTATTACCCATTTGCAAGTATGTTTTCTTGGCGATATTCGAGCATTCATAATGAAGCTTACAGTTCTTAAAAGAACATCTAACATAATCATCCTCTGGCAACTTTTTATTGCACACCGAGCAAAGCATGTTAAATATTGTAATTTCTTTCGTTAATGTAAATACGAAATTACAGAAAAATAGTTTATTTAAGTGTTTTTTAGTTTAAATATGGTAAAAAAATGATAAATTGTCTTTCACGTTTTTATTTTAAGTTAAAGATAAATCTTAAGCCGGGCCTGGTCGCTCTTTTTGGTCGAATAGATTCGCACCAGACTTGCACAGTTTAGTTAGGTTTGGAAATGAATATTTTTCTATTAACAATTCAGCAGTTTATATATTTAATTTATTATTAATTCACAATGTTAAAGTTTAAGTGTATATATTTAAGTGACTTGTATGAACAATGGTTTAAACAAATGATTTATATAATTATTACACTTTTCAATCACAAATTCACTTAGTAAAAACTGTATAACAGTAGTTAATAAAAAAATATGACCAGGCCCAACCAACTGAAAGACACACCGTGTGTGTGTGTGTGTGTGTGTGTGTGTGTGTGTGTGTGTGTGTGTGTGTGTGTGTGTGTGTGTGTGTGTGTGTGTGTGTGTGTGTGTGTGTGTGTGTGTGTGTGTGTGTGTGTGTGTGTGTGTGTGTGTGTGTGTGTGTGTGTGTGTGTGTGTGTGTGTGTGTGTGTGTGTGTGTGTGTGTGTGTGTGTGTGTGTGTGTGTGTGTGTGTGTGTGTGTGTGTGTGTGTGTGTGTGTGTGTGTGTGTGTGTGTGTGTGTGTGTGTGTGTGTGTGTGTGTGTGTGTGTGTGTGTGTGTGTGTGTGTGTGTGTGTGTGTGTGTGTGTGTGTGTGTGTGTGTGTGTGTGTGTGTGTGTGTGTGTGTGTGTGTGTGTGTGTGTGTGTGTGTGTGTGTGTGTGTGTGTGTGTGTGTGTGTGTGTGTGTGTGTGTGTGTGTGTGTGTGTGTGTGTGTGTGTGTGTGTGTGTGTGTGTGTGTGTGTGTGTGTGTGTGTGTGTGTGTGTGTGTGTGTGTGTGTGTGTGTGTGTGTGTGTGTGTGTGTGTGTGTGTGTGTGTGTGTGTGTGTGTGTGTGTGTGTGTGTGTGTGTGTGTGTGTGTGTGTGTGTGTGTGTGTGTGTGTGTGTGTGTGTGTGTGTGTGTGTGTGTGTGTGTGTGTGTGTGTGTGTGTGTGTGTAAATGCATTTTAAATTCAAATATATTAATTGTTTAAATATTATTTATTTATTATTATTCATTTCATGTTTCTAGTCGTTTGAGACTAGTTGTTTTACCCACAGCGTGTTTCGGACAACACCAGTGGCGTACTTCTTTATTATTTTCATTTAGACAAATATTTACTATTTGTTTTATATTTAGTTAACCTGTCCATTAATTGTATTTTTATTGTTGCATTTGCAATTGGGGGTTAAGTTATTTGTTACGCATGCCAGTTTGGCCATAGCTAGTCAACAGTATGTATATATTAGCATATTTCTTATTTCTTAGAGTTTAATTGTTCAATATTTACTTTTCTTTGTCATATACAAACTATTGGTTCACTCACATGTACCAGTTTAGTGCATATTTTTGTACACTGTAAATTTATAACCTTTTATTCAATTGAGGATAATTTTTGTGTCTTAAGTTTTTCATCCCAATGTAATTTGGTTGTGTCGGGGAGAGACTATCTACGCCAAGAAATTTATGTGTGCTTCGACTACAATTCGCACCTTTAAAATTGTAGAATTTATATCACACGTCTACGTGCTGCCCGTAGGTTCCTCGTTTGTTTAGGGACTCAAGAGGAGAGGTTGGTGGTCGTTTATTCCTCCTTATTCACACTGTGGGCCTCGCCGTTTCTACCTATATGTTCCGAGGGTGAGCCGTCCAACTTGTGTAAGTCTTCGAGAGAAATCCCTTGAAGTGAAGTACGTCTCTACCTACCTGTCTCCCTTTTTTGTATTCGCGATCTGCACTGGAGTAACTCGCCTGTTTTTAGCCAGCTCTCTCATTAGTCTGAGGTCGTTCGGTACGTCTACAGCCACCTTACGCCTCCTGTAAAATTCTTTATTCCCGTCACGTGCGGGGGGGTCACACGAATCTTTTTCGTTGCCCTTGTTGACGTCCGGCACCTTTCTCTTTCGAACCGGAACGGTGCGGGCGCCACAACCTCCAAACAACAAACCCGGATATTTTCTAACAAAACCCGGAGCCCTAAGACTCTGGCCTGAAACCCTGACACTCCGAGAGAAACCCTGAGCACGAGTCAAATTATACTTATTTCTAAAATCTCACTTTCATTTTAGTTCTGTTCAGTGGCGCAGCCAAGGGGGGAGGGCTCGGCCCTTCCCAGGGCCAGCAGAATTGGCACAATTTTTATACAATACTAGCAGATTATATGGCGCTGCTCGGGGAGTTGAAGATAAAATTTGTTAACCACAACAGTAATTAATTTTTAAATTACTTTATTGTAAACAATATTGGCATTTTTTTTCGTATATTTAAACATTTTTTTAAGATTGGCTACTTTTGATAAAGCGAAATAATTATTCTTCAAGTGAAAATACATTACTTTCCTTTTATGCTCCAACGAATTATATGAAGGGGAGCGTTGATCCTTTTTCCCCCTGACTAAAACATTCGCCCAATCAAATGCTAAAACTGTTTTAAACAACTAATTAGTCGATTTAGATAAGATAAAGTGGAAATCTGGCTTCGTTATAACCTTCAGAATGAAATTTTAAAACGACACCTCAAACGTGAAATACAGTAGAAATAGTAGAAATATAATAAAAAAGAGTAGTTTTGGAGACAATCGCGCTCTAACAATCGGTATTTGATTTTATTTTGTTGATAAATGTGAATATCAATATCTTCTTAGATATTTTTGAAATTATGATGTTTTACACACAAAAAGGACTGATATAAGTTGTACTGAACAACAGTGGCGTATTCAGGGGGCACTGGGGGTACATGCCCCCCCTTAAGGTCCATTGAAATGAAAATTCAACATAATCCTGCAGCAAAATAACTTATGCATTTTACCATATATAAGCTATATTTTATGATGATTAGTGTTGAAATTAACAGAAAATGCACATTTACATGTTATTTTTAGGTTTTCGTCACATGAGTCTGTTCGTTCGGTAGAAATTGTAGCTAAGCGGCTGATTTAGAGAACTGAACATAAGTACGAGGAATATTGAGACTTATATCCCGAAAAATATATCCCGCGAAAAATATGAATAAATATGGATTTATCGAAGAAAAAAAGTTTATAAAATTTGAAAGGATATCAAATGAAAGTTTTTGATACATGGACATTACTTTTTTTTATCAACAAATAATGAAATTATTATTTGTTATAAACATCAATATCCAACAGGACGAGTGTCGAACTGATTTGGGTCGCGGTCTCTTTTACAAACAAAATGATAAGCAGAGACGGAACTTTAAATATCCCGAACGGTTTCTTGATACAATTATATATAATACGGGTTCGATTCCCGGGGAGGTTGTATTTTTGATATCAATTTTCATTCTTAAAATAACTTTATACTGTTAATTCAAAATAATTTCATTATTCTTAAATATTTGGGTGGTGTACGCACTGACTGAGACATTAGTGTTAAATTGTGTTTTTCGTTAGAAAAATCAGCTTCTCTTTCGGACATGTAATATGTTAATTGAAGTCACGACTTGTCCACTGATATCAAATGCAATTCTCTCATGCCTCCATGGCTCTGTGGCAGGAGACTGAGACGCGTAATCTCTAGGATGCGGGTTCGATTCCCGGGGAGCTTGTATTTTTGATATCAATTTTCATTCTTAAAATAACTTTATACTGTTAATTCAAAATAATTTCATTATTCTTATATATATATATATATATACATATATATATCAATTAATTATCGACTTTATGATAAGACTCAGTTGAAACAATTAAAGATTTAGGAGTAACAATAGGTACCAAACTTAACTTTAAAATACACATTGACAATATTCTCAAAAAAGCTTCTAAATTAAGTGGTTTTGTCATTAGAAATTGCAAGGATTTTCACAACTTCAACAAATTCCTGGTTACACAATTTATAGAAACGATAGAGAAACAGAGCACGCTTCCGGAGGAGTAGTCATTTTAATCCGAGGAAAAATTACACACAGTCAACTGCTTAATATTAACTGCCAAAATCTAGAAACAACAGGAATTCAAGTACAGCTTAACGATCTCAGCAATATAAATATTATTAGCGTCTATAGACAACCCAAACTAAACAAGAAACTGCTTCGAAGCGATATTGAAGCACTATTCGTGCGACCTGAACCTACTCTCATAATAGGTGATCTAAACAGTAGAACACAAATTGGGGGTGTAGATGTGATAACCCAAATGGTGTTCTTCTCAACCAGCTCGCAAGTGATAACGCTTTAAACATTGTGGCACCCTCAGAGTATACTTACTATCCAACTAGATTTAATCACAGACTTGACATTTTAGACATTATGGTATCAAAAAATTTCTCCAAACCTACCACTTCCACAGTTCTGACAGATTTAGATAGTGACCACTTACCAGTGATAATAAATTTTACCAGCGTACCTCATATGACACTTCACGCACAATGACTAATTAACGGATACATCGAATGGGATACATTTAAAAACACATTAAACAATTCAATAAATCCTCCTAAAGTGTCAACAGTTGAAGAAATAGACGCTCTTATTTCCACATACACAAATATTATCAAAAAAAAAACATAACCGAAGCAACAGTACAAAATTATAAGACGCGGTCAAGAACCTGTTACGACCAAACTCCAAACTATATTTTAAATTTAATAAAAGATAAAAATAAACTCCGACGCGAATACAATAGAAATAGGAATCCCAGACTTAAAAGTAAAATAAATAATTTGACACATTTAATAAAAAGAAAATTAGATATTCTTAGAATCGACAATTATAATAGGCATATTGAGAACATGGAAACCAATGACCCAGGAATGTGGAAAACTACAAGAAGAATATTACGTCCACCACAAACAATTTCTCCCATAAAGAATGACAATCGTACCTATTTCACCGATTTAGATAAAACTTATCAATTTTCAGAATACTTAGAAAAAATATTTTCTCCAACTAATTCCTCAACTGCAGCCTGCAGCACACAAGAATTTCATTAATAATTATATTGAGACCCACTTCCATTATTGCGAAAATATAGAGCCAACAACTCCCTCAGAACTGAAACCTTAATCAGTAAACTACCTGTCAAAAAGTCACCAGAGCCAGACCTAATACCCAACATCGTTCTAAAAAATCTCACCCCTTAACTGCTAGCCTATGTTGCATCGTTGTTTAATGCCTGCTTAATGTTAAACTACTTCCCAAAACAATGGAAAACAGCAAAAATATTGTTATTTAGCAAACCTGAAAAAAACAAACATCTCCTCAATAGTTACCGCCCAATCAGTCCATTAAATACTTTCTCGAAACTTTTGGAGAAGGTAATACATGTCCGATTGGAAAGAGAACTAGAATCCACAAATTCAAAACCAACTTTCCAGTTTGTCTTCAGAAAAAGACACAACACAACTCAGCAACTATTAAGGCTAACCGAATTAATAGAAAAAGGCTTCGAAGACAAACTGCATACTACCGTCGCATTTCTTGATTATGCACAGGCATTTGATAAAGTTTGGATTGATTGATTGAAATACAAACTATTAAAACTAAATCTACAAAATTACCTAAATGGAATACTCTTCTCTTTTCTAGAGGACAGAACGTTCTCAGTTAAAATTAACGACACACATTCACCACTAAAAAAGATAAGGGCAGGGGTTCCACAAGGAATCATTTGAGGCCCCTCACTATTCAACATTTTCGCCAAGGACAGTGACTAAATTAAGATTAAATATTAGCATAGATATCAAAAACTATACATACATCAGACATAGGTGATACATTATAAGTTATATTTTAAGTACTATTAGGATAGTTAAGTTTGTCCCATGTTATTGAGCTAGTTTCTTTTACTTGTTACCACTGCTGTGAATAACATTTATTTTTGTAGAACCAGCAATTAATAGATAAAAAAAAAAAAAACATCTACTGTGTAATACTATTTTACAATGCATTAATTCGCAGTAACCTCGAATACTGCAGTATAATTTGGTCTCCCTATCACCAAGGTATTTTAAAAACAATTGAAACCATACAAAAAACATTTGTCAACTTTATCTTTTTTAAATTAGGAATTAATAAAGATAATTATCAATACCACGGGAGATTACATATGTTAGGATTTCAATCTCTTGAGAAGAGAAGAAAAATGGCTGAAAGTATTTTCGCATATAAAGTTTTGAGCGGCATTATTGACGCACCGGACATACTAAATTTGTTTAACATACGCGTTCCTGCCCTGCCTACCCTTCTAGAACAACCAGGTTACTTTCTATCTCTCACAGTTCCACAGAGTACGGTAAACATTCAGTTATTATCAAACTGTCTGCAAGCTTTAATAACACTTACAGCAATTTGTATTATCACTCACGAATTCTAGCACAAGTGCTATGA
Source organism: Liopterus haemorrhoidalis (assembly GCA_963971575.1). Lineage (NCBI taxonomy): Eukaryota > Metazoa > Arthropoda > Insecta > Coleoptera > Dytiscidae > Liopterus > Liopterus haemorrhoidalis. The sequence continues at coordinate 296,185 of CAXASN010000074.1, forward strand.
TGAAACGAATCAAAAGTAATAAGTAGACATTTTTGTAAACCATAATTTATTTGTGAACAAATTTTAATTTATGAAAAGTTATTTTATATTAATATGTACCACTTTGTTTTATTTATTGTTTTATTGGCCATTGTACCTATGTGCTTTTATTTTATGTATTGTATTTATTTTATGTATTATTATAATTACACTATTAATTTATGTTTTGGTTTAAGTATTTATGTAAGAATTGGGCATTGCCTGCCTGTAAAATATTCAATAAATAAATAATAAAAGTTGCTAAATTGGATTTTACATCTAGACCAAAATAAAATAAATGAAATACTTGCGAATAAAATCTAAAATTCCAAATGTAAGTTGAATACTTGTTTAGTTCAACATTTATGATTTTTTTATATAATTTAATCGCAAGTCAATAGAATAATTAGTAATTAAAATTTAATTTATTGTAGATACCACGCGCTTACCTGAAGGTATTTGTGGTGTACGCCCCTATATTTGAATTTTCATTTTCGGGTGCGATTGGTCTTTATTGTTTTTCTTTTGTACTTCATTGTACTTTTTTTTATCTCTTGTGTATTTGTTTTTATTATGTATGAATAAAGAGATTATTATTATTATAATTTGTAGAACGGTACATACTCAAATTTTTGATTTATTAGTGGCGCACTATTTTCCATAATAAGGATACATTTTATTCCGCGCCCCTTGCTTTGTAGAGTAAATATTTAGTTTAAATATTGTTCCTATAAATAACGCGTTTCGTCCGGCAAATTTTTTACTTTCAAACCTTCTGTCTAAAGAGTCGTTTGCTATCGCTTGCATGCTGCGGTTCGCTAATATATGTCGTTGTCAGTGTTGCCAACTCGACATTTAAGAAAGTAGCTAATGCATTGATGAAAAGTGGTTATTTTCAAGAAAAAGTCACCAAATTTTTTATTATATAAATAAAAACACTACCCACAATTAATTGTATTTATAGTGTTTGAGACTTCAGATATTCATATTCATATTCATTTATTCAACAAATACATTAATAATGAGCTTGCATAGTCAATGTTACAAAACTACATAATTATCGTACATATATAATTAGCTACCGTGTGTTAGTGATATTCGTAACACTGTGATGTCATTTTCCCTAAGGTTCTCGTGATTGGCTAACTGGGGACTCTTCAGGTCTCTTGATTGACAGGTATTTTGCAGATTTAATCTCTAAGAATCTACGAATATAATTACATATAGAAATGTGTAGGATTTCGTAGGCATAAACAAGAAACTCTAGATACTCCTATATCCTTTGACTGATATCAACAATATTTTGCAGTTTTATTCTGTAAGAAACTGCGAATAAAATAACATATAGATATTCCTAGGGTTTCGCAGGCATAAACAAGAAACTCTAGACACTCCTATATCCTATGATCGTATGAAAAATATTTTGCAGATTTATTTTCTAAAAATCTGCGGATAAAATATATAGAAATTTCTAGGATTTCGTAGGCATAAACAAGAAACTATAGACATTCCTATATCCTTTGACTGATATCAACAATATTTTGCAGATTTAATCTCTAAGAATCTACCAATATAATCACATACAGAAATGTGTAGGGTTTCGTAGGCATAAACAAGAAACTTTAAACACTCCTATATCCTACGATCGATATGAAAATTATATTGCAGATTTATTTTCTAAGAATCTGCGGATAAAAAAACCTATAGAAATGTTTAGAGTTTCGTAGGCATAAACAAGAAACTGTAAATACTTCTATGTCCTTTGATTGATATGAAAAATAAATTGCAGATTTATTATTTAAAAATCTGCGGATAAAACAACTTATAGAAATATCTAGGGTTTCGTGGGCGTAAACAAGAAACCCTAAGATACTCCTATATCCTTCGAACCGATATGAACAGTATTTTGCAGATTTATTTTATAAGTATCTACAAATATAATTACATACAGAAATGTCTAGGATTTCGTAGGCATTAACAAGAAATTGTAGACAATCCTATATCCTTTGATCGATATAAACAATATTTTGCAGATATATTTTCTAGGAATCTACGAATATAATTACATACATAAATGTCTAGGGTTTCGTAGCCATAAACAAGAGATTCCTGTATCCTTTAACCGATATGAACAATATTTTGCATATTTATTCTCTAAGAATCTACGAATATTATTATATTTAGAAATGTCTAGGGTGTCGTGGGCATAAACAAGAAACTCTAGATATGCCTATATGCTTTGGCCGATATGAACAATATTTTGCAGATTTATTCTCTAAGAAACTGCGAATAAAATTACTTATAGAAATGTTTGGCGTTTCGTAGGCATAAACGGAAAACTTTAGACAGGCCTGTATCCTTTAACCGATATGAACAATATTTTGCAGATTTATTTTCTAAAAATTTACGAATATAATTATATATAGAAGTTTGATTCTGCGTGCGCAATGTGCGCACATTTTCAGTACATTGAGCACGTGGGAATTTTCATCAGAAATTCCCACAAATTCGTATCTCGCGATACGAATTATGGTACAGAGATACTCTGTGTCTACTTTGAAATAAAGATAGACTCACCTAAGTTGTGATGCGGCCGTATGTGTGTATGTTGACCCCTTTTCTAAGACCTGGTGGTAACTTTCGATGTACAGTTGCACATTTTCACTGCACTTAATCGTAGAATAAAACGTATTGCTGTTGAAATCTGTAGAAGATTTAATCTCGCTACTTATATGTTCGTACAGTAGCTTCTTCGACTGTCACCACGTCTTGCTTTATCAGCGGTCAAACATTTTATGTCGCGCGGAGTCTAGGGTTTGTAACTGTCTGAACATTCCTGAACATGTTTCCCTAGGTGTGCTGTGTAACACTAGGCTAGGAGAAGGCTGGATGAGTACGCCCGGCAACACACATACGTGATCTGGGTGGTCTACTCTATTCAAAGCAGGGGCCCAATTTTTTGAGTGTAACAATATATATATATATATATAATTTATTAGTTTACATGAAAGAAAATCAAGACTCATTTAATACCAATTGTTCTATATCTATATCGATGTTAAATTCTTAAAAGATAACTTTCATGTTATAGGTTATCCCTTACTGCATTTACTTAACACTTCAATAGAAACCGGCTTTTTTCCCGACGCGTTAAAAATGCCACCATTGTCCCTATTCCAAAAATTTCTGGAACCAATAATGCTATTAATTTTAGACCCATAAATATATTGTCAATATGTGATAAACTAATTGAAATAGTTGTACATGAACGAATCGTAAATTATTTTAATAATAACAGTTTATTTTTCGAAAGACAATCTGGTTTTCGTTTTAAGCATTCCTGCGAATCAGCACTGTTAATTGTTTTAAATACATAGATATCAGATAAAGCTATGGATAAAACAACGGTTAGCACATTTTTTGATTTCAGGCGGGCTTTTGAAAATATCGATAGGATTGACAGAGGAGTCCGTGTATTCTCGGTGAAACTTACCGATTGTTTTATTTATTAATATCGATAGGGATATTTTACTTCAAAATTTGCACTATTATGGCTTAAGAGGTACCGTGTGGAAGTGGTTTCAATTTTTTTTTTTGGTAAATAGATCTTAACAGACCAAGTACAGAAATTGTTTATCTGGAAATATTAACAACCCTTTTGATGTGCCTCAAGGTAGCGTTCTAGGTCCGTTGTTATTTATAATTTATATTAATGATATACAATTTTGTACTAAATACAACTCCATTAATTTATTTGCGGATGACACTCTAATATCATTAGCTGGTTTTGATCAGGCTCGTATTGTAGAGAGGCTTAATGGGGATCTGGTTGCAATTCTTGATTGGTTAAATATCAATAAATTTAAATTAAATGTGCAAAAAACTACGCGTTTTGTTATTGGTTCGAAAAACAAAAAAAAAAAAAATACGATAAATATTTCACAAATAATTACGATTTATTACTGGACACAGTCAGATTAGAATACACACGCGAAATAAAATACTTAGGCGTCATTATTGATTGTGAGTTAGGGTTTAAAGAACATTTTAACATGTTAATAAAGAAAATTGACAAAAAATTGTGTTTATGTCAAGGGCCACAAAATATTTATCAACATGGTCTAAAATTACAATTTAAATCTGTTGCATTAAACCTCACTTGCTGTAGCTCCGTACTATTTATGTTGAAAAAAACTAAATTGAATAAATTTCAAAAAGTCCAAAACAGAGCTATGAGAGTTATTCTACAGTATGATAAGTATACAACAGTTAATGTTATGTTAAAGATATTAAATTGGATGAACGTGTCGGATCAAATTAAATTTAATTATATGGTTCTCATTTACAAAATTGCCAATGGTCAGCTGCCATTTTACTTGCATAAATTACTTAAACTTAATTCAAATTTACATAACTATCCAACAAGAGGTCAAAATAATTTTTATGTTAAATTAGTTAAAAAAACATCTACAATGAATTCAATTTTCTTTAAAGGTATTATCAAATATAATATGCTGCCCTTGAGTGTAAGAAAATGTTCAACAATTAATCAATTTAAAATTAAATATAAAGATTAGTTAACGCCGTTGATCGTTGAGCAAATTATTGTATATTTTTAATGATTTTATTTATTTATTTATTTATTATTTTTATTTATTCTTATTTATTTATATTATTTTATTTATTTATGTTGTCACAATTATGGTATAATTGTGTTCTAATGTCTCAATTCCTTGATTGGTCAAGGTTGCTGCCTTACGGTTTTGGGAATTATAGAATGTGCAGAGTGTTGCGTGTTTACATGAGTTTTGAACTACATTCTAATGTGTGGATAAACATTATTCAATTATGATGACTATGGTCTTTAATTGCTGCCCACAATTACACAAATGAATAATGTTTCCAAAACAATTGAGTAGGACCTGACGTCATAGTGTCCTGGTTAACAGTTATAAAATGGTCTTAGGGAATAGAGTCGTTGTTAGTCATTCTTGGTAGTCAAATAGTAGTCATTCTTGTGACCAGTCATCAGTCCGCATCACGCTACCCAAGGACCAGCCCAGCTGTTGAAGTCACCAAAACGAGATGTGAGTGTTGTCTACAGGGCTTCTCCATGTGTTCGCCTAGGGTGGTTCGACCGATCTTGGAGAAGCCGGGGCAAGAACTAGACTTACATCAGCTTCTAACGAACAACACCAGCAGCCATTTTGACCAACAATTGTATTCTGATGTATATTAATATTATATAATAAATTTTGTAAGAAAGATTCCGTTCTTGACTTCACCTTGTGACAATATTTATTTATTTTTGCATTTATGTTAATTTTATGTTTATTTTATTTTGTTGTAATTACTTTATTTACTATATTTTATTTAAGAATTGTTTTATCAATATTTTAAATATGTACAATGTACACTTTTTATATTATGTATGTGATATTTTGCAGATTGCAACTCGGATCATAACCCAGTAGTCAGCGAGATTGACTTTAAATTGAAAATTGTTAAAAAAGATTTGCAACGACAAGATATATTAAATTACGAAGCAGCAGATAAGATAGTGAAATTAGTGATAAAATCGAGAAATCATGTAAGATGATAAAAATAGATACAGAAACAGACAATATAAACAAGTGATAGGAGGAAATAAAGAATTCAATAATTATTATTTTATTATTATTCATTTATTTGCCGGCAACTAGGCCAAAAATTACAAAAACAGATATAAAACATACATAATAACATATAGACAAGTAATACAATATAACAAAATAGACAAGATAACAAAATAATATAACAAAATAATAAATACATTTAGACATACAATTGCAACTACTGGTTTAGACGACCGCATACCAATACAAATCACAGATTTATTTAGGTACCAATAGTCTGCACCAGTAGTTGCTGAAGACAGCATCGTTATCAATACAATTTATAACAACTTTGTTGGTTGACAGCCACAGTCTGCTGCGTAAGGAATAAATTCGTTTACGCAACATACCCCGACTATCTGTCATCCTATTCTCTACAAACATTTGACTGGCGCTACAGTACTTCGGAAGGCTATTTAAAATTCTGAATGCATTGTTATAGCACGTTCTGAATCTGCGCCTAATAGATTCGGTGGTATTCACCCATAGGGGCGATGCATAAACACAAGCACAATAAGCATTGAAGAGACAGTTACGTACAACAACACTGCAGCAAGAAAGGCGCCTCTTTAACATATTGGCACGCACACACAACATTCTACACTGTTTACTAATGTCCTCATTGTCTAAGAGATCATCACATATTATGTGGCCGAGATACGTGACTGACGACACGCGAGGCACTAGCCACATAAATGAAGATCTGGTACGGAGTATTTTTTACACTTTGGCTGAAAAACCATAAATTCTGTCTTTTTTACATTATATTGTAGTCCGTACTCTGCTATGTAGTACTCACATACCTTTATGAGTTCTTTTAAGCCAGTTAGAGAGGGGGAAATGAGCACCATGTCATCGGCATAGCATATGTGGTTGACAATAACATGATCCCATAACACATCCAATTTTCATGCTATTTAACTGCACACTTAGGTTGTCAGTGTATACGTTGAATAGGTAGGGTGAAAATAAACTCCCTTGTCTGACTCCTACGTGCTGTTGAAATGTAGAAGATCTTTCTTCACCCCACCGCACACGTTTAGTCTCTCCATCAAACCATTTGCACAGTATATCCACAACTCGCGCAGGCACCTTCCTGGTTTTTAGAATATTTACAAGTTTTCTTCTGTCCACTCTGTCAAATGCCTTACTTAAGTCTAAAAAGCAGGCATACACCGGTGTTTCTCGTGACAAGTATCTTGCAATGGTTGACTTCATCGAGTAAATAGCCATTTCAGTACCGTGGTTCTTCTTGAAGCCGAACTGGTTGTCAGAGCATTGTAATTTACTTGATGATTTTAATATCAATACTCTATCCAGTAACTTAGAGATCACGGTGGCAATAGCAATTGGGCGGTAATTATCGCTATTTGTCACCGCACCTTTTCCCTTAGGGACTGGAATTACATCAGTTGCTAGCAAAGTTTCAGGCAGATGTCGGTGCACTAGCATAAGCGAAAAGCATGTTGCCAGAAGAGTGTGTAGGTAATCTGGTGCATAAATTATATGTTCGGCACTAATTTCGTCCGCACCAACTGCTTTACCACACTTAAGATGTTTTATGGCATCTCGTATATCATCTTTGTGTACCAAAAATTCCGCCACTGTAACATCATCAGGGCTGCAGCTATTATATGTATTGTTCCCATCTATGGTATTCCGTAAGAATATGGTACGCCAGTGTTCTGCGATGTTCGTGTCACCTGACACCCCATCGATTTGCTGCGGCCTCCTACTCTTGGTTTTAACGCCCGTACTTCTCCAAAACTGATAGAAATCACCAGATAAGTAAATAGACGTTAGCTTATCAGCTTCTACTTGCGCTAGATGTTGACGATGCTTCCTCAAGCACCATCTGAAATGAGCTCTGGTAACCACTCGACGCTGATTGATTTCGCCTGAGCGAGGTCTTCCGTTGTCAGTCCACATATGCAGTGCCTCCCTTGCCGCCTTATTTGCCGACATCAGTTCTATATTTTGGGACCACCCACGTTCACCATGCTTTTTACGCGAACGCTTTCTGGCGTATTTATTCACGTGACGCGAAGCTCGCGATAATGTGTTAACTATATCGTGATAGAACTTGTCTACATTCATACAATGATGCTCTTTCTCGCAGCTTGTATCTTCACACCTAAGCAAGTCTGGTGGGATTACGATATTCTTTAATTCGTACGCACATATACTGTTGTAACAGTCCCGCACTTTTACACTCCAGTTTACTCTGTTGTTCTGCATTCTTTCCCCGATGATTTCCTCCTGCAATTCAGGTAACTCCATGTTAAAATAGACTGGTAAATGGTCCGACATTGTACTATTATAGTCTATGCGTATCTCTGTACACTGCTCTGATAAGTTCTTTGATAATACGCAATGATCAATCCATGAAGTGGTGTCAGTTATATCACTTATGTATGTAAAGGAATCACCGTCCAACATGTCTTGGTCTTTGACTACGTAGCCAAAATCCTTACAGAATCTGCTTAATTCTCTTCCAAATGCTGCGTCAGGGTCAGCATTGAAGTCGCCAGCGATCAGTACATCGGTAATATCAGTATCTGATGCCAGTGCTTCTATCTTTCCCAAGACTTGGATAAATTCTGCCATGTTGTCTGGGCAGTCAGTAGGCATGTAGACATTTATAATGAGGAAATCATCACTGGTTTTGATTTTAATGGCTGCCAGCCTCGGTTCGTCTGGTACTCGGATGTAAGTAACATTTTTGGTAATAGATTTTTTCCAAAGGATGGCCACACCTCCGTAGGGACGACCCAGTTTAATTCGGGCAGCTGGATCCATCGCTGTTGTTCCGCAAGCATCGAAGTCAGGATGCAAATTCATAACCAGTTGAAGTTCACTCTGATGTAACCAGGTTTCCTGTAATAAACATATGTCGACCGACTTAAGTACATCATGTAACAGACCTGATACACGTTTAAAATATTTACAGTTAAAGGTGACAAACTTAATGATCACCATTGTTCTTTATTTCGTCACTTTTATCACCTGGCGCGCTTGCTGTTAATTTTTTGGGTCTCCATACATACTCTCTCACTCCAATACCACTAGGCTAGAATGATGGCAACAGAACTTTTTCTGAGTCGCTAACACTAACACAGATTCTGAAACTCGAAAATTTTCTTGTGTCATCTAATTTCATCGTCCTCCGTTGCTGCAGGGTTAACACGAGTCACATAGATCCATTTACGTTTATGTACCCCTGACAAAGTTCTTGTGTGTGTGGAGGTGCCATTCACAATCGATGGTTTGCGTGGCGTTGGTTTAGATTTCTTCTTACGTATAACCTGTATAAATCCATCTTCATTCTTTTCTGCTAGATTTTCAGCAACTTTACTTGCGTAAGTTCTTATCTGACTCGCGCTCTGAGTTGACTCTGGCGGGATCACTACAGGTTTTTCCTGCACTGCCTTTTTCTCTTTACGTGGGATCGTAGGAGGTTTCTGTGATGGTCCGGCTTCTTGTAGCGTTAGGTTTTCTTTCCTCAGATCTTTTATATCTTTTTGCATTTCTTCCCATGACTTGTTATCCATACTGCGCTCTACTTTCAGAGAGTGAATCTCGCGTTTTAGTATGGCAATGTCTCTCATTACAGCGGTAACGTCCACGTAGTCGAAGGTAACAGACGGAAGCTTTCCTAGGTCCTTCGCAACAAAGATCGGCAATACCGCAGGATCAGATACTCGAAGCATTTTAATTATATCCTGCAGGTGTTTCTGCTTCTTTTTACCATCGCCCGTACGTCTGGTAGTTATACCATTTTCACCGCAGTATGAAGCTAAGGTGGCCTTAGCAGATTCAACCTCGGCTTCACTGAAGTGATCCTCGCATAGTTTCAGCAGCAATATTTCATCCCATATATCCAATTTGTTTTTAATGAACATTAACAGTTCGCAAATCACTAGGCTCAACATTTTGATGTTTTTATTGCAACAAATACGAAACAAACTTTTACTAGTCTTTATTTGATAATAGGTATTATAATAGGTATAATTATATATTAATAGGTATAGAAAGGCTTAATTTAGGAAACAATTACAGTTGGTTCAAGAAAGTAGAAGATCTGTGTAATCGGAAAAAAAATGTATACACCAGGATATCTAGAAAACAAGGAAGGATCGAAACTTTTCGGAATAAACGAGAAACTTACACGTTGGGAAGAATATATTACAGATCTGTGCGGTGATAAAAATAAGGAAATAGAAGAAATAGAATCGTATAATGAAGGACCTGTCATACTCAGACAAGAAGTAGAAAAAGCTATTAAAAATTCACCAAGGTCTAAAGCTTCAGGGCCAGACACAGTAACAACAGACATGATTCAATTACTGGGAGAAACAGCCATTGATTTAATAACTATATTGGCTAATAAAATTTATGAAACAGGTCGCATACCAAACGAAATGACTAAACCTGTATTCGTGCCTTTGCCGAAAAACTCAAATGCCACAAAGTGTGAACAATATAGAACCATAAGCCTTATGAAAATAATTCTTAAGGTAGTACTAGACAGAATTAAAAGCAAAACACGCAATGAAATATCAAGTACTCAAACAGGATTTCTACCAGGGAGAGGGACCCGAAATGCTACTATTTATACTGCGAAATATTACAGAAAGGAATATGGAATTAAACAAGGACTTGTATGATTATAGTAAAGCCTTCGATAATGTCAGTCATGAGAAATTAATACCGGACACAGGAATACCTGAAGTTCCTCATCACGAGTCTGTGAATTTGCCTAGTCCTGAAGATCAGGAGGTCGAGTGATGACTTCGATGCGTGAGAGACAGTCGGCAACAACGTTATCTGCGCCGCTGACATGTTCGATGTTAGTTGTAAATTGCGAGATAAATGACAGCTGGTTGAGCTGGACGGGTGCAAGTTTATCTCGACGCTGATTAAAGGCAAACGTTATCGGCTTGTGGCCTGTATAAATTCTACAATGTTGGGCCTCAAGGATGTGCCTGAAGTGTTTGACTACCTCGTACACCGAGAGAAGTTCACGATGATATGGTGGCCAACTTGCCTGACTGGATGACAATTTCTTAGAGAAAAAGCCAGGGGCTGCCAAGTGTCATTCACTCGTTGCTGAAGGCAAGCTCCTACGGCTACTATCGAAGCGTCCGTGAAAAGTCCAAGAAGGGCATCTGCAACGAGATGCGCGACCAGTGTTGCGTCGGATAGGCTCTCTTTGCAGGCGATAAAGGATGGTTCGAGTTCCGAATTCCAAGGCATGGGTTGCTTACCTTTCCATTTTGTGTTAGCAAGAGCGCCGTGGAGGGGCGCCTGAAGTTTGGCCGCATTGTTTCGTAGCCCTTGCACTGTTTTTGGCAAAGGATAGCTTTGTAGGGCAGAAATGCGTTCGGGAGGAGATCGAGTCCCAGCAGCAGCCACATGATGGTCAAGAAAAATTACTTCTGGAACACCCAAAACACATTTGTCGGGGTTTACCACGACACCGTAGTCCACCAGGCGCTGAAAAAGGATTTTAAGATGAGTTATGTGTTCTTCTGTAGAACGAGATGAGATCAAAATGCCATCGATGTAGATATAAGAAAAGTCAAGGCCTCGAGTTACCTCGTCCATAAACCTCTGAAATGTCTGGCCAGCAGTCCGAAGGTCATGAATGGGAATTCGAACAAGTCAAAGGGAGTCGAAATCGCGGTCTTGCATATGTCGCCTGGATGCACCGGAATCTGTTGGTACGCTTTTACTAGATCGATAGTGGAGAAGACAGCACAACCGGTGAGTTATGTGCAAAATCTGCAATGTGACGCACAGGGTACCGATCTGGTTTAGTGCGGGCATTAAGAGCTCTATAATCACCACAGGGACGCCAACTACTGTCGCGTTTAGCAACAAGATGTAGGGGCGAGGACCAAGCGCTTTCCGAAGGGCGAGCAGTGCCAACGCGCAGCATCTCGTTGAACTCCGCTTCAGTACCGGCGACTTACCTGGAGCGAGACGACGTGGCCGGCAGGATACCAACGGACCATCTGTCATTCGGATGTAATGAACCGTCTGATGCTTGACTTCACGTGGGATTCCTGGAGGCCTGGTAACGTCTGGGAACTCGGCAAACACGGTGGCGAAAGGAGATGTCCCAGTGACGATCTTGACGCTTCCGTGTTTGGTACTTACCACCTGACCTTGGGCGTGTAGACCTGTTGTGCCATTAAACAGGCGACCGGTACGACAGTCTGGAAGCAAGTGATAATGAGCCAGAAAATCTGCGCCGATAATAGGGATTCCGACGTCTGCAATAATGAAACGCCAATGGAAGTCTCGTCGCAACCTGAAGTTGAGTGTCAGCGACAGGAACCCATATGTTTTGATGCCAGTATTGTTGGCAGCATTCAGCATCAAGTCCGTAGCAGATCGGCGCGTGCTAAGTAGGCGGTAAGGGAAACAGCATAGATCTGATCCCGTATCCAAAAGGAAACGGTGTTTGCTGGTCTGGACAACAGAAATTTGTGGTGTTCCATGGTTGCTGACGTCTGCACCAGATATGGCACATGATTGATTGATTGATGTGATAATGCTCTAACGTGATATTTTAAAATTTTATGCAGTTTTTTTTTTTTTTTTTTTTAACTTAAATTTTATATGTTTATATTTTTTAATATGTTTATAATTAAACATATTAAAGCTAATGCTACACTTTGTATATTTTGCATGAATTGTATCTTTTTTTATTTTTTTGTAGTAGTTTTAGCTATTTAATAAAGCATTATTATTATTATTATTATTATTAAATAGAAACTAACTGTAGGGGTGGGATGTCGTGGTAAGTGTGTTACCAATGGTCGGTTGATTATGGCCACGGGATTGGGTTACGTGCCTAGTTCCGGGCTTAACGACCTGATTGAGGTTGTTTATCATATTTATATGTGATAATGAGGTGCTTGTTGCCGGATTACCAACTTTAGATTTAGGAAGGTTATTTTCGATGACAGGTAGCCAAAGGTAAGAAAACTCTACGCTGGTTTGGCTGAGAGCATCTCCAGTTTTCTCTTTCAATTTTTTCTTAAATTTATTTACCTGATTCATTAAGGGTTCCCCTCCTATAGGATAACTCGCCAATACACACGGCTGACGTTACCAAGTCTGATGTGAATGGGTTTGAAGGAGCTTTACTTACAAATGGATAATCAGAGGTATTTATCAAATTAATAAAACAAACAAAAATAAGAAACATATTTATTATATTTAATATTCAGCTTTGTTAGGCAAGTAGTTCAGGCATGGAATTTAAAAAATAATAATTGTGCTGTCTAATTGCCGAAGAATAAAATGCCGTTAAAATAATATATATAAATATTTAGGCTTTAGTCAAAAGTCCACTTGACAGAGAGACGGGTCCACTATTGTCATCACTTTCCTGTAGACTAGACTCCTCTTCAGGTGCCTTCCTCCAAACAAAATCATCTTAAAAAAGAAATAATGCAAATATTACATACGTATATAAAAGCTTTCATGGTATACTAGGTTAGTATTCTTCTGAAAATCGTCAACAAGTAAAACGCACGGGCGGCTTTTATATAATGGCAAATGGGTAATGTTAAATATTATCAGTTATAATTTATTTGGTGAAGAAACACATTACATAAATCTTTATTAATATTATACACACTGACATTTATTTTGTCATTCATTTATATAATTGTTTTAAGTATTTTTTATAATAAAACATAGGAGGCTCTTATAATGTCAAAATATTATTATATTTAAATTTTAGTATTTATATTTTAAATATTCAACAGGTAATGCCCCCCCCCAAGAAAAATTAATCTTTTCATATTTTTAAATCTTAACATTTATTAATTTTATTTAAAGTTGTTAAGTAGCGAAGAGATAGAATGGGTGGGGGAAGAAGATGGAAGAAAGGAGGATAATATATTGAAGGAATGTTCAAGGAGATCCTGGGGAGAATGGAAAAGGACAAATAGGAAATAAAGGAAGAAATAAGGATGATGGGTGAAGAATATGGTAGGAGGCAGGCAGATCAGGCGGAAGAGATCAAGGGGCTGAAGGTAGAGTTGGAGGATACAGGAAGAAGGCTAGAAATAATGGAAACTAGCTGAAAACCCGTGCTTCGCTACGGTATATTGATGGTCTCATTAGCACAGGAGATACGAAGGGTTTCTCCTGAATTTCATGTCTCTTTGTCAAGGGACGCTCTATCGAACAAAAAATACCAATTTACTCCGTAAGGGATGAAATTTTAAAAAACTGTCAAGCGCTTTCAAAATAGAAATTTATGTACCAAACTGAAGTGCTATTACTCAGGAAATACGAAGGTTTTTATAATTCACCCCGAACGCATGTACACCCATTTAGGGGTTGATTAGGACTAAACCGCGAATTTCTGTTTTAAACATTTGTATGGGTAACCTTTGTAAGCAAAAAGTTGAGATCTCATTGAGCCTAAAAGATATTGAGGCATCCCTAAATCAAATTACACCCCATTTCAACCCTTAAAAATCGAATTTAGAAGAGAGGAAGTTTAACGATGATATTAAACGCGATGATGTTTGACGCCGTGGGGAAGAACATCCTGCTATATGGGGTGGAAATTTGGGGATGAAAGAAATGGAAGAAGGTAGAACGAGTACAGGAAAGGTATTTGAGATGGATCTTAGAGGTAGATAGAACATCACCAGGGTATATTGTAAGAGAGGAACTGGAAAGGGATAAGATGAAAGTGGGTACAGGAAGGAAGGCGGTTAAGCACGAGGAGAAAGTAAGAATAGAAACAGACAAAAGAATAGTGAGGGAATGGTAGGAGGAAAGAGCCAGAGAGGAACAGAAAGGAAGATGGTACGCATGGGGGGAGATGAGAAAGGAGTATTACTGTAGATGCGGAGTGGATGCGACAGAGGTGGAAAAGAGAAGAAAAGAAGGGATAAGCGTGATTGAGGAGATGTGGAGGAGAGATAAGGAAGTGGGGGAGCAAGAAACGACACTCAGAATAGACAATTCAAGGAGCGCAGGGAGATATAAGGAGGTCAGAACTATAGGGGTACCAAGCTACTTGAAGGGAGAAAGAGGAAGGACAGGAGGAAGAGTTAGGAAGATTGCGAGGCTAAGGTGCGGGAATGAAGAGAGAGGAAATAGATATTGGAGGAAACTAGAGGATAAGATGTGCGGGGTGGAGGAAGAAGATATACAGCACCTCGCGAAGAGGTGTAGAGAGATGGCAGTTTGGTCGGGGAGCACATTAGACCTGTTGCACGAAGATGGAATATGGGAGGGGGGAGAGGTGGGTGAGGGAATTAGACGCAAGAAGGATTGAGATTGGGAAAGGATAACAGGAAGGGGTAAAGGAAGGAAGGAAGAGGGCCGGTGGGAAGCAGAAGGGGAGAAATGGAAGGAAGAAAGGGGGCTGAGGTTACCTGGAAATGGGCAGGAAGGAAGGGAGATAGGAGGAGTGGTGAAGAAATGGTTGGAAGGGAAGAGAATGGAATAAAATAAATTGTAATTGTATTGTAAAGTAATGAAACGTAATGTTTATTTAATAGGATGTTGTAGTAAATACCCAAACACGGAAAGGTGGAGGGAAAATAAAGGATTATATATGTTAAAATATTTTTTTTGTTAATTTTAATTCAAATGCCTAATACCATTAGTTAGGTTTCTAAATATGTGCAGTATTTTTTTATATATTCGGTAAAAATTGTAGCAAAATGGCTAAACCTAGAGTTGAAATTTGGCATGCTTATACAACTCTTTGACTCGCACATAGGAAAAATACTAAAACATCTAAAAAACATATCACATTAAAAATATAAAAAAATATACGCTCATCGAAAAATTAACTATTTTTTAAAAATTCTGAGTAAGGTATCAAATGAAATCCGTTAGTACGCGAAATAACGATCAAAATTTTATTTTTGCAAAATAAATTATTTTGACGCGTTTTTGCGAAAATTGTGCAAAAAAAAAGTTTTGTCACACACCTTGTAGCCCAGATGGTTTAAACTAAAACTGAAACAATTCTGAGTAATGTACATTTGTGTGAACCGGAATAGGACAACAGGAATTTTTGATCAGATGTGTTTTCGGAAAATAACGCATTTTTTATGTTTTTTGCTTGAACACGTAAAATATTTAATAACTTATCTAACACAGTGAACCAGCATATTTTGATAGTGTAATGGCTAGCATTCTCGGGTTCTAATTTGCAAACTAAGGTTTGCTCTGCTCTCAAGGCAATTTTATTTTTTCTGTTTTTTTTTCATTTTTATTTTGTTTAAATTATTTTTCCAAAATTCTAGTTATATTTGGGCAAATGTTGCATTTAATTTTTAAAAGCGTATATTTAATAACCAGTGGAAATATAAAACACGAAATCAGAGGGACGGAGTTATGACTTATAACAACCAATGAAAGCTATAGACGCAATTTTCAAAATCTTAATGAACCTTGCTATATAAAAAAGTACTGCACATATTAAGAAGCCTAAATAATGGTATTGGGCATTCGAATTAAAATTAACAAAAAAATAAATAAAATTTGTTTTGGCATCCCAAATAATCATCATTCACTTACTAAATACCTGCGAAACCCTGAAATGTGTGAAAATTCACACTTCACATCAATTTTTGTGCTCTGTTTACATTTTCATACACGCATACTTTCGCAAAAAATATCTAGTGATGACGAGGAGAGTATTCTGTATTTATGTACTTAAATATAGAAAACTCTCCCCGTGCATTACTTCTGTCAAAATCATGAAAAAAAAAGCGTAGATGGTGGAAGCGATATTTTTTATCGCGCCATGGGCCATGGAGCCTACTCAATGTTGATTAATGAACTGACTTTAGAAGATGATTCATGCTTCAGAAATTATGTGAGAATGTATATGTTGTGCCATTTAGTCTCTACTTCTTTAGCCGTGCAACTTAACTCTTGAGAAATTTTATCATAAATATCCTTTCTTTTGTTAAAATCTTTATGCTCCTTCGACTTTACATCCCAGATATCACTGCTTTTGATTTTCTCAATTAATAACAGAGTTTTTTTCCCTATTCCACACAGACTTATTTAACTTGTAAAAAAAAAAATCACTTGTGGCCACCACAGGACCGACCGCCATCACAAAGTACTTGCATAAAATACATTCTAGCAGCAGAGTAGAGATAACTTTGCCTAATATTTTCTAACAGAGATATTATTTATCATGACCATGGAAACGTTACATATAAGTATGAAAAAATAGATACTTATACAGTGCAACATTGAAATTATTATTATGCATGGTTTCCCTAGTAACGACAAATTATTTTGACAGCAATGTTAAATCGTCTATGTTGCAAATTGAAAGAAACGCAATTTTACATTGCTTTCAAGTTTCATTTACCATAGTAACGATAATACCTATATTACAGGATACAAGAATTTCCCTGTATATATACTTAATTTTATTCGTTTTATCAAGAAATGTCTCAAATAAAAGTTGTTAGTTATTGCTTTTATAGTAACTTTTGTTAAATAAATTTTTTCGAAATATTTTTCTGTTGCTAAATATTCGCAAAAATCTTAAAATCGACACGAGTAAACTCCCATCTCTAGTCAACCGATTTTTACCAAAAGTTGATCAACTTGTGCCATTAATGTCAAAAACTTAAAAATGAAGTTTCATAAAAATCCTTTTAGCCGAATTTGCTCTGCACGTGTTCACAGACAGACGGACGGACAGACAGACAGACAGCAGACATACGGACAGACAGACCGACAGACATGCTAAAAATAATCAAAATGTTGGGACCTCAATTCGTCGAGATCTATCGAAATCTCGAAATGTCAAAATCGGTATGATCACAATACCTTCCTTATATATGTTGGCGGTCAGTAAAAACTATTGAAAACGAACAAATGTGACATAACCTTTTAAAACATCTAACTTTTTACCAGGCTGTTAACTCATACAAGTCAAGTACACCCGGAAAAACTTCTCGTGGCTGGGCCTGGTTTATGGTGTGCATAGAGAGGGCACTATGAAAGACAGTGAGATATAGAGTACAGAGAGAAACAAGTTCACATTCTTACACGTGAACATTATATTTATCTGTTAGGTACGTCTATAAACACAAGTTCCTCCCATCACAGTCGAACAACAAAACTATAGAAACTGCTTGATTTAAGTGATTACTGCATTTGACGTACACATTGTCGACTGTCGACTTGTTTATTGGCCAGAGCACCCCCGTCCTGCGTCTTTTTACAAACTCCAGCAATTTCAAGTATTTTGTAAATAATAAAGGCTTACATTCTATGTAATAATGTAATACAGATGTTTTACCGCTAAATATACTTACATAACAATGTTAATTTTTTAACATATTGTTATAAAAAACATAGTAGTAAAAGGTATAAATAAAGTGTAAAATAAAATAAATAAGATTATTATATACTAAATATAAAATTATTATTGCATACAAAAATATTTACAATATACTTATGCGTAGAAATATACAATACAATATAATATACAAATCAGTGAAAAAGTAGTTATAATGATTCAAACCCTGATGAATCAGAATCTGATGAATCCGAATCTGAATCACTACAGTCATTCACATTTATGATAATGTTTTCAACAATGAGGTAGTAATAATATAGAGACAGAACGAGGACGGCGTGTTTTGAAGCCAACAACCTCTTAGTCTGGGAGCGGGAAGATGCACCGAGGAGTTGTGCGTGTTGCATACATCCAATGACGTCATATAAACCATACGTCGTAAAACCTAATTGCTAACATCCATGTTTTACTGATAAGAATTGAAAGTAAAAATATGTTTTTTAAAACAGTAAACTGCAAATTTTAATAAAATAAATTTCATAAATAATATTAAATTAAGCTTAATTTATTAGTATATTTTTAAGACAATTATGAAAAAAATAGTACTTTTTTTTAATTTCACGTTTATGGTCCTTGATACTTAGGCAATTAGCCAAATATATAGGTTTTTAAATTACATACATTTAAAATCTAGTAAACCTTAATTTTTTTAATGTAAGTGGACAATTCTGTTAATTTCTAAATTTGATGTGGGCAGATATACAATTTATTCAATGAACATAAAAATTATCTGACAAATTATAAAGATATATATCTATA